>CAUYUJ010005625.1:173145-180645 GCA_963575745.1 Prorocentrum cordatum | reverse complement strand
TCCTCCACCTTCTCCTCCTCATCTTTCTCCTGCTCCTCCTCCCCCTCCTCCTCCTGCCCCCCCTGCATCCGCTATGCCTGTCCTCCCTGGCCCTCCTGGCCTGTGCCGCATCCGCGGCGAGGCCGGCGACGGCTGTGATGTAGCGGGACTTCGCGATCTCGTGGCGCCTCGGCGGCCGCCGCGGCAGTCACGGGGGAGGAGAACAGAGGAGGATCAGAAGGAGGAGGAGGAGGAGGAAGAGGAGGAGGAAGATAATGAGGAAGAAGAGCAGGAGGAGGAGGAGGAGGAGGGGGGAGAAGGTGGGCGAAGAGGGCGACGGCTATACGCAAAACGCATACATCGCTCCTGTCCAGGCTCAGGATGGGTGTATACGAACCCCTCGCTTGGCCAGAAAGGCATCTCCACTCATCCTGGGCCCAGGATGGGCCTGGCAAGGATCGGTGTAGGCGTATAGTTGGCGCCCTCCCGTGGAGGAGGGGCATTTGCCTGCGTAGCCGGCCACATGAGCAACCGCAACGTCGAGGACGGAATGCCGAGGCGCGACCGAAACGCCGAAGAGCGCCGGGGAAGAAGGCTGGACGAAGAGGGGCACGATTTTGGGACTGCAGCAGGCTTGCGCCGACAACATGCCGTAGTTCGAGCCGAGCAGCTCGCAAGCGTCCGCCAGCCTATGACACTGCCGTGCAGGTCTGCAGGACCCTAGGGAACCTAGGGACATTCTGGGGGGAGGACGGGGGGAGGTAGAAGAGAACACATCTCCATGATCAGACACTTTCGGAGGTCCGCGCGGAATTCGTGGATCGGCGCTGCACACCCCCGTACGAGGAACGCACGCGGGCGCACGACCGTCGGCCGCAAACGCCTTCAAGCAGAGACTTCGAAAGTTTTTGTTACGCCCTTCTGTTGCCCCTCCAAGCAGTGGGGAGGGGGGCCGCAAGGGGGTAGCAAAGGAAGGTTCATGTAGAGACACCAAGAATCGCGCAAACATATCCGAGCGGGTCTACTGGATCGGCGTTGGACCTCGCTGGCGGCGGCTCCGGCGCCGCCCCTGGCGCGATTCGCGCCAGGGAGGTCGGTCCACCGCTGATCCGAGAAATCCGCTGGGACCTTATCAAATCTATGATCATGTAATTAGGGAGAGAAGAGGTAAGCGGTTGTTGTCGTCGTCGACGTCGTCGTCGTCGTGTTCGTCGTCGTCGCGGTCGTCGTCGTCGTCGTCGTCGTCGTCGTCCTCGTCGTCGTCGTCGTCGTCGTCGTCGTCGTCGTCGTCGTCGTGATGGCCGTAAGGCCACTCCACTCTATGTTCATGTGATTGATAGCCAATCAGAGGAGGAGGAGGAGGACCGCGCTCGACGGCAGGAACAGTTGTCCTGATCCTTCCACCGACCAACTCACATCGCCCCATCCACAACATACCCGGCACTCAGGGGCAGGTGCGATGTCTCGTGATTCCAACGCGTGGGAGGGGGGCTGGTGCCAGTGGACGAGGGCGGGTGGGAAGACGGGGGGGGGAGGGCAGGGTCAGTCTGCATCGAATTGGGACATCGGGTCGAATCGACCTTCGCATCGGATCGGGATGAATCGGCACGGAGTCGAAATCGAATCGCATCGGCCGCGCCAAGATGCACAATGGCGCCACGCAAACACCGTGCCGCGCTGGATCGTCGGAATACTGGGATCGGTTTGGATCGGGGTGGCCAACGACGATATCGAACCGAATCCATCGAATCGGAATGGAACCTGGGGGGGAGGGGAGTGGGGAAGAAGGGAGGAGGTTGCAAGAGGAAGGGGTGCCCTGAGAGACCTCCAGAAAAAAGAAAGAGGAGAAGGAGGAGGAGGACGAGGAGGAGGAGGAGTGTTCTGGAGACCTCCATCTATCCACAAAGACCTCCAGTGAGGAGAAGGAGGAGTAGAGGAGGAGGAGGCAATGTGAGGAAGTGGGGAGGATGACGATGGGGGAACGGAGGAAGGATGAAAGGGGGAAGACCAGGAGGAGGAGAAGGAGGAGGAGGAGAAGGATGAGAGGGAGGAGGAGGAGGAGAAGGAGGAGGAGGAGGAGGAGGAGGAGGAAGAGGAGGGAGGAGGAGGAAGGAGGAGGAAGGAAGAGGAAGGGGAGGGCCAGGAGGTTTGGGGGAGGGGTGGGGGGGGGGGGGGCAAGAAATGGGGTGCTCTGAGGCGGCCGCCGCGGCTGCGAGTACTTCTTCCTGATCGCCTGCAGGGGGTTCTGCTCGGCCTGCTCGAGCAGCCCGCAGAGCTCCTGCGGCGGGCGGGGAGGGCGCCAGGCAGGGAGGGCGCCAGCTCCTGCGACCCGCTGCCGACAACATCGAGCGATCACATTCTTGAAGGGGCCCAGGGACACACAAATACATACTCACAAATGCGAGTATTCCGCATGTTTTCTCATAGTTTCTGGGTTTTCGACTTCCCCTACTTCCCATATGTTCCCATGTTTTCCTGGGGATCGACGAATCGTTGTCTCTGTGTGTGTTTCCCCTCCTGGATTTTGGAATGTCCGAGGGGGAGAAAAAAAGGCGTGCTCGCCCCAGGATGCATCGGCTGCCACAGCCGCTCCGCTTTCCGATTCTGGAGCGCTACTGGACAAGTTGTGGCTTGCCTGAGCCTGCCTGAGCTTGCCTGAGCTTGCCTGAGCTTGCCTGCTCCCAGGACGGCACAGCCAGCGCCCGTGATGGGTCGTCCAAGGCACGGCCCCGCGACACTCGGGCAGCCTGTGAAGCGCCTTCATCATCAAGCACGCGCGCGCACGGGGCCAGGCCAGGTCGGCCAGGGGCAATGAAAGCAACCAATGCACAGGCACGGTTACAAACGTCATTCCTCGCACATGTCCCGGGCTGCCTACGACGCAGCAGCCAAGACATCTGCAGCACCCCGCAGATGCGGATAAGAGTGAGGGGGGCGGGCGCGGGGTGGGTCGTGAGCAGGTCCCGGGTTGGTCGCGGGTGCGTCGCGGGCGGGTCACGGGTGGGTCGCGGGTGGGTCGCGGGTGGGTCGAGGGTGGGTCGCGGGCGGGTCACGAGTGGGTCGCGGGCCGCGTCGAGACGGGGACGACGACAACAACAACAACAACAACAACAACAACAACAACAACAACAACAACAACCATCGTAAGACGGTTCGCTACTACCTGCTCGCATGCCACTCAAGACGTATATCCTGAGCCCTCGATGCCCACCCTCTTCGTCTTCGATTGAACCCTCTTCCGGGTCTAATATTCCTTACCTGCCACGTGCATTCAGTGCAGTGCCTAAGACAGGGGAAGAGAGGACGCATGGAAGGGGGAGGGAGAAGGATGGAGCACGAGAGAAATCAGCAGGAGGTAGGTTAGGCGCAGAAAACACGCGGTAGAACCAGACTGGCAAATCAGGCGGGCAGACCCATAGCGGGCGGGTCGGGAAGGCAGGCGCACTCGGTCGAGCAGGCGGGTTGCTGAAGCGTGGGTCCTGCGTGAATCGCGAGGAAGTCTCGAGTAATAGCGCGATTCCCAAGTCATTCGTCAGGACATGAACAGCGAGCATACATTCTGAGGAAGTCCCGCGCGAGAGCGCGATTCCGGAGTAAGTTGTAGGGAAATATCAGGCGAGAGCCGTTGTTGTTGTAAACCGCGTCTCGACGCCACACTTTGGTGGCACCTCGCTTGCCCTTGTGAAAATAGGGTGCGAGCCCCGGAAGAAGCATTTTAAGTACAAATGTGCTCTTGTTTACAGGGGAAGGGTGGTCCACAACAATTACCTCTTAGAATGAAGCTTTAACCACAGCAAACAACACGGGGGCCAACTACCCACTTCTGAGACCCAAGACTTTCCCGAATGAAAAAGCACGGTTCGAGCCCTGGGAAGGGCAGTTCTCGGAGGGGGGAGATCAGCATAAATTATTTCTTAGGAATGAGAATGCAACACCAGCAACAGCAGCAGCAGCAGAAACAACAGCAACAACAACAACAACAGCAGCAGTAAGAACCACTACCACCACCACCACCACCACCACCACCACAACAACAACAGCAACAACAGCAACAGCAACAGCAAGGCAACAACAATCTCAACCGCGGAACCCCGCGTCAGCCACGCACCCAGGGAGGTGAGTGACCGTTCGGCCGCTCCACTCTGACAGAAGTCCCCATCAACACCGTGGCCGCGTATGGACCCCACAGGACACGGTGTGACCGGAGCCCTACAGGGTGTCACACATCACGCGGCAAAGCAATATCATCCCGAAGATTCCCTTGCATACCGCACCCTCCCCGCTCCAGTCAGAGTCCACCGTAAATCACGTCCCACGGTTGACATTTTGCAAACCATACCCACGAACGGGACCCCCGCCCACCCCCCAGGGCTTGTGAATATAGTGGATACAAATGTAGGTGTATGTATGCATGTGTGTATATTCCTCTTCCTCTATTTCCCAACCATCCTGTGGTGTTGGGTCCTCGTTTTGAAGAAACGGTCCCCGCGTTCCTTCTTCCTCCTTCTCCTCGCCCTCCTCCCTCCTGCGTTCGCATGCCTCCCCACCACCCATTTCGGCACACCCCTCACACGTTTCGTGGCCCCATAGGGAGCTCCACCGAAGGCCCCAGTGGCTGCGTTCGCATGCCTCCCCACCACTCATTTCGGCACACCCCTCACACGTTTCGTGGCCCCATAGGGAGCTCCACCGAAGGCCCCAGTTCGCATGCCTCCCCACCACCCATTTCGGCACACCCCTCACACGTTTCGTGGCCCCATAGGGAGCTCCACCGAAGGCCCCAGTGGCTGCGTTCGCATGCCTCCCCACCACCCATTTCGGCACACCCTCACACGTTTCGTGGCCCCATAGGGAGCTCCACCGAAGGCCCCAGTTGCCTCCCCACCACCCATTTCGGCACACCCCTCACACGTTTCGTGGCCCCATAGGGAGCTCCACCGAAGGCCCCAGTGGCTGCGTTCGCATGCCTCCCCACCACCCATTTCGGCACACCCCTCACACGTTTCGTGGCCCCATAGGGAGCTCCACCGAAGGCCCCAGTGGCTGCGTTCGCATGCCTCCCCACCACCCATTTCGGCACACCCCTCACACGTTTCGTGGCCCCATAGGGAGCTCCACCGAAGGCCCCAGTGGCTGCGTTCGCATGCCTCCCACCACCCATTTCGGCACACCCCTCACACGTTTCGTGGCCCCATAGGGAGCTCCACCGAAGGCCCCAGTGGCTGCGTTCGCATGCCTCCCCACCACCCATGTCGGCACACCCCTCACACGCTTCGTGGCCCCATAGGGAGCTCCACCGAAGGCCCCAGTGGCTCCCCACCACCCATTTCGGCACACCCCTCACACGTTTCGTGGCCCCATAGGGAGCTCCACCGAAGGCCCCAGTGGCTGCGTTCGCATGCCTCCCCACCACCCATTTCGGCACACCCCTCAACGTTTCGTGGCCCCATAGGGAGCTCCACCGAAGGCCCCAGTGGCAGGGTCCGCATGCCTCCCCACCACCCATTTCGGCACACCCTTCACACGTTTCGTGGCCCCATAGGGAGCTCCACCGAAGGCCCCAGTGGCGCGGTGCCTATGAGAAGAGGGGCCTAGTTTGCGTGCCCCCTCCTTCGTCTCATATCCGTGCGGTACTCGCAGCTGCATATGGTTGGGTCCTTCGCCAGGCTAATTTTATAAGCCCGGGGGTGGGGGAAACCCATCCCCCCCCCTCCAAAAAAAACTAGACCCCCAGGATCTGGGGTTCTCGGGCTCCCTTGGACGTCCTTGGAAAAGGTCACCCGGCTTTCCGGGTCTCCACAAACGCCTTGCCAGCAGACCCAGAGCGATCCGAGGGGTCATCAGAAAGGCTCAAGGGAGGCCCCAGACAGCACAAGAGCGCTCCAAGAGCTAGGGACTCCAATTGCGTCAGGACGGCCCAGAAGACCTCCAAGGCACCCCAAAAAGCTTCCCAAGGAACCTTCAAACCACAAAAACCGTCCCATTCCCTTCGTAAAACTTACAATATTAGCATATTCGCCTTTCGGATTTCATCAGCTTTCAAGAAGGTTTCAAAGCCCCCGAGATCGCCTCCAGACGCCCCAAAGGGCCCCCAAGAAAGTTCAAGACGGCCGAGCCGGGCCCCACGATCGCCCACGAGAGCCCCAAGACAGCCCATAATGGAACCAAGAGGCCCCCCAAGGGCTCCCAGCACAGACCCAAAAGGGCCATGGGAGGTCCCCGGAAGTGCCCAAGATGGGTCCAAAGGGGGCTCCAGCGGGCCCAAGCTCCCCAAGACGGCCCAAGAAGGCCCCAGGACGGCCCATGAAGGCGCCAAATCGGCCCCCGAGGGCTCCGAAATCACCCCCACGATGTTTCCGAATGCCAACATAAAAACCCCCAAGGCACCCCAAAAAGCTTTCCAAGGAGCCTTCAAACCATACAAATCGCCCCATTCCCTTTGTAAAACCTACAAGTTTAGCATATTCGCCTTTCGGATTTCATCAGCTTTCAAGAAGGTTTCAAAGCCCCCGAGATCCCCTCCAGACGCCCCAAAGGGCCCCCAAGAAAGCTTCAAGACGGCCGAGCCGGGCCCCACGATCGCCCACGAGAGCCCCAAGACAGCCCATAATGGAACCAAGAGGCCCCCCAAGGGCTCCCAGCACAGACCCAAAAGGGCCATGGGAGGTCCCCAGAGATGCCCAAGATGGGTCCAAAGGGGGCTCCAGCGGGCCCAAGCTCCCCATGACGGCCCAAGAAGGCCCCAGGACGGCCCATGAAGGCGCCAAAACGGCCCACGAGGGCCCCGAAAACACCCCCACGATGTTTCCGAATGCCAACATAAAGACCCCCAAGGCACCCCAAAAAGCTTTCCAAGGGGCCTTCAAACCACAAAAATTGCCCCATTCCCTACGTAAAACCTACAATTTTAGCATAGTCGCCTTTCGGATTTCATCAGCTTTCAAGACGGTTTCAAAGCCCCCGAGATCGCCTCAAGACGCTCCAAAAAAAACCCTAGAAAGCTTCAAGACGGCCGAACTGGGCCCCACGATCGCCCACGAGAGCCCCAAGACAGCCCATAATGGAACCAAGAGGCCCCCCAAGGGCTCCCAGCACAGACCCAAAAGGGCCATGGGAGGTCCCCGGAAGTGCCCAAGATGGGTCCAAAGGGGGCTCCAGCGGGCCCAAACTCCGCATGACGGCCCAAGAAGGCCCCAGGACGGCCCATGAAGGCGCCAAAACGGCCCACGAGGGCTCCGAAACCACCCCCACGATGTTTCCGAATGCCATCATCCATTGATTTTGCTCCCGTGACATTTCACATTGTGACCCAGTCGTTGAGGGTCTCGTGGCATCCAGCGAAGATGCCCGAGGATGCCCCGTACGAATTGCATATGCATGCTCATACCCTTATACACATAAATTTGTATGTACATATGTACGCTGTATGCACACATACAACAATGTAACAATACTGTATACACCTCGACATTTATACGGAACGTGCATGCACGTGCGCGTGTATACATGCATTCGCGCATG
>CAUYUJ010005625.1:158145-168145 GCA_963575745.1 Prorocentrum cordatum | reverse complement strand
GCCTTCGAGCCTTGAGGATCGAGGCGGAAGGGTTCTGGGCGCTTCTGGATGGTGGGTTGCTGTTTCCAACATGCTCTGGCCGTCCGCGGGCCTTTTCTGGGGTATCCGGGGCTGGGCGTGTCGAATGAGGTCTCCCCACCGTTGACGATCCTGGAAAAAGAAGTGCCCATGAGCTACACGGATGGGGGGCGGGCCTTGTACAACATGCTGCACACATTCGACCGAACCGTATGTGTTTAACATACGAAAGAGCACAACTGTGTTGCGGCGGCGGCTGGCTAACCCATTCTTTGCGCGGCGGCCTTGGGCAGCCGCTGCCCCGCGTGCTCGGCAGGGCGCGTTCCATTGTGCCTCTCCCATCCTCCTCCTCCTCCTCCTCCTCCTCCTCCTCCTCCTCCTCCTCTTCTGGCCCCTCCGCGGTACGATATCAGCCGATCACGCCGCTAGGCTCCCTCTGGAGGGTTGAATCAAGTGCCGCTGTGTTGCCGTGGAGGGCGGCTTGTCAAATCTGAAGCCCAAGGACGGCGCTGGACAGCCCCTTGAATTCGATGATCCTACCTCTTGGCATCCCTTTCAAATGGAAGCATGGGAGGCGACTCCTTTTCCAATAGTGGCTCTTGATGGGCTTGTTTTCCACCACCACCACCATAAGTTGGCGGGGGAGGGGGTCCTCCTCGTCCTCCTCCTCCTTCTCCTCCCCCACCTCCTCCTCCTCCTCCTCCTCCTCCTCCTCCTCCTTCTCCGCCTCATCCTCCTCCTCCCACTCCAACTTATGGTTGCGGTGGTGGACAACAGAATGGTAGGCCCACTGGGCGCTCGCCCATCAAAGGCGCGCTGCCCGCAGGGAAGGATCCTCCCTCCTCTCCTCCTCCACGTCTGGCCACTGGGGGCGGGGAGCCCTCGCCGCCACGCCGACCAGTCATAACTGGGGGAGCTGTGGTCCATACCCCCCTGGGGAAATCCACCGGATCGACGATCTCTCGAGAGCGGTGTCGAAATCGATGGGCCCCCCAAGGGGGTAGGGACCACGGCTCCCCCAGTTGTAGCTCCCCTGCCACGGCTGCACGCGGCTCGGTGGAATCCAGTCGGGCCGCTGCCGAGGAAGGGGTCCGGGGACCGGTGTGGAGCGGCAGACTGGCTGGCAGCGTGGCCGAGCAACGCCCAGCGCGCAGCCTCCAACCGCCGGGCACGGCTGAGCCGGTCCTGGCCCGAGGCCTCCCGCGCTCTGCGCACCACTCCGGAGCCTCTGGGGTCCTCTGGGCCTGGTGCGGGGTGCTCGGGGGGCCGTCTGACCCCGCCGAGAATCCTGGGGGGATCCCTGGGGTCGGGGGCACCTGTGGCAGCACCCGAGCTCGTGTCGCTGCGTAAGAGAGGCCGCGCCCTGTCGCCGACCCGGCAAGAGCTGGAAGGAGCAGGCGGGCAGCCCTGTGCACAGGAGGCGGCGGGATGTGTGTCCCCGTTTTTTGTACGGCGTGGGAGCAGCGGAGTTCTCGTGAGCGGGCAACGGAGTAGCAGGATGAGGGGGAAAGAGGAGAATGCGGAGAAGGATGCGAAAGGAGAGGCAGAGAAAGAGGGGGCAAGAGGGGGAGGGGCAGCGGGGAGAGGAACATAAGCAAGAAACATGTGCTCCACTTCCGCGCCGCCCACCAACACTGACGGCCACGAAGGCTGGCGCCGGAGCAGCTTGTTGCTGAGCAACATGGCCTGAGAGGAGATGGGCAGGAAGGCGGACTTCTATCGTTCCGCGTGGCCCGAGCGGCAAGAACCGATCAAACTATCACCAGACCGACAAGAACAGAACTCCCGAAAGCTCCTCGTAAGAGCGATGAGGCCGATTTAGCCCGATTGCGGCGCGACTGAGCTGAACTTGCCAAGACGAGGCCCATTATTAAATGTGATTAAGCCAGATCAATCCAGACTGAGCCGGAAAGTCCAAGACTATGCCAGACTAAGCTCGATTTCGACCGCGGATATACAAGCGCCGATACTGACTTGGCCTCCCAGGACTTGCATCCTAATAGGGAGAGCTGGAAATGGGAGCGGACGGCCCCAGACTCTGTGCTCCTGGCTCAGCGGGCTTCCGCTTCACTCGCTCGAGCCTGTCATTCCCGAGACGAGGCATCGGGGCATGGGTCATCCCCGTTGGATGCGCACTCTGGGGACCTTCCTGGAGATACTTGCTCCACTCGTGCGTCGAAGCTGCGTCAAACGTCCGTCGATTTGAGCCGACCTTGAGTCGAACCTGTGTCGGACCTCAGCCGAACTTGAGTCGAACATGAGTCGAACTAGAGTCGAACAAATCCGTTAGGTGGGCCCCAGGAAGGTCCCCACACGAGCATCTACTCCCCACGTTCCAACTTGGCTCATCCCCCAAGCGAGGATCCACGAAGCTAAGTGCGATGTCCCACATGTGAGCGTTTTTTGGCGGTTCGACATTGGGCGGAAGAGGGGGGGGAGAAGGGGGTCTGGCTCTGGAGCGCTGCAAAGCGCGACCGTCTGCATCAGTGCGTCCCATGGGGGAGAGACTTCCCACCTGCTTGGAAAGCGGGCGCCAAAAACAGCCAAGATCCACTCCACGGGGGGGGAGAGGGAGGGTGCGAGGGCTCGCGCCGATCGGCAAAACAATGAAAAGGAAAGCGATTCCAGAAAGGCCCCGACCACAAGAGACCTTCCACAATAAACCCAACCCTGAGACGCCAGGACGTCCATCGATTTCTGGTGCGGGAGCGTCACGCCTTCCACGGCAAAACCATCGAAACTCCAGAAAACCAGGGCACCCTGGAGGCAAGCAAGGTGATTCTTGACATGGGCTTCCAGTGCAGGAGGAGGAGGAGGAGGAGGAGGAGGAGGAGGAGGAGGAGGAGGAGGACGGAGGAGGAGGGAGGAGGAAGGAGGAGGGGGGAGGGGGAGGTGTTGCTTGGCATGGGCTCCCACTGTGCCGTGCTCCTCGCCACGACAGACGAGCGGAGAGCGCCTGGCGGATGGGCAGAACGCGAGAGGAGATGGCGAAGGGGGGGGGGAGCGTGCCGAGGCAGGGGCGCGGAGAGAGGCACTGCAGCAGCTCTCCGTGATGGGCTTGCTTTCCACGGCCACCACCAGAAGCAGGAGGGGTTGGGGGATCCTCCTCCTCCCTCCTCCTCCTCCTCCTCCTCTGCCACCTCCTCCTCCTTCTCTTCCTCCTCCTCCTCCTCCTCCTCCTCCTCCTCCTCCTCCACCTCCACCTCCTTCCCCACTCCAACTTATGGTGGCGGTGGTAGAAAACAGACGCATCACTCCAGGAGCCGCTGGACCCGGACCTCTGCTGTCGTGGTGTTTTCCTCGAACGCGGCCACTGGGAAGTCTGGACGTTCTCTCCCAGGGACCGGAGATTCTGCCAGCGTTGTGCCACGAGGGTCCCGAAAGGCCCCTGGAGAACCCCCCAGAACTGGGTCGGGCATGTCCTCCTGCAGGCGGAGTTTTTTGAGAACTGCAGAAGAGACAAAACAACCGTCGAAAAACATAGCAACAACAAAACACGAAATATCGTCACCTGACCAAGTTTGTAATATTCTTGAACATTCCTCCTGTGAAAGGACATGCCCGACTCAACCCTAGAAACCGAAAACGGCCAGAATCCGTCCGTCGCAAATGTTCCACTGCGAAGGGAGGAGGTGGGAGGTCTCTGGAGGTCCTGGAGGGCCACTAGTACAACGGCACATAGCGCCCAGAAGCCTCCGATGACCCATGCTCCTCCTGGATGTGTTTTGTTTATTATTTTTCTCTGGTGTATCTAAACAAACATAGCATTAAACACACAAAAGCCGTCGTGCGTGTCTCGGCACACCCAGGTGGCATCCCAGTCGCCCCAGGCTGGGCTCTTGACGACAAGCTCGGCTGCGCCCGACACTCGGCTCTTCTGCTCGCTCGCCACTCGCCCAGGTCCAGGGAGGGAGAACCAAGAGGGGTCAAAGTGAGGCCATGGGCCGGCGAACTTCGCATTGGGGATGGGGACGCTGACAGAAATCTAGGCTTGGTTAGTTCAGTCTTCTTTCTTCGTTTGCCATTGTGGGGCCTCGGTAGGCACTGAGAGGCATCTAGAGGCCTCTGAAGATCTCTTGGGACCTCTGGTCATCTGCGGAGACTTCCAGGTGCCTTGTCACGGGCCAAAAGAGAAAAACGGTGGAGCGAAGCCAGGAAGGGGGAGGGCAGTGAGGCAGGTCAGACAGCATGAAGAGCAGGAGATGTTCCATGATGCCGGGAAGTGCCAGCCTACTCCTCCTCCTCCTCCTCCTCCTCCTTCTCGTCATCCACCATTTCCGTCTGTCAACGTGAGCAGCAGGAGATGGGCGCAGAGGACGGTCGATGCCAGCGGCAGGTCCATCCGCAGAGAAAGAAAGAGAGAGAGAATACAGAGAGAGAGAGAGTGATACAAGAGAGAGAGAGAGAGCGAGAAGAGAGAGAGAGAGAGAGAAACAAGAAGGAGAGGATATTGGATCTCTATGTTTGAGCGGGGAGGGGGTAATGCCCAGAGGTGCCACGACAACACCAAGCTAAGCTGCACCCCCTTCTACCCCTTCTCCTTCTCCCCCTCCTCCGAGGGAGCCGAGGGAGAGGGGAGGAGGGGAGGAAGAGACAGGGGGAGGAGCGAAAAGGAGATCAAGAAATTAATTATAGAAGCATGCGTTGCCGTCGAAGGGTGGTTGTTTTGAAAGAGCTGTCGGAGCTACAGTACGCTTGGAGGCCGTACACTTCGACATGTGCTCAGCGTGGAGCTGCCACTGAACATATCACACTATAACTACAATGTGAAACACTGTCCAACAAGCAAACTAGAAATGTCGAGAGAGGGCACAGGTGAAAGATAACGACAGGCACGCAATGAAGAGATGTATGTCATGGCAGCGACGGGATTATGCAGGAGCATCTGAAGGTGACTGTGGAGACACACATGTATATCGAAGTGCGCGGAAAGGTAGAACAAAGCGGCAAACAGCTGTCCGCGGCTGCTAGGTGAGACGGTGAATATTTAACCTTCCCCGTGCGATCCTTCTCTCACTGCCCCGTCTGTGCCTGCTCTCTACTCGCACTGGGTGCAATAGCGCTGGAAGGGCGGGACAGGGCAAGGAGAAGGAAGGCGGAGGGATGAGGACGGCAGGGGTAGAGGGGAAAAGACAGGGGGAGAGCAAGGGGGGAAACAGCACGAGAATATTAAGCGGCAGACGGCGACTGTCATTGCACCGTATGCAGACAGGTTGAATAAGATGACAGAGATGAGACGAGAGAGGGAGAGAGAGAGAGACAGGGAGCGGAAGACAGAGAAAGAGAGAAGAAAAAAGGCGATCGAGAGAGGGAGAGAGAGCGAAGGGAGAGGGGCACACCTATCTGTGCGTATCTAAACCGATGTGTGACTGGAGAAACACATGGAGAGAGAACCCGACAAACGAAGGGCGACAGGGAAGACAGAGAGAGAGAGGGGAAAAAAGAGAACAACAAACGGAAGAGAGGGACCGAAAGGAAAGCGAGGGAGACGCACACAGAGAGGTACAGAAATATTGGGAAATGTGAGGTAAGAGAGACAGTGTCCTCCCCGCCCCCCCCCCTCTTAGAGAGAGGGGGGGCGAAGAATAGAGCGAGAGGGAGGGGGAGAGCTACAGGCAGGCAGACGAACAGACCTATATATATATATGTGTTGAGACATAGTGTTTAAACATGAACGGTAACAACGGGCAGAGCTGAGCTGTCTCTTCGCATCTCCCAGCCTAGTTACGCTTGGGGTGCTTGTGAGCTGCGCTCCGACGTAATCACAAGTCTGCCAGAGTTGGTGACGTTCGAGGAGGTAAGCCGACCTCGTACATTGTGAACCGTAGCCCAAGAACAAAAAAAACATACATCAGAGTTGGGGGGCCGAACGGTCATTCACTGACCCTGGGTGCGTGGCTGAAGTAAGGTTCCGCGGTGCGGGGTGTCGTTGTTGTTGGTGGTGTCGCTGTTGCTGCTGTTGTTGCTGAACTCCCACGGTTGAAGAATAATTATTGGTCCCCCCATCACAGGTGCAGTGTGGCTTTTCCAATTCAAGTGCAACCCTCGGGGCTCGAACCTTGTTTCGTCTCAGGGAAAGTCTTCGTGCTTAAACTTCGTTGCAGCGCCCCTAATCACACCATCAAAAGCAATAACCATAACAACAACGGCTCCCGCCTAACACTTCGTCACAATGGATTCCAAAATTGCGCTCTCGCGGGACCTCCTCACAACTTATGCAGGAATCACGTGTTCGTGTGGAACCCCACATGTTTTTCAGACACCGCGCCTTCGACACTCAAGAATCACGCTTTCGTTTTGGCCTTTCTCACGACTTACTTGGGAAACACGATATCGCTCGAGAAGTCCGCGCAATTCATCCAGGACTCACGCTTCAGCATCCTGCCTGCTCGAACTGGCCGCCAGAACCCGCCTTTCCGACTCCCTCGCTAGGGTCTGCCCGCCGGATCTGCCCGTCTGGTTCTGCAACGGGCTTTCTGCTCCTAGCCCCTCTCCAGCGAATGCTTCTCGTGTTCCCTTCGTATCCCTCCCCCTTCCATCCGTCCTCCCTTCCGCTGTTTTAGGGGCTGCCCTAACTGCACGCGGCAAAGAACAAGAATATACCCCAAAGGGGATACGATCGAAAACAAAGAAAGAAGGCAGGTACCGAGCGAGTGGGATAGACGTGTTCACTCGCGCAGATAGATACGTAGAGTCCGAAAATGATTGGTAGTGTGCTGCTGTTGATGATGTTGTTGTTGGTGGTGATGGTGTTTCTTTGTTGGCGTGCTTGTTTGTTTGTTTGCTTGGTTGTTGTTGGTGGGGCTGTTGTAAGCGTCAGACTCGCGACCCGACCCGCGACCCACACACGACCCGCCAACGACCCAACCGCAATCCACCCGCGACCCGCCAACGACCGACCCGCGACCTACCCGCGACCCACCCGCGACCTGCCCGCGACCCACCCGCGACCTACACAAGACCCACCCGCGACCCACCGGCGACCTATCCGCGACCCACCCGCGACCGACCCGTGACCCACCCCGCGACCCACCCGCGACCCAACCGCGACCCACCCGACACCCCACCCGCGCCCGCCACCATCATTCTTATCCGCAACTGCGGGGTGCTACATCTGTATATTCCCCAGACAGTGTTTGCACTTTGGGGTTCCTACTTATGGTTTAATGATCTGGGCCTAGCTGGTAATTTGGCGGCTACGTTGCCGCCGTCGCCGCCCCGTCGCCGCCTCGTCGCCGCTACGTCGGCTGAGCCTGCCTTTCAGTCCGGCGGCTACGTAGCCACTGTCGCCGCCCCGCCGCCGCCCGTCGTCAGGGCCTGTCTGGCGGTCTGGCGGCTATGTCGTCAACGTCGCCTCCTGTCGCCGCCCGTCGTTTGGGCCTGCCCAGCGGTCTGGCGACTATGTTGTCGCCGTCGCCGCCCCGTCGCCGCCTCATCGCCGCCCGTCGTCTGGGCCTGCACGTCGGGTCCGCCGCCTTGTGGTTGCCGTCGCCGCCCCGTCACCGAGGCCGCCAAGTGGCCGCGTCGTCGCCGCGCGCAGCCTCGTCGCCGCATTACTTTGCGTTGCCCTGCATTGTTTTGTCTTGCGTTGCGTTACTTTGCAGTGGGCTACTTTGCACTGCTTCTAGTTGATGTGCAACGCTTGTTTCTCTGACTGGACGTTCTCTGCATTGATGTGTTCTCTTTGGCGTTCTCTATGCATCACGAAGGCTGCACAACCTAGACTGCATCACATAGATTGCGCATCACATAAGAACGCACCACACATATTGTGGCACATCGATTGAACAACTTTGAGTACACAACATGACACAACGTAAAAGGCACAGCCTTGATTGCACAACATAGGGTGCACCACATACATTGCATCACATACATTGATCCACATCCATTGCATCACCATCGATTAATCCACATGGAGTGCTCCACGTAACTCACGTCGCAATTACAAGAGCAGATGCTGCCGCACAAGGTAGTGAAACAAAGCGCTGGCGAGATCACGAACGAAAGAGAGGTCACGACCAACCACATAGAGCTGCAATGATCATTGATCAAGCGATGGATCAAGAAGCGCCACGGCGGCACGTTGCCTAAAAAGGCCAAGACGAATGCATGGTCGAGGCTCCGTGCCGAGCACATGTTCCGCACACACGCCAAGGCCGTTGATCAGAAGGTGACCTTCGCGGCGCTGCGTGATGTTGTGTTGGGTATGGCGCCTGCCAGCCAGCCGGTGGGACATCGATGCTCAGTTCATTAGTGTCTTTTTGAAGCGGAGCTTGAGCTTTGTAGGGGAAAAGAGATCCCATGCAAGCGCTGCCGATTGCGAAAAACTGCCCCGTCCATCGCCACCGTCGTTGCAATGGCCGTTGATGTTGCCGACGACGTGCTTTCCAGCATCTGGCTTCTTTCATCAAAAACCAAGCACGAACGCGGGCCCGAGTGAGCGTTTTTGCTTTATTCGGCGCTTCGACATTGGGGGGAAGCTGGGGGAGAGGGGGGGCTCTGGCTCGGGACCTCTGCTCAGTGCGACTGTTTGCAGCAGTGCGTCCTATAGGGGGAGACCCCACCTGCTCGAAACAGGCGCCCAAAACAGTCAAGATCAACTCCAGGGGGGAGGTGGGGAGGGGGGGGGGGTGCAAAGGACGGCGCCGATCGGCAAAACACTGGAACACAAAGACGATCACCAACACGGCCCATGCCGTTGTTTCATGAGCGCAGGCGGCCCAAGCGAGCCTCGAACCGATGCCCCCTGTCGCGCGACCACGGAGGTCCCGGCCCCTTCCCCGGGAGGAGTGGCTTTCGTCGCAGGTCCAGGTGTTCTTGAGGACCTCGGGGTCTGCAGAGGGCCCCCGGGGGCCTGAATCGAGGAAAGACCCCTTGCTGGAAGAAGAGGCACCTCGTCGGAGGTCTGGGCGCGTCGCTCCCGTGCTGCCCCAGCCCTCCACACCATCTTGTGCTCGACGAGCGTGAGCTCCAGGAGGTAGTTCGCGAGTTCGCGGTGCTCCTCTGGCCAACTTGCAGGACGAGAATGATGTCATGGTGCGACTGGCCAGGATACGTCCCAGGGGTTCCAGAGTATCTAGCGGCCATCGTTTCTGCAGCCTGTGTGGAACATGAGGTGATCTTGGGAATCCTGCACATCGTGGGATGTATCACCATCGCGACCTCGTGTTCCTCCGAGCTCGGGCCCGCGGCCGGGGCGCGCTCAAACCCTCACGACCCACGCTGCCAGCATCGCAGCTCCGTGGCCGTTCCTCTGGCCTCGGCGGCATCACCCCGATGGGGCGTCCGAGGCCCCGGCAGCATCTGGTTTTTCGGATATTCCGTTGGGCTCTGCGCTCCTCTCGGGATCCATTGACAGAGGCCTCCCAGATGGGGTCCGAGCAGATGGGGTCGAAGAGTCGCGCTGAATCGTCAACGCATCGCCGACGCGTCGGCGACGCATCGGCGATGCATCTGCGACGTGAACGATTCATCGGCGACGTCGACGTGAAGCGAATCGGGCTCCGCATCGAGCCGCATCGGCGTTGCATCGGCGATGTGGCGCGATCCTCCGACCCCATCTGCTCCGACCCATCTGGGAGGCCTAGATCATCTGGTTTTGGTTAATTCTTTGAAGCCCTGCGCTCCGATCGGGGTCCATCGAACACGACGAGGCTCCGCGACGGCGACGAGGGCCCGACCCGAGCGACCGACGGGGGGGGGACCGAAGGACCGAGGCAAAACGGAGCCGATGGACCGACGCAAAACGGGGTCGAACTGGAGCCGAACAGATCCATTAGGTGCGCCCCAGGAAGATCCCCAAAACGAACATCGAACCGCTCGGGATCCATCGAACGATGAGACTCCGCGACGTCGACGAGGGCCCAACCAGCGACCGCCGGGGGGGCGGGCGACCGAAGGGACCCGACGCGAAATGACGGAGCCGAAGGACCGAACAAGAGACGCCTCGCCCAGGGCCACGGCGAGCCACAGCGCACCA
>CAUYUJ010005625.1:148145-153145 GCA_963575745.1 Prorocentrum cordatum | reverse complement strand
CAGGTGCACCTTTCGTTCACCTTCGGGCCCCTAGAGGACCCCCATCCAGGCCCATCCAGACACCCTTCCCTGCAGACCTCAGCCACCCCCCATCGATCGCCCCCAAGCACACGCCGCCCCAACACGGGCGGAAGAGACGAAGCTGGGGCGAGTGGACTAGTCGTTGTGTGCGCGACGCCTGTGGCCTGGCCAACCGCGTATGTTGTACGTGTGGCCACGTCCAGGAGGAGGAGGAGGAGGAGGATGAGGAAGAGGAGGAGGAGGAGGAGGAAGAGGAGGAGGAGGAGGAGGAGGGAGGAGGAGGAGGAGGGAGGAGGAGGCAGGAGGAGGAGGAGGAGGAGGAGGAGGTTGGCGGAGGAGGGCGGAGGAGGGAGGAGGAGGGAGAAGGCGCTGCCAACTTGCGGCAGGAGGGCACCCCGTGCCGGCGGGCATGTCGTGTGACCCCCCTCGGGGGAGCCCCTCGGGGGTGGAGCCCACGGAAGCCCAGCGGCGCTGGCGTGGCCCCGGGTTGGCCCTGTGACCCCCAACGGGGCTGTGTGACCCCGCGTCGGCCGTGACCGCCGCTCCAATACTTAGCACTTGTGACGCGAAGAACATGTACGGCGCTGTATCTATCTATATCTACATATAGACAGATAGAACTATACACATACAGGCCTCACACAGCGACAAGTGGGAGAGAAGAGCACAGAAAAAAACAGATTGAAGGCCGTGCAACCCCCAGGGCCATCAGGATGCCGAGTAACGCAAAAACATGTCGGACAACCAATCCCCCACAGGCACAATTTGCGTAGCGATTGGTTGACTGATCCCCCACCTGGCACGTCCTCACCAACGACAATGGCAGCATGGGGAAAGTAAAGTAGGATAGAGATACTAGATGCGTAGGTGGAGAGGGGATGCGTGCAGCGCGGCGAAAGATGATGATGATAAGGAGAAGTTCCCCAAACAGTACTTGAATTTACGAATTCTCACTTCAGGTCTAAGGAACGGGGCGGCGTCGACGGTATGGCGGCCATGTGGCCGCCATCGCTGCCCCGTCGCCGCCCCGTCGCCGCTTCGTCGTCGCCAGTCGTCTGGGAACCGTATTGTAACCGCATTCCATGGCGCTGTATAGCATTCGCGTTGCATTGCAACCGCACAGTTTGACATTGCATCGCATTGCATTGCACACATTGCTTTGCATTGCTTTGAGCTGCTCTGCGTTACTGTGCATTGGTTTGCGCTAGATAGCATTGCGTCGCATTGCATCGATGTGCATTGTTTTATTTGCGTTGCTGCGCACTGCTTTACATTGATGCGTACTGAGTTGTATTGAGTCGCCTTGTTTTGCATTGCTTTCACGTTGCGTTGCTTGGCATTGCTTGGCATTGCTCTGCCCTGCTTTACGATCGCTTTTGTTGGATTTCCTTCTCCAGAATTCCAGGAACTCCTGGACGCTCAGAGGGTCCCCGATTCCTCCGACCGATCGCTGACCAACGCGCCAGGCTACTTTGTTCCTCTTGATCGGATTCGAAAAGGGAGAAAAGGTTGACGTTATTTTGACCTCTCCTTTGCCCGTTGGAATTTCGGATGACATTCCGTCACGCCACTGTACGGAACTGGAGAGGTCCAGCGAGGTTTCGCCGCGTTGCCGCCCGTGCCGCCATGTTGCCGCCTCGTTGCCGCCTCGTGCACGGGGTCCAGCGAGGTTTAGCCACGCTGCCGTGCCGCCTCGTTGCAGCCTCGTGCGCGGGATGGGTTCAGCAAGGCTTCGCGACGCTGCCGTCCGTGCCGCCTGGTTGCCGCCTGGTTGCCGCCTCATGCGCTTGATGGGTTCGGCGAGGTTTCGCCATGCTGCCGCCCGTGCCGCCCCGCGGGTTTCGCCGGGTGCCCGCCCGTGGGCGCCTCGTGGGCGCCCCGTGCGCCGGGTGGGCTGTGCCGAGGCTTCGCCCGGTCACCGCCCGTGGGGCGCCTCGTGGGCGCCCCGTGCGCCGGGTGACTGTGCCGAGGGTTCGTAGAGCTTTCGCCACCTGGCTTGCACCGCACAGCCTGCACCACAAGCATCACACAGCATAGCCGGCATCGAGTACCTGACACCCCACAGCCTCCACCTCCAGATCACGCCGCCCAGCTTACACGACGTGGCTGACACCACGTCACTTACACTGGAATGTGTTCAATTCCGTCGCTCACGCGACATAGCTGAAACCCCATAGCTTTGACCTCAAGATCACACCGTCTAGCTTACGCGACATAGCTGACACCACATAGCTTACACTGTCTAGACATGGCGTAGCTTATGAGACATAGCTGCCATCGCATAGCTTACACCAAACAGCTGTCACCTCCACCTGCAATAGCGCACTATTTGGAGTCCACGATGGGTAACATGGCAAACTGCTGAAAACCAGAGACAAGAAAGGAGCAGAGCGCAGTTCAAAAAAAGCCTGCCTCAAACTTACCGGCGACGAGGAGCGCGGTGATACCCAGCAACTGAAGAGAGACCGATGAACACCGAAGGCACGTGCCATGCAGACTGGGAAGATGTCGCGTGGGCGCTGGCATGGTCAAGCTGCATGATGATGTCCATGAGATGCTGAAGCGAGGTACTTGCACACAGGGGGGAGATGCGGCATGCAGAAAACGAACCTCCAGCTCTGAGCAGAACTACATTCCCAAACGAACAACACAACTTGCGTTGACAGAATACAGTACGAAGTCCCGCAATACACATGCTTGTCAGGAACGCAAGTGGGGGCAGTACGAATTGAGAACACATCGCGAGGCAGCTGAGTTTGGTTTGGGAAGCCTTCGCTGAGTGTTCTCCCAACCTTAATGAATCCACAACTGCTCACGCTGTCAACCCATCAAGAAACATCCCTCACCTGCAAGTGCCGTCTTGCAGTCGTTCTCTTTTCCAGGAAGCGGTCCTGCGAAGCACATGCAACTCTAAACGAGTAACTACTCTGCGGGAATGGAAAGATAATAGTATTCGTGTGTGCACGCAACAGCTTGTGGGTCGCCCTGAATCCACACACACACACTAATTTCACCGAAAGCTCGGATCAGCAAATGTGGTACTCATACCGCCCATCCGATCATCGCTCGAGGCATGCACGCTCGAGTCTGTAAGCTAGCAGGCAGCAAGCGATGCTCTGAAGAGGGACATCAGAAACAAGCACGATCTCCCCTCAAGCCCCTCCCTTGTGGCCCATCGATCCACTCTTGTCCTCCATCCTGCCCTCCCCTCCCTCCCTAACCCTCCTTCTCCCCTTCCTCCTCCTGCTCCATCTCATCATCTGTCATCATCATCTCTCATCATCGTGAGCATCGTCACAACCATGATCATCATCATCATCATCATCATCATCATCAGCATCATCATCATCATCATCATCATCATCATCATCATCATCATCATCATCATCATCATCATCATCATCATCATCATCATCATCATCATCATCATTTTCAACAGCAGCATCAGCATCATCATCATAATCCACTTCGTCTGCTCCTCACCATCCTCCTCTTCAATCCTGCCTCTCCTCCCACCCGCCTCGATTTTCACCCATTCGCTCTCCGCATCCCTCCTCCTCCTTCTCCCACTCCCCCTCCTCCTCCTCCTCCTCCACCTCCTCCTCCTCCTCCTCCTCATCCTCCTCCTCCTCCTCCTCCTCCTCCTCCTCTCGACCGACGGGCCCCGATGGGCTCGACGCTCACCTGGCAGAAAAAGCGCGACCCTTCCTTCCCGCACAGCCCCCCCGGTCCGATCCTCCGCCTCCTCCCCGGGGCCCCGGGCCGACGGCACACCCCCTGTGGCCGCGCACTGCGGCCCGCAGACCGCCGCCGACCCCCCTGGAGCCTCGCCTCCTCGAGTCCTCCCGCGGCCTCCAGGGCCCCCCCCTTGCTGCGCTCGGCGGTGCGCACAAGGGGGTGGAGGGCGGGGGGGGAGGGCTTCTCCGAAGGAGGCTGGTTCCTGGAGGGCGGCGGCCCTACATCCTTGGAGAAGGCCCGCGCCTTCTGAGAAGCAGGGGTGCTTCGAAGAAGCCCTCCCCCCTCCCCCCACGCCCCCCTGCGTGTGGCTGACAAACGATAGAAGGACCACTGACCCCCTTGGAGGGGACCCTCGGGAGACGGAGCCTTTTCTGCAGATGCATTAGGCCGCACCGCCCCTCAGATGTATTAGCTAGAGGCCTCCTAGATGGGGTCCGAGTAAATCGGGTCGAAGGATCACGCCGCACCGCCCCTCAGATGTATTAGCTAGAGGCCTCCTAGATGGGGTCCGAGTGACTAGAGTCGACGGATCATGCCGCACCGCCCCTCAGATGTATTATCTAGAGGCCTCCCAGATGGGGTCCGAGTAAATAGGGTCGAAGGATTGCGCCGCACCGCCCCTCAGATGTATTAGCTAGAGGCCTCCTAAATGGGGTCCGAATAAATCGTGTCGAAGGATCGCGCCGCATCGTCGATACATCGGCGATGCATCGCCGATGCATCAACGATGCACTGGCGACGTCGCCGATGCATCGGCGACACCGGCATGCAGAGAATTGGGCTCCACGTCGAGCCGCATCGCCGATGCAGCGGCCACGCGGCGCGATCCTCCGACCCCATCTGCTTGGACCCCATCTGGGAGGCTCCGGCTTCAAACCCAGAACATTTTTGTTGTCCGCTTCGGCGAGCCATGTTTACCGGCTGCCACCCAAAACCGCCACGGCCCGCTCATGGACCACGGAGCTCTCCCGGCATCCACCCTTACCTGGATTGCCGCGGTGGTTGCTAAGGGGATGGGGGGATAAGATGTGGATGCTAAAATGGGTTGCTTCTGGCCTAACACCCCTTTTAAGTAGGTTGCAAACGCTCTGTGGCCTAGGATGATGGGGTAACTCCGCTAAGTGGGCTCCGCCCACTTCGCCCAAATCTGTACGCCCTTGAGCCACTTCGGGCACGTGCAGCCCACTTCTAAGCTGGGTCCTGCTAGATAGAAGCCACCTTAGCATCCACTTGTACTTCCC
>CAUYUJ010005625.1:63145-143145 GCA_963575745.1 Prorocentrum cordatum | reverse complement strand
CATCATCAGCATCATCATCATCAGCATCTTCTTCATCATCATCGTTAACATCATAATCAGCAGCATCCGTATCGTTACCATCATCACCACCACCACAAACATCCTCATCACCATCATCAGCATCAGCAGCACCATCATCATCAACATCATCATTATCATCACCGTCATCATCCTCATCGTCGTCATCATCAGCATCATCAGCGTCAGCACCATCATCATCTGCAGCATCAGCATCAACATCCCCGTGGTCATTATCATCATCATCATCATCATCATCATCATCATCATCATCATCATCATCATCCTTATCACCATCGACCACCATAGCATCCTCATCATCATCCTCATCATCAGCATCATAACCATCATTACCCTCATTACCCTCCTCATTCCCCTCATGTTCCTGATGTTGCTACGCGTTCTCCGTAGCCATTCGGGCTCAAAGTGCAAAGTTCCCTCTCGACCACACGGATACCGCTGAGCCGAGGCAGACGACGTGTCTTTGATCGGGAGGGCTGGTCCGCCCCAGCCTTCGCCTGCCTCCCGCGTCCGCGGGTGATTGGATCTTCGACGTTCCGGCCCGCGCAGCGACGCGCCACACCAGGACGAGGGCCGGAGCCGAGACCCGTGGGTCTGGAGGGGGCAGTCCGCCACCCAGCACTGGAGTGATCCAGCAGCTCGCTCTCATAGGGTCGAGCAGCTCACTGCACTCTGAGGCCTGCAACGCCTTATGAGCCTCCGATGGAGTCATCCATAGAGTGCCCGTCGTGCGGATGCGCCAAAACACTTGGGAACATGGATCTGGGCAAGCATTGTGCTTTGCGCCTCGCAGTGACCAGCCGGCGGGTGCGAAGCCCAGGCCGGATTCGGGGAAGCAGGTTCGTCGCAAACGGTTGGCGAGTAGTGGTGTGTCTTCTCTTGCTCTTCCGGATGGCAGCCCCAACGTATGTCTCAGTCTCGACCAATTGGGAGCCGAAAAGGTCAACAAGACGCAGATCCTGGCAGCCAAATTGGGAGAGAATGACCTGGGGAGACGTTGCAAGGATCGCGAGGCCCTACTGGTCAAGGAGTCGGCACCTCCCAGGCCCAGGCCCTTGCAGCTCCACCTCGCTGCCGTCTCACGTGAAAGGAACCGCCATGTCGAGAAACTAAAAAACATTGGACAAAATGGATCGCCAGGAACAAGCGATGCAGGAGCACAGGGACCGGATTGCCCAGCCAAGCCTCTAACCGGAGGAACGCATGACCAAGCATGGCGGTTTGGCTGCCGAGCTTCGCGCACCGCAGCAGCAACAGCCCGCCGTCAAGTCTGAGCCGTGCCCAAAGCTCTTAACTCGCTCTTGTCAGGGGGGATGCGACAACTTGGTCATCGACACGAGCGATGCGTTCACACTCCCCAAACATGCGGTCGTGCAACAAGCTGCCTTGGCTGGGGTGGAGCGCAGGCAGAATGAGCAGTCAAAGGTCGCTACATGGCGAAGGAGTTGTTCGACCAGGCTGAAGCATGTTATTGATATTGTCGGGGCACTCACACCCACCAGATCGAGGAAGTGGCCCCCAACAGAGACATCATGTGCAAATGAGGCCGCTGCCCCAGCGCCTGCAGCGCCGGCAGCTGGCTCATCGAGCTCCTCCGGCGGAGGGGGGGGTGCACTGGGCGGCACCAGAGGTGCTGGGGCAGCTGCGGAGGAGGCAATGGCCAAAGCCAAAAACCAGTGCCTTGCCCAAGAAAGAAGGCAGCAACACAAGAGCGGGAAGGGAGAAACTGCGATCCACAGTGGGCCGCTCACCGGCCCGCAAGGGCGAGAGGGTCTCCCCGAAAGGTTCCAGGCGCTTCTGTGACCGGCTGGCTGGCCAGGCTTCCAGGTTGGTCAACTCGCGGTGGATTGTTGTGGAAGATCAGCCGCGTCCGAGTCCATTTCACCTCCCCCTCCCTACCCGTCCCTCCCCCTCCTCCTCCTCCTCCTCCTCCTCCTCCTCCTCCTCCTTCAAACTCCTAGCTTCTCCTCTCTCTCCTCTTCCTCCTCCTCCTCCTCCTCCTCGTCCTGCTCCTCCTCCTCTTCCTCCTCCTCCTTCTCCTCCTCACCCCTCACATGTTTCGTGGCCCCATGGGGAGCTCCACCGAAGACCTCATCGGCTGCGTTCGCAACCCGCCCCCCCTCACTTTGGTACACCCCTCATACGTTCCGTGGCCCCAGAGGGAGCTCCACCGAAGGCGCCAGTGGCTGCGTTCGCATGCCGCTGCCCCCTCACTTTGGCACACCCCTCACACGTGTCGCGGCACACCCCTCACACGTCCTCCCCCCCTCCCCCTACTCCTCCCCCTCCGCCGCCTCCTCCTCCCACTCCCTCCTCCTCCTCCTCCTCCTCCTTCTCATCCTCCTCGTCCTCCTCCTCCTCCTCCTCCTTCTCCTCCTCTGCACCCAATCTGCAAAGATCGGCCGTCATCTCGAATCGTGCCATCGTATCGAGCTGGAACGAGCCTTGGATCGTGCGGCATCGGCTCAGATCGGCCGCGCCTGGATACACAACGCAATGCTGCCCGACAGTGTGGGAAATGTATTGCTGTACCTCCCTGGTGCCCCTCTTGCCCCCGGCCCCCTCCACGAGGATGGCGCGCATCTTGGAGTTCACGTGGGTCTGCCAGTCCTGGGCAGGGGGTTGGGGGACGGGCAGGGGAGAAGGACGGGCCAAGAGCAAGACGAGGAGAGGGATTCTCCGTCTCCCTCTCTCTCTCTCTCTCTCTGTCCCTCGCGCGCTTGTGCGCGCTCTCGTGACACGTACGGCGAAGAGCGAGGCCACTGCCTGCCGGATCGCGCGAGCGCAAGAACAACTGGGGAGGATGGCGGCCGCGCTGACACGCGGGTGCGGGTCCGCCCAGAAGACAGGGAGGGGGGGGTATCCTTCCCCGGGATTGATTCTGCACCAACTCGCTGCTCAGTTCATGGGCATCGCTCCCGACTAGGCTCAGGACGAGGAAGGGGAGGAAGGACGAGGCGGAGAAGGAGGAGGAGGAGAGGCGGCGGGAGAGGAGGAGGGGCTCGGGAGGCAAATTCGTGAAGCTCGACAAGGCGTGTCGACCGGAGAGAGCTGGAACCTGGGAGAGGAGGTTGTCTTGCATCCTCGGGGCGGCCCCTGTCTGCCCCGCCGCGGCCCCATCCGCGTCGAGTCCGTGCCGCTTCCATGTCGGACTCGTCGGATCCGTGCCGAAGCCGTGTCGAAACCGCGTCGGCTCCGCGCCACATCCGCGTCGCGCCCGCGTCAAGCCGGCGTCGGGCACAAGGAAAGACGCCAAAAGTCTGGGGGCAGGCGGGGCCTCCCGAAGATGCAACGGAAAGGAGGGTGATCAGCGCCCTCGGGGCGGGAAGCTGAGCAGGGACAGACCGTCCCAGCATCCCTACAGACCTACCACGACATGCCCTTAGAGCCCCAACATGCTCTGAGAGCAAGATCTTATTAGAACTCCAAACCTGCTTTCTAAGAGCAAAACCAATGTTCTCAGAACAGAGACCCGAGGCACTGAAACAAGACAGTCTCAGCCAGAAATGCTCGAACAACCGAATTACAGTTCTGGCAGACGACAAAAAGGTTCTTAGAACATCATTTGGTGGGCCTGTAGGCGAGCCGAGCCAGGACGCTTCGCCACTGCCTGAAGGGGGCGGGAAGGCTCCCCACTAGTTTCAGGACCCGGCCTGCACCAATTCGCAGTCCGCTCAATTTGTTCTCGGTTCTGGCGTGCCCGCTTCTGGGACACCACGCTGCAGCCCTGAAAGCGGAGGAGGAGGAGGAGGAGGAAGAAGAGGCGGAGGAGGAGGAGAAGCAGAAGGAGGAGGAGGAGGAGGAGGAGGAGGAGGAGGAGGAACAGGACGAGGAGGAACAGGACGAGGAGGGCGAGGAGGAGGAGGAGGAGGAGGAGCAGGACGAGGAGGGGGAGCAGGAGGAGGAGGAGGAGAAGGAGGGTGACGGGGGGAGGACGTGTGAGGGGTGTGCCACGACACGTGTGAGGGGGCAGCGGCATGCGAACGCAGCCACTGGCGCCTTCGGTGGAGCTCCCTCTGGGGCCACGAAACGTATGAGAGGTGTGCCAAAGTGAGGGGGGGGCGGCATGCGAACGCAGCCGATGAGGTCTTCGGTGGAGCTTCCCATGGGGCCACGAAACGTGTGAGGGGTGAGGAGGAGGAGGGAGGAGGAGGAGGAGGAGGAGGAGGAGGAGGAGGGGAGGAGGAGGAGGAGGAGGAGGAGGAGGAGGAGGAGGAGGAGGAGGAGAGGAGGAGGAGGAGGAGGAGGAGGATCGCTGGCCAGTGGGGCTGCAGCCCCGCTGGGGAGAGGGGAAGCGGCACCACCGGCCGGCGCATCGGGGCTCGGCAGGCGGCGAGGGAGGCGGGGGGGTCGGGCTCGACCCCGGAGGCGGAACGGAATGCGTGGCACCCCGCACTTTTCCGTCAGCGGCGAGGCGGCGAACTCCGCTCCATCGAGAAGCTAGATAGGGGCACTGACTAGCGAATTGGCCGGCGAGCAAGGAGGGGGGGGTGGGGGACGGCCGAGAGGAAGGTGACACCCCGCACTTGTTCCCGCGAAGCAAACCTGCTGGCACCCCGCACTTGCGGATGGGAGTGTCTGTTCCTGCTGCCCCTGCGGTCGACTCACGAAGCGCGCCGCCGCCGAGGAGAGGAGGGACAAGGACGAGGAGCGGAGCGGAACAAAACGGACGACGGCGCCAGTGCCCATGGCTCAAGCGGCCAGAAGAAAAGACCACAACGGCAACACAGTAGGCGCGTGCGGATGAGAGTGAGGGTGCAGCGGCGCCTCTCGCCGAAAATTTTCGCCCCTGGACCCCCCGCCCAGGACCCCCCGTCGAGCAGAAAGGGGCCCGCAAAGGCCGCGCACGCCCAGGGATGAGGCAAGACCGGTCGGGCACCCTCACTCTGACCGTGTCAGCCAGGAGGGAGGGCGCACGGAGCTGCCAGCCCTGGGTGGCGGCACCCGGAGCCTACCCCAACCAACCGTCGGTTCCCCTGAACCGATGGCAGGCGGGGGGGGGGATCCGGACTTCGCCGCCGACGCTCGGGGCCGCAGGCTCGGACAGGCTGCAGCCTCGGAGACGTACAGCCACCGTGCCTGCCACGAGGGGCGCACCACCAGGAGCGAAGGGGCGTCCCTGGCCACGGCGAGCCGCGGCCGCGAGCATCGCTCTGGGGGCCCAGGTCCAAGGAGCCCCTCCCGAGCCCAGAGCGGCCCTTGTCTCTATCAGCGTCTCTGGACTGTGCTGGGGGCGCGAAGGCACGAGGGGAAACGAGACGGAGGGACTGGCTCGGGAGGGGGGGGCATCGAGCTGGAGTCGGCGATACGTCGCAGACAGGTCGGCGACAGGGCCCCCCCATGGCCAATCCGCGAGTTCCTGGGCAAGGTGGGCTATCGAGCCCCCGTCAGTGCTGAATGGGCGATTGGGGGTCGACGCATCCTGAGTCTGTCCCCCTCGAACGTTACCCCTTGAGGCAGAGCCTGCGCTGGGGAGCGGTGTTCTCAGAGCGTCCCCCCCAGATAGCATGACTGCGGGACTGCGGGACCACAGCCTCCAGGGTCCCAAGGGCAGTAGCATCCTCCACTGCACTCCTCCTTCTCCTCCTCCTCCTGCTCCTCCATCTCCTCCTCCACATCCTCCTCCTCCTTTGTGACGTTGCTCGGATTAGGTCCTCCTCCTCCTCCTCCTCCTCCTCCTCCTCCTCTTCCCGGCTGCTGCCTGCCCGCTCGTTTCTCGAATGAGCCAAGACACTGCCAACCAGGGCTCTGGAAATTCCACCTGGATTGGGGCGAAGCACAGAGCATGCGTCGAGCACCCACGGCAGCAGATATCCTGGGCACGCCAGGGTCCTGACTTATCCAAAAGGTCTCCGTGAATGGCTCCCCGAATGCTTCTGAAGGTTCCCGTCGCCACGGCCAGGTGCAGCGCGAAAGACTGGCCATATAATCATGGACCCCCGGGGTGGGGGTCTGGGGACCGACTCTTGGCGGTTGCTGCTGAGACTCGTGCATAACCGATCCATGTTCCCACTGGCATGGCCTCGGCCCCAGTGGCCGACGCACCACCCCAAGAGAGGGACACGTGCCTGTTCCTTCGGTTTCCACTGGGGCCACCCCATCTAGGAGGGTGGGCTGGTGGGGCTGAGAGACCATGGCTCCCTGGGGATGGTGATGGGTTCGACGATGCTGATCTGCAGCAGGACCCTGACCCTGCTCGCGCTGGACAACGCAAAGGCTGGAGGAGGCTTGGGCCGTGCTCGGCAGACCCGAGAAGGGTTGGGCAGCGTCTGGCCTCGGGGGGTCCTCCTCGGGCCCCTCGGCCGTCTCGGAGCGGCACGAGACGAGGCGAGGGCCCTGAAGAGCGGGTCGGGATGACACGCCCTCGACGCGTTGCAAACTGGATATGTAAGCATACGGATGAGCAGCAAACAAGAGACCACGTGGTGGGTCTGGGATCGCACGGCACCGCCGATGCATCGGGGATACATCGGCGATGCCTCGGATGGAGGACGTCGGGCTCTAGGTCGCACCGCGCCGCCGATCTGGCGTTGATCGTGCTCTTGCCACGACGTCGGATCTCGCGACCCCCCCCGCCCCTCCACATCTGGCCCAGGGGCGGAGGGGCGAGGGGGGGGGCGCAGTCCAGGAAGGCCGGCTGCGGCTGGCAGTCCCCCTGCGGTCGGTAGCCGCGGCACAACCTCCTCCCCATCCTCCGCCTCCCTTCTCTCTCTCTCTCTCTCTTTCTCTCTTCCTCCCTCCTTCTCCTCCTCCTCCTCCTTCTTCTCCTCCTCCTCCTCCTTCTGATCCTCCTCCGCCTCCCTTCTCCATGCTCCCTCCAACGTTTCCCTCCTCTAGTTCCTCCTCCTCCTCCTCCTCCTCCTCCTCCTCCGCCTCCTTCTACTTCTCCACCTCCTCATTCTCCTCATCCTCCTCCTCCTCATCATCATCCAACCTCCATCTCCTCCGGCTCGAGAGGGGCTTCCCCAATAGATCATTCGAAGCCCTTGCCGAGAGTCATCCTGGCACGAGGGTGAACGGCGGAAAACGAGTCGAGAAAGTCCGAGCTCTATTGACCACCCCGCCGACCCCCCCCAACAAACAACAACGCCAACAAACAACAAGGACGCAAGAAAGAGCCCCCCGAGATTGCTCCTCATCTTGCTCCTGCTACCGACACCTGCCACCGTCTGATCCCCGAGCCTCCTTCCTCCTCCCCCCTTCTCCTCGTCATCATACAAATCCGTGTCCTGACCGTCCTCCTCCTGATCATGATCACCATTATCACGATCATCAAAAGCATCATCGCCATCGCCATCAACATAATCACCACCATCACGATCAACATCACCATCATCGGCATCATCAGCATCATCATCATCATCATCAACAACATAATCAGCATCAGCATCAGCATCATCACCAGAAGTACCAGCATCAGCACCAGCCTCAATCTCATCATACTCATCATCAGAATCATCATCAACATCATCATCTGCATCACCATCACTATCATAATCATCAGAGCAGTCTCGTCATCGTCGCGTTCCTCAGCCTCCCTGTCTTTCTCCTTCTCCTCCTCAGCATGATCATAATCAGCATCGTCATCATCCTCAGCATAATCATCATCATCATCATCATCATCATCAACACCATCGTCATCATCAGCATCATCATCGTCGTCGTGGTCGTCATCATATTCAATGTCAGCATCATTATCATACGTACCATCAGCATACTCGTCGTGGTACCATCATCATCGTTACCCTCATCACCATTGTCATCAGAATCCGCATCGTCATACTCATCATGATGATCATCACCGTCAAAATAATCAGCATCATCATCCTCACCAGCATCCCCATGAACCTGATCCAAATGCTCATGTCCATCATCCTCATCCTCATCATCATCCTCACCCTCGTCCTACCCATCAGCATCAGCATCAACAGCATCATCACCATAAACAACAGCATCATCATGATTCACATCATACATGTGGCCCTCGAGTTCGCCATGCGTCCCATCCTCATCCCCATGCTTCCCCTGTTCCTCGTGTTCCCCAGCCTCCCCGCTCTCCTCCTCCACACCATCATCATACCATCAACAACATCATCATCATCACCATCAGCATCATCATCGTCATCACCAGCATGATCATCATCATAATCAGCAACCACATCAGTATCAGCATCGCCATCATCCTCATCATCCTCCTAATCAACATCATCATCAACCTCATCATCCTTGTCCTCATCATCAAAAGCATCATGAGCATCAGCATGCGCAATCATCATCATACTCATAATCATCAGCACTATGTCCTCATCCACCTCCTCATTATCATCCTCCTCAGCATCAGCATCATCGTCATCAGCATCATTACCATCAGCAGCATCATCAGCATCAGCATCATGATTACCATTGCCAACATCATCATCAGCATCATCATCAGCATGAACATCATCAACATCGTCGTCATCGTCAACAACAACATACGATTTGGTCTTCATATCCGCCATCCGTCTCATCCACATCCCTGTGAATCCCCTGTTCCTCGTGTTCCCCGGCCTCCCCACCCTCCTCCTTCTCCTCCTCCTCATCATCCTCATCATCATCATCATCATCCCCATCATCAGCACCATCATCATCATCATCATCATCATCATCAGTATCATCATCATCATCATCATCATCATCATCATCATCATCATCATCATCATCATCATCATCATCATCATCATCTCCATCATCATCATCATCATCATCATCATCATCATCATCATTATCGTCGTCATCCTCATCAGTATCATCATGGTTATCATCATCAGCAGCATCGTCATCGCGATCCTCGTCATCAACATCATCATCATCATAATCATCATCATCATCCTCCTCCTCATTCTCCTCATCATCAGGATCGTCCCATATCATCAGCATCACCATCGTCCTCCCCATCATCTTCCTCAGCCTTCGTCCTCGTTGTTCGTGTTTCGCTGCGCAAGCAGGAAGTGAAGCTTGTCGTGGCTGCCCCCCGCAATCCGCCTCCTTCTCCTTATCATATTCATCCTCTATCATCATCCCTTCCTCCTCTTTCTCTTACTCCATCTTCCCTCACCCTCATCCATCGTTGTCTATCATCCATCCTTTGTGGCAGCCTCCTCCATTCCGTCCTCCATCCCCATGCTCCGCAATCCTCCTCCATTGGACTCCGTCGTGACTCCCTCATTTCGTCCTCCTCCTCCTCCCTCCTCCCTCCCTCTTTGATCCTCCTCGTCTTCCACCTCGTCCGCGCCCTCCACCTCACCCGCATCTTTCTCCCCCAAGCGAACTCAGAGGGAAGCCCCATGTGGGTAGATCCACGATGTCTCAGAAGGGGGTCGCAGATATAACGGCGCCAACCTCCAACATATATGCATACACAAACTATGCACAGAGACCTCCTCCTCCACACCTTGCCTGGTCTGGCCCGACCTTCTCTGAGGCCTGCCTCCTCATCCCTCCTCGACGCAACCTCCGTGCTTACCATCGTGGTCTCCAGCATGGCTTCGCTGTGGCTCGTCGAGGTACCTCACGTGCAGCACGTGCCCTAGATCGAGGCGCAGAAGGTCGCGCGCCACATCCCGAAGGCAGAAGCGAAGGCCCAGGAGCGCACTAGCGACCCCACCGAGCCCCACATCGTTGAGAAATCTTTCGACGTGCCGCAGGTGCAGATCCAGCTTGTGGACAAGCACGTCCCCCTTATCGATGTCCAGGAGGACGGCGCAGACGAGTACCAGAGGATTCGCCCGCAGCTCTTTCGGCAATTGGAGCAGCAGCTCGCGGAGATGCAGGAGCTCGTCAAGCACGTCGCCACGACTGCAGTGCACACGGTGGACAAGTTCGTCGAGGTGCCTCGCGTGGTGGCCCTTCCTGACACCCTTCCCGACGCCCTTCCCGACGCCCTTCCCGAGGCCCGGCGAGGGCCCCGAGAGGCCCAAAACTACGAAAAACCTCCGTCTCGATTTGTTGCGAGACGCCCGGTCGGAAGCCGGGCAAGGGCTGCTACATTCCGCCAGGCAAGGGCTGCTACATTCCGTTGCTACTTAAATCGACCTCCAGGAAGTTGCCTCCGTCCTTCCGGGAAGAAGCCCGCTGGCTGTCTCGCGTGCCGCGCCTCATTCCGGGGAGCTGCTTTTTCCCTCCGGGAGGGGCCGTTTCAGCAGCCACGGTCTGAGCAGCCCTCGCCCAGCTGTCGAGTCTGGGATCCAGCGCCCTCCGATAAAGCGCGGGGGCGGCGCCCCCCCGCGGCCGCCCCAAAGGCTGGCGGGCCCCGCGTGCCTCCCGCCGGCCCCCGCCCCGCCTCGCCCGCGTGCATCCGCATGTAGATGTCGGGGACGTACTCCACGACGTGCTGCGGGTCCTGGGCCGGGGCAGGGCTCCCAGATGGGGCCACGATCCTCGTGAGGGGTGGGCCGAGATGGCCCGAGGCCGCCACGCGAGCCCTGCCACCTGGGGGCCTTCGGCGGAGCTCCCTCCAGCCAGGGGGCGCAGAAGGGCACGCGCCTGCCATCCCAGACCTCCTCGCGCTGCGGAAAAAAAAACGCGACCCAAAGGCTTGCGCTATGTTCGGCCTCCGGGGGCCCCTGCAGGGCCCCTGGGACCGTCAAAAAACGACTCGGGACGAAAAACTGACACAAACTTAAAAATTCAGAGGTCCGCGCGGATTCCTGGGATCGCCATTGTTCGTTCCCCTAGTGCTCTCCCCCCACCATGGGGCGCAGAAGGACACACGAGTGCTATGCGATCACCTTACCTTGGAGGCGCACGTCTGGGCCGGGGCGCGAGCCAATGGCCATAGATGTCAGAGCGGTCGAGCAACTTTCTGGTCTGGGACTTCTCCTCCCGGGTTGCAGCGGCGGCGGCCCTGGCGACAGGCCTGGAAATCCACCTCCTGCCGCCTCCCTCACCGCCTACAGGCTCGGGGGAGCTCTTTCCAAACGCCGGGTACCAGCCCCTCCCAAGGCCAGGCTAACGGCAATGTTGCTGAACGGTGATTTGGGGAATCAAGCTGTAGGAAATCACGAGCCGCACTTTCCTACATACATTTCCAGTCTGCATGTGGATCGAACGAGAACGGCACAGCGAATCATAGGACATCACGAACCACTGTCCTACATCTCAAGCTTGCGAATGGGGATCGAACGAAAGCGACACGGCGAGTTGTAGGCAAGCACGGGCCACGCGTTCCCACAACACCAAAGCCTACACCGCCGTCGCCTATGTCACCGTTAGCCCGTCCACAGCTCCACCCCGCCGTGGGGCGCAGAAGGACGTACGAGGCACGATGCTACCACCTTGGAGGCGCACGTCTGGGCCGAGCATGCAGTACAAGCATCTTACGGTAGATCGTTACCCTCAATTCCGTACCGCGGAGGCCCGTCCACAAGAAACCTTCCACAAGAAACTCAACCCTGAGACCCCGGGACGTCCATGGATGCTTGGTGTGGGACCGTCACGCTCTCCATCGCAGCAGCACCATCGAAACCCGGGAAACCCAGTGCACCCTGGAGGCAAGCAGCGTGTCTCTTGGCATGGGCCTCCACTGTAATTAGGGGAACAAAAAGTGTCAGAAACATAAAAACTCGGAGGTCGCGCGGATTTCTCGCATCGGCGCTGGACCCCCCTCCCTGGCGCGCGGAGCGCGCCAGGGGCGGCGCCGGAAGCGCCGCCGGCGGCCCCAGCGCCGATCCGAGAAATCCGCGCAGACCTCCGAGTTATTATCCGTATGTCATTGTTCGTTCCCATAGTAATACAGAGTGTAGGGGGGGGGGAGCTTGTTGCCGTCCAAACGGGGCCGCGTCTCTGACCCCCCGCCGCCGTGCGCGGACGCGGTGGCACAGACCCCCCCCCCTGAGGCGCGGCGCCGGCACTCGCCGTACACGAGAGGGCGCACGACGAATGCCGGCGACAGAGTACCCATCGGGGACACGCAGGAGTGACCCTAGGCACGAGGGAACTTCGGTGCGCGGCCTTTGGGGGGCCGCGGGGGGCCCAAGCTCCAGCGCGCAAAAGACGCTTCCAATCGCGTCGCGCTCGGCGAGCCCGGGGGACCCCGGTGGGCCCGCACCAGAGGTCACTCTGGAGAAGGGTCGCACTTGCGTGTGCAGTGGAGGCCCGTCCGCAAAGAACCTCCCTCAAGAAACCCAACCCTGAGACCCCAGGACGTCCACTGATTCTTGGCGTGAGAGCGTCGCGTTTTTCATGGCAAGGCCATCGAAGCACAAGAAGCCCGGGGCGCCCTGGCGGCGAGCAGAGCGTCTCCTGGCAGGGGCCCCCACCGCAGCCGAAGCCGGGCGGGCCTGGCCAGAACGCGCGCCCGCCACGGATCCACGCGACGTCAGGCTTCCGAGAGCGCGCGCCTCGCCCCGCGGGCTGGCCGACGCACGCACCGTTAGCCGACGCGCGCAAGGTGGCCCATGGCTCCCCCAGATGGGGGGCTCACGAGAAGCTGCATCGATGCAGGCAGATGCTTTTTGGGGGCGTCTGCGAGCGGGCAATTTTGCGAGAAGTGGAGCGCGCTCGGTGCATGGTGTATACGCATGCCGGGGCGATGTCGGAAAAAAGGGGGGCGTGCGGTGGTCCGCCCTCCCCCCCCACCCGCCAGGAAGCGAGCAGGTCCCGAGGGACAGTGGGGCCCTTTGAAAGGGGGAAAGCAAACCTACCTCGCTTTTGACCACCCTCGCTTCCGAGAGATACCAAACGATGCCAAATTGCAGCCTGTAATACTGGTCAGGCCGCTTGACGAGGAGGCGCGTGGTATGGCTTGGTTTTGCCTGGAAGCGAAAGCGGGGTAGGTAATTCACGCTCTGATTTGAGGCTTGCTCCACCTTCGGCCTCCCCCACTCGCCCTTCCCCGGTACGGGGGGGGGCCGTCAACCACGAAGCGAAGAGGTGGGCCCCGGGGTCCGGGCCCCGGGGTCCAGGCCCCGTGACCCTCTGCAGGCCCCGCCGGCGTCCCGGAAGCTCTCCTCGGGCAGCCGTCGTGCTGCCCCGAGGAGCGCCAGACAGAGCCCGCAGTCGCGTGGCGAGCCTCGGCCACGCAGGGTCTATAGAGCGGAGGCACGGCCCGACAGCGCGGGCAAGTCCTGAACCCAACGTGGTCCCTACTTCCACGTCTTGGCTCCAGCCCCCCGGGGCTTCCCAAGGACCATGAGCCATGAGCATTCCTCGAGGTGGCTCCAGCCGCCCCTCTCACATTCCCGGGCCTGGAGGCTGCCAGACTGGACTGGTGACTACACGTCCCTCTCCACCGGGCGCGCCCGTGCCGCTCCCCCCCCCCAGGCCCCTCCCCCACGGATGGCCCGACAAGACCTACCTGAGATGGCCTCCAAGATTGCTCAGAACAGCACAAGATCGCGCCCCACGGTGCTCCATGAGGCCCCGAGGCCGCTCCAAGACGGGTCCAAGTGGCCGCGGAGTCACCCAAGGAGGACCACAAGAGGCCAACGTCCTCTGTGCTGCCTTCTCGCCTTCTCGCTGCCGACGGACCTTTCATGCTTCAAGGTAGCTCCAAAAAGGGCCCAAGGAGCCCACGAGGGGCCCAATACTGCCCCGAGAGAGCCCCACGAGCGCCCAAGAGCGCCCCGAGAGGGCCCCGCACATGCACCCAAAAGGCGACCTTGGGAGCTCAAGAGGGCCAAGTCGTAGTGAGAACCCCCCTGTCCGCTCAAAACCAGAACCACAACACAAGCAAACGAAACACTGGCCTGCCAAAAAGCCCGGCAGCTCGGTGGCATCCGTGGGAGGCGCTCGGGCCCGCGCGGCCCCAAGGTGGCCTCAGAGAGCCCAACATGGCCTCCAAGACGCGTCACGACACGGTGAGGGCTTGGATAAGGAACCATTGGATAAGGAATCCAGGGTCTGGAAACTGGTGGAACACCAATCGTGGAATGGCCATGGATATCACTGCCGACCTCATCGGATGAGGAATCCTCCAGGGTCTGACGCCCCCAGGCCACACTCCTTAACGAACGCCCCCACCGTGCCACGAGATGGCTCGAGATGGCCACCACTACGCCTCCAAGAGGCTCCACGCCCTCCTCCTCCTCCTCCTCCTCCTCCTCCTCCTCCTCCTCCTCCTCCTCCTCCTCCTCCTCCTCCTCCTCCTCCCCTCCCAAGCAGGTCCCCAAGGAGCCAATGCCCCTCCAAGGCCTGCTGCAAATCCGTGCTGCTGGCCATCTCGCCCTTTCTTTCCTCGTCCGAGGGGCGCTCGGGGCCTCCGGGTGGCCACACGGCCCTGAGGGCCCCCCAAAGAGCGCCACGAGGGGCCCCCACGAGGCGACCCGTGTGGTCGTCGTCGTCGTCGTCGTCGTCGTCGTCGTCGTCGTCGTCGTCGTCGTCGTCGTCGTCGTCGTCGGCCACACGGGTCGCCTCGTGGGGGCCCCTCCTTCGCTGACCGGTGTCTTCACAGATGGCCCCAGCGGGACCTCATCGGCTCCCTCCCACCGGGGACAACGAGGGCGCTGGCAGAGGGGCCCACAGGCACTCACCGCGGGAACAACGGCGGCGCCACTGGCCACAGCGGGGACAACGACGGCGCCACTGGCCACAGTAACATGCGACGGACCCAGCCCATCTGCCTACCGACCAGACCGCCCTGGGCCAACCCGAAGACCCAAGTTTCGGGGGGGGGGGGGGTACGGGTTCCGCGTGTGTTTTTCGATGTTCCCCGACCCCCCCTCCATTGGGTCTCGAAGGTACATTTGGGCCTTCGGGTTGGGTTGGGATGGTTTGGTGGGCGGTGACCATCTGCATCAAATGACAAGAAGCGGTGGCCAGACTTCTCCCGACGACGACGACGACAACGCAGGATCCGCCAGTGGCTCCAGATGCTACATGGGATGCGCGCACGTTGCGCGACTCTCAAGAGACCTGCACAGAGACGAGAGGGGAGACCCCAGGCTCGAGGAGGAATGAGGGCGGGAACGGTGGGCAGGAGATGGACGCCAAGGGGGCCGAAGAGGCGGGGCAGCTGCAGGGAGACGGAGGAAGGGAGGAGAAGACGACCACGAGGAGGCGGTGAGAGACGGGGTGGCGTCTTTGCCCACGGCACGCCGATCAGCAGCGCAGCCCGCGCCACTTCGCTCCGGTGCCTCGCAGGATGAACTGTGCATAACTGACGCACGAAACGGGCGAGGCCGAGCTCGCCCGCCAGACTCCACGGTTCAGTCCTGCACCTTTCAGTGCGGGGGCTAGACGCCCAGAGGCGCGCCGCAAGGCCTGCGGGCGGCCCGGAGCCTGGGGTCGCGTGTCATCGACCCCTTATACTGGCACCACTTACGGCCCTCGAAGGTGGCGACAGTCTCGCAGTTCGAACCTCCCCAGGGATGGCGAATCCAATCTGAATCTGCGCCTGGTAACCCACGACGCTGGCCCCCCCAGCAGCCTTCGAAAGTGGCGACAGTTTCGCAGTTCGCAGCCCCCCTGGGCTTGCGAGGTCCAATCTGAACCTGAGCCTGGCACCTACTATGCCTCCCCTCCCAGCAGCCCTCGAACATGGCGACAGTTTGGCTCGCAGTTCGCACCCACTCAAGGATGGGGTGGTCCCATCTGGAGCTGCGCCTGGTACCTGGCTTTGTGGATCACCCAGCAGCCCTCGAAAGTGGCGACTGGTTTGCAGCTCGCAGCCCCCGAGGGATGGCGAGGTCAAATGTAAATCCGCGCCTGGTAACCACTATTCTGCCCCCCCAGTAGCCCTTGAAAGTGGCCCCCGTTTCGCAGCCCCCCACAGGATGGCGAGGTCTAATCTGCGACAGCGCTACGTACCCACTGTTCTGCCCACTGCGTGCGTACCCACTTTTCTGCCCCGACTCAGCAGCGCTCGAAAGTGGCGCTAGCTTCACAGTTCGCAGCCCCCCCCCTGTCAGAAAATGGCGGGGGTCAACTCTGCATCTGCACCTGGCACCCACTATCCGATCCCACCCAGCAGTCTTCGAGAGTCGCGACCCTTTCGCAGTTCGCAGCCAGCAACCTTCGAACGTGGCGACGTCTCGCAGTTGGCATGCCCCAGGGCTGGTGATGTGACAACTGGATCTGCGCCTGGTACCCACCATGCTGCCATCCCGCAGCAGCTCTCAAAGGTGGTGACAGCTCGCAGTTCGCACCTCCCCAGGGATGGCGAGGTCCAGTCTGAATCTTCGCCTGGTACCCACTGTCTCCCCCCCCCCCAGCAGCCCTCGAAAGTGGCGGCAGATTCGCAGTTCGCCCCCCTCCCCCCCCTGTCCCCCCAGGGGTCTGGAAAGGTCCAACCGGAATCTGCGCCTGGTGCCCACATGTCTGGCTCTCACACCAGCCCTCGACAGTGGCAACAGTTTTGCAGCTCGCTCCCCCCCTCCAGAGACGGCGAGGTCCAACCTGAACCTGCGCCTGGTACCCACTGTTCTGACCCCCCTAGCACCTAGCAGCCCTCGGCCATGGTGACAAGTTCGCCATTCGACGCCCCCCAGGGGACGGAAAGGTCCAATCGGACTCGGCGCCTGGTGCCCACCTTTCTGCCCCGCCCCCCCCACCCAGCAGCCCTCGCAAGGGGCGACGGTTTCGCGGCTCGCAGCCCCTCGGGGCGGGCAAGGTCCAATCCGAATGAGCGCCTGGCCCCCCCTGCAGCCGTCGAACGTGGCGGCAGTTACGCAGGTCGCATCCCCTTGGGGATGGCGAGGTCCAGCCTGGAGCTGCGCATGGTTTCTGGCACGCCCCCCCAGCAGCCCTAGAAATCGGCGACAGCTTCGAAGTTCACACCCCCTCCGGGGATGGCGAGGTTCATTCTGAATCTGCGATCGCAGGCCCCCAAGCGAGCCACCAGGCAGGATGGCAAGGTGTAGGAGGCAGGAGACAGGCAGGAGGCAGGAAGCGAGAGGAGGAGGAGGGCGGGGGAGGCGGGAGGTGGAGACCGCAGTGCTTTACTCAGAACGAGAACTAAACGCGCGAGGGTTGGTGAAGCAGTGCCTCAAGACGGCCCCAAGATTGTTCGGAGATGCCTCCGAGAGTCTTCAAGAGAGACAAACCCGCGAAGGCCTTGACTGACGACTCCCGTCGTCATCTCGTTTTCTCCTCCACGATCCTCTTCCTCCTGATCCGCCTTCTCTTCTCTTCCCCGTCCTCCTCCTCCTCCTCCTCCTTCGGCCACCTCCTCCTCCTCTTCCTCCTTCTTTCCCTCTTCATCCTCCTACCTCCTCCGCCTCCCCCTTCCTCTCCTGCTACTCCCGACGAGGGTTCACTAGAAATCGAGAGGGTAGTCGTCCCATCATGTTCCTTCACATCATGTTGATCGCCATCCTCCATCCTCCTCCATCTCCCTCCTCATGTTCTTCGTGCTCGTTGGAATGCGCCGCGAAGATAGATATGGCTCACTCGTGGGCCTGGTCAAGTTGATCCGGGGAATCGGATTGACTCCCCCTTCTCCTAATTCCACTGCAAGCTGCTGAACTTCTCTCATCGCGGCAACTCGTCTGTGAAAATTTTGGATGGGCTGGTGGGGATGCACGAACCGTCAATAATTACTTGTCAGGTCGCCCGGCTACAGGAGGAGGAGGAGGAGGAGGAGGAGGAGGAGAAGGAAGAAGAGGAGGAGGAGGAGGATGAGGAGAAGGAGAAAGAAGGGGAGGAGCAGGAGGGGGGGGAGAGGAGGCGGAGGAGGACGACGACGAGGAGGAGGAGAAGGAGGAGGAGGAGGAGGATTGCATGATTCCAGGATTCTAGGACTGCCTCGCGCGCGCCCGGGGAGGGGCACGAGGTCTGGGGAAACAGCAAAAAGCCGACGACGAAGACGACGACGAAGACGAACGACGACGGCGAGGCCGACAACCGACCCGACGACGGACGAGCGAACGCAGCAACGCAGCAGCACGGACGACGGCGCCGACAACGGTGGCGGCGGCAGCCGCCCGCGCGGGAGGAGGAGGAGGAGGAGGAGGAGGAGGAGGAGGAGGAGGAGGAGGAGGAGGAAGAGGAAGAGAGGAAAAGGAGGAGGAGGAAGAGGAGGAGGAGGAGAGGAGGAGGAGGAGGAGGAGGAGGAGGAGGAGGAGGAAGGAGGAGGAGGAGGAGGAGGAGGGGAGAAGGAGAGGAGGAAGGAGGAGGAGGGGGAGGAGGAGGAGAACGAGGAGGAGGAGGAGGAGGAGGAGCGAAGCGAGCGAGAGACGCGTCTAAGTTGCCCAGACACGCCCTGCATGAAGAAGAAAGGCCCCGCCGCCGTACACCAACCGAGCTTCCGTGAGGGGCTCACACGTGGTGCCGACGGACGGGGAAGGGCCTGCCTGGGAACACCCAATGCGCGCCTGGGGCATGCAAGCAGCGGCCCAACCATCGGCGGCAGTGGGGCCCAGACAGGCCAGGCCCTCAGCGCTTGCCGTGCGCCTCCAGGAAGGCGCGCAACTGGACGATGGACATGCCCTCGACGAACGCGACGGAGGTGCCCGCGTGGGCTGACCTGATCTCCGCCACGACTGGCAGCGCGACGATCTGCGCGATCAGCTCCGCGCGCACGGCCGTGTCCGAGCCAGGCCCCTCAGCCGCCGCCGCAAGGCCAGCCTCCGCCTCCGCCGAGGGCCGCGCCACAGGAGCCGCCACCGCCTCCGCGGGCGCCGCCAGCGCCAGGGGGGCAGCCGCCACCGCAGCGGCCCGAGGCTCACCAGCGAGAGGAACATCACGACCAGCAGCGTCGCGCCGCAGGTCATCAGCCCACTCATCGTTGATGACGTCCTCGTCCATGGCGTCCGCCGCAGCAGCCGCCGTACGCTTCGCCTCCGCCAGACGCTGGCGGCGGCGGCGTCTCCGAAGGACCTTGCCCATGTTCTTGTCCTTGCCCTTGTCCTCGGAGTCGTCCCTGACCTGGACCTCGGCGCAGGCGCCCTCGGCACGTCCGGAGCCCGCAGGCGGCGGCGACGGCGCAGCGCGTGCCGAGAGCACAGCCGCGGCTGTCGCACGAGCCACAGCGGCCACCGTGCGCCTGGCGCCCTTCGCCAGGATTGCCGCGCGAACGGCCGCCTCCACGAGGTCGGCGCCGCTCGGCGCAGCAGGAAGAGCCCCTCTAGGCTTCGCCATCGCGCGCAGGAGGGCACGGGGCGGCACCTTGCGGTCGCTTGAGCCAAAATGAGGAGAGGAGGAGGAGGAGGAGGAGGAGGAGGCGGAGGAGGAGGAGGAGGAGGAGGAGGAGGAGGAGGAGGAGGGAGGAGGAGGAGGAGGAGGAGGAGGAGGAGGAGGAGGAGGAGGGGAGGAGGAGGAGGAGGAGGAGGGAGGGAGGAGAAGAAGGAGAGGAGGAAGAGGGGGAGAAGGAGGAGGAGGGGAGAGGAGGGAAGAGGAGAGGAGCAGGGAGGAGGGAGGAGGAGGAGGGAGGAGGAAGAGGAGGAGGAGGAGCAGGAGGAGGGAGGAGGGAGGAGGAGGAAGAGGGGAGAGGAGGAGGAGGGGAAAGGAGGAAGAGGAGGGAGGAGCAGGAGGAGGAGGAGGAGGAGGAGGAGGAGGAGGAGGAGGAGGAGGAGGAGGAGGAAGGAGGGAGGAGGAGGAGGAGGAGGAGGAGGACGAGGAGGAGGAGGAGGAGGAAGAGGAGGCCCACGCGTCCTCCCTGTTCAGGACGTCCGACTCCACCTCCATCGGCGCCGGCGAGGGCGCGGGGCGAGCGCATGGCCGTCCCGCGCTCGACGACGAGCGGCCTGGCAAGTCGGGCTGCGGGGGCCCCTCGGGCGGCGGGCCCTTGGGGACTGCACTTTTCTTCGTGCTTCGTGCCTCCTCCCTCCGCCCTCCTCCCTCCCCCCTCCCTCAACCATCCTCTTCCTGCTCCTCGTCTCCCTCCCTCTCCCTCCTCCTCCCCCCTCTTTCCTCATCCCTCTGCTCCTGCCCCTCCCTCCTCCTTCCTCCCTCCTCCTCCTCCTCCTCCTCTTCCTCCTCCTCCTCATCCTCTACTCCTCCTCTTCCTCATCCTCCTCCGCCTTCCTCCCTCCCTCCTCCTTCCTCCCTCCTCTGTCCTCCTCCTCCTCCTCTCCCTCCTACCCTCCTCTCTCCTCCTCCTCATCCTCTCCTCCTCCTCCTCCTCCTTCCTCCTCCTCCTCCTCCTCTCCTCCTCCGACGTTTGGCAAACTTGGATCGACGGGGATGGTAGCGCCAAGTACTCCTCCTTCTCCTCCTCCTCCTCCTCCTCATCCCTCCTCTTCTCCTTCTCCTCCTCATCTTCCTCCTCCTCCGCCTCCCCCTTCCGTTCCTTCCCCTCCCTCACTCCCTCCCCTATATACCCTCCCTTCCTTTCTAATTATCTGCCTCCCTCTGTCTCTCGCCTGGCGCCGCGTCCTCGTCATCACGGTCATGAGAAGTGTCCACCACCACCACCAATATCAGCATCCTCAACATCATCACAATAAGCATCAGCAGCATCATCATCATCAGCAGCAGCAGCAGCATCATCATCATCATCATCAGCAGCATCAGCATCTTCAGCAGCAGCACCAGCATCATCAGCAGCAGCACCAGCACCAGCACCAGCGTCAGCGTCAGCATCAGCATCAGCATCAGCAACAGCAACAGCAACAGCAACAGCAACAGCGTCGGCATCAGCATCAGCATCAGCATCACCATCAGTATCAGCATCATCATCAGCATCAGCAGCATCATCAGCATCAGCATCAGCATCAGCATCAGCATCAGCATCAGCATCAGCATCATCATCATCATCATCATCATCATCATCATCATCATCATCATCATCATCATCAGCATCATCATCAGCATCATCATCATCATCAGCAGCATCACCATCATCATCATTACCGCCATCAGTTTCTGAGACGATCCCCCTCGGCAAGGGCCCGCGGCTCGCCGCGGAAGAGGTCCGAGGCGGTAGGTGAGCAAGGGTTCGCCGCCGCGGCCTGCGCTGGCCAGCTGCCCGGCGCTGCGTCCCATGTGCTGCCCGAGGTGGAACGGCTACGGCCGTCTTGCCGAGGGAAAGTACAATACGGTGGGGGCATTGGATCCGGAAGCCTTCGATCAGGAATCCGGGGTCTGGAGGCCAGCGGAAGAAAGGCAATCGTGGATTGGCCATGGATATCACCGCCGCCCTCATCAGACAAGGAACCCTCCAGGGTCTGAAGCCTCCTGGGCACGTTCCTCATCGAAGGCCACCACCACCACCAGGAGTTGGAGGGGGAGGGGGTCCTCCTCCTCCTCCTCCTCCTCCTCCTCCTCCTCCTCCTCCTCCTCCTTATCCTTATCCTCCTCCTCCTCCTCCTCCTCCTCCTCCTCCTCCTCCTCCCTCACTCCCTCATCGAAGGCCCCCACCGTAGGCAAATACGGCAGTAGGCTGTCCCCAGGCAGTGCTTGCTGTCAGGGGTCCTCACTTGCGCTCCTGCGAAAGTGGACGGGTCCGTCGAGGCTTCGCCGCGTCGTCGCCCGTTGCCGCCCCGAGGCTGGCCAATTAGGGAGAGGGGGGGTCCTCGCGGTGTCGCCGCGTCTCTCCGCCTTCCTCGCGTGGGGCGTCCGTCGAGATTGCACCACATAGCTTAAGCCACATGGCTTGCACATTATGGCTTACACCACGCAGCTTGCACCACGTAGACGGCATCACATAGCGTACACATACACAGTGCAATAACGGACTGTTTGGTGTCCACGCTGGCTCACATTATGAAAAAAAGAATATTGAAGCACAGTCTTCGGCGAAAGTTGAGAGTTGAGCCTCCTGAGGGGCCCCAGTGCTTCTGTGGGACCCCAGGGCCCTGGGGAGATACGAGACTTCCGTGGGGACATCTGCATGCAAACTGCTTCCTTATTCGGCGTGCCTACTGCACACCGGGCCATCGGACCCAAGGCGTGCTAGAATCTCCGGTAAGAGGCTGAGGTTGCCATGTATCGCCCTCGAGGGCGCGTGGGGCGGCACCTGTGGTTGTGGAAGCCATGACAATGAACACTCTGACAGTCGCACCTTTGGTTCAAAGTGTTTGAAACACGCGATAAATATGTTTACATCATGTTCTTCATGTCCAGAACATGTTGTAAACACTGTTTCATCCTGTGCCAGCGAGACTAGTCCCGCAGAGATAATGAAGTTCGGGGTCCAGGATAATAATACAATGTTTTAGGGGAAATGCTGAAACTGATGGGCGTGAACTCGGCGAATCTTCGAACGTGGGCGTTTCGCTTGAGACATCCTTTCTAACATGAGACTAAGGATTACTCATGGTGCTCTACATGATACGAAGATCAGAGCTACGATGCGAACTTTGAGGGTGGTAATAAAGTTCGCCCTCCCCCCCGCCTGTCGTGGCAATTTGAACCATATGGGAGCCCAGGGATGATCAGATGTAAGGGGTTAAGGGGGGTTCTGTATTATCGTCGGCGTGCGGTTAGATATCTGGATCTTTTTGCTGGCAACATGCCTCCTCTCTGTTGATCGTCTTCCACAACCCTTGCGGGTCCCCGGAGGACACATGTTAGGTCGGGCATTTCCTCCAACAGGCGGATTTTGAAAGAAAAATGGAAGAACAAAAAAAAGCAAACATATTCAAATGCATTCACAAATAATAAACATCGTCCCCTGACTACTGTTTTACAATTTTTTGATTCCCCTCCTTCAGAGGGACACGCCCGAATTCAGACAAATACCCCTGGGCAGGCCAGATCAGAGATGTCGGAGCTCACCAACGAGGGCGCCTGGACCCCCCGCAAGCAACCAAAAGCCCCGGGGCGCCGCAGGGGGAGCTCCGGGGCGGCCACCGCAGAGACGGGCCAAGGACGCTCCGGGACTTGGCGGCCCGCACAAGGGAGTGGGGGGATGGGGGAGGGCTTCTTAGAAGCAGGGGTGCTTCTAAGCAGCCCTCCCCCCTCCCCCCACCCCCTCTGCGCGTGGCTGAGGGACGGCCCAAGATGGCTGCAAGAGGGCTCAAGAGGCCCCGGAGACGACCCAAGACCCAGACCCCACCGAGCTGTGGAAAAACACGACGGGAGGTTTTCGCTATTTTCGGCCTCCCGGGGGCCCTTCCCGGGCCTCGGGGCCGTCAGAAAACGACTCAGGACACGAAACTGGTCCCTGGGAAGGGGCCCAGACTTCCGAGGGGCACGTCATGACAAAAATCACGACGTCGGGTGTCTGGGAAAGGCCCCCAAGAGGGCCGCAGGGCACACGCAGAACATTGGATTCCCCCGGCCATGGTTGGAATAGTGCAGCGTGCTAGATGTAGGCATGCGGCTGCTGTCCAAGGGCCCGAGAGGCCCCAGGGAGAGCCTCCGAGGTGAGGCTCGCCCCCACGAGGCCCCCCTGAGAGGCCCCCGAGGAGCCCGGGGAGGCGCCTCGGAGAGGCCTGCCCCCCCCCCCCCCCGGGAAGTCCCCCCCCGGGAGGCCCCCGAGAAACCTCGAAGGAGGCGCCCGATAGAGGCACCCGGAGGGCTCGGTGCCGGGGTGCGCGGAGGAAGCGTCGGTGGGGGAGCGGTGCGTTGGCTGTCGCCTTGCAGCTGCCCTGCCACTGTCTTGCGGGGGCGCGCAAGCATGGACTAGCGATCCGCGGATTTGGCGCGCGGTCGCCAAATCCATGGATCGGCGGAGGTGCCCTCCCCACAATGCGGCTGGTGCCGCCTCGCTCGGCGGCGGAAAGTCACGACTTCCCATGGAAAAGGGACCCGTCGCTGATCCACGCCCCCCTGATCCATGTCTGCGATCGCCTGATGTTTCTGCCCCAAGCGAGGCTCACGCGACAGCTCAGGGAAACGACTGGCACCCACGAACCACCTTCTCGGTCCCCGCGACGCGCACAGGCAAGAAGTGCCAGCGATGATGCAGTAGGGGCCGGCGGACTGAGCGGAGCGATTGAATAAGCATCACCACCACACATACAATCATCCTGCTCCTCCCCCTGTTGCTGCCTCTTCGTCCTCCTCCGCCTCCCTCATCATCACTCCTCAGTATCATCAGCATCAGCATCGGCAGCATCATCATCAACAACAACATCAACGTCAGCATCATCAACACCATCGTCGCCGCCATCGTCATAGTCATCGGCATCCTCATCATCATCACCATCATCATCGCCACCATCCTTATCCTGTTCCCCCCCTCGTGCTGCCTCAACCTGCCCTGCCTCCTACCTCCTTGGGCGTCTCCTCACACGTCTACCTCAAGTGAGCTCGTGTGTGCCCCGAATCGGTAGTGCTACTCAGTGTTGCGCACGTCGGCGTCACATAATCATGCGCGCCGTGAAGTGCGGGGGTTCAGGGCAAGCTTTCTGCAACATGACAGACCTCCGACAGAGGCACGATGCACGCCAGACAGTCCTATCAGCCTGCCACGCCGAGCGGCTCCTCTGCCTGCGGCGTGCGCGCTGCGGGCCGCCTCACTCCACTGTGTAGCCACACGAATCACGTGATGCCGTCGCGCCAGCCTTGGAAACCGCCCGCCCCTGCCTGCGCTCCGCACGGCTCGCTCCCCGCGGGGCGGCGCGCCCCGCTCTCTCGCAGGCCTTGCTTTCGGCATCCCCCGCCTCTGTCCGTCATCCTGGAGGGTTCCAAAGGGGGTTTGGGGGGAGGGGGTTTTCCAGAGAGCCGCCCAGGGGCCTTGGAATCTTGTCAAAACAGGAGGTGCGAAGCCCCTGGGGGACCCCTCCTGGAAAACCCGCTCCCGAAAACCCCCCTTGGAGCCCCCCGGTCATCGAGAAAAAAGGAAGCAGAGCAGCCTATGCCGGATGGTGTCGCCATCTGCGCCACCAGCGAAGCCGGAGCAATGCCGCTCGCCGGGGCTGCAGCTCCAGCGGCGATGCCTCCCCCCGTGTTGGCTGCGAGCTTGTCGCGCACACGGCCTGCTCCCAGGTGCTGTCCACGTTCCCACACCGCCACGCCTCCCTCCGTTAGGCTCGCCCCCAGGATGGCTCGCCCACATTCCATGGCATGGTCCCATCATTCCCTCCCCCCGTCCCATGCGATGCACAAGCGATGCGTATGGCTAACGGGCTAGGCCGAGAATTTTCAAGAGATAACCTGCATGGAACAACCTGTGCACGCACGCTGCACTCAGATCACAAGGGCCAGGCGACCTTCGCCACATGAAAAGTCGGGCACGGGCTGCGCTGCACCAAGAGCCCGCCCCGCCACCTGCAGGCTTCTTCGCGGAAGTAGCCCCCGCGCCTTAGCAGAGAACGAAGGATCACATGCTCGTTCCCTTACCACACCACTTCCCAACACGTGCTCTACAATCGGGCCTAGCCCAGAAGAACCTGCTTCAAGAAAATTAGACCCTCCACCGGCCAAAACGCACAGAACATCTCAGGGTACCCTCATCTGGGTGCACATGAACATCCAACAAATACGAAGAACACGAGGGTACCCTCCCCGAAACGACCTCGATCTTATCACTCGGTCAGCCTGCAAATAATGGAGCCAACGAACAAAACACCCGTATCCGCTTTTCTGGGCGCCTCCGTGCGCCAGGGGGCGACCATGAAGGGCCGCCGGCGGGGGACGCAGCCAGCTGCACGCAGCACGTCTCACACCCTCTGTTTCCCCACCCATCCCCTGTGACGCGAGGCAGGCTCGCACTACGTCACGGAAGTGATGTGGACGTGAATGGAACTGATGGTGTTCTTTCTGTTGCCTCTATGCCGTCGCCCTCGCAATCACGCACCTCAAGGTTGTGCAGCCCCGGCCTGAAGCTTGTGATCGCGAATTCGGCCCCTGACCCACCTCGAGCCATAGGGCGGGCTCGCATCCTCGTAAAGGCAGGCATGCTGAGTCCTCGAGAATCCAGCGGCCCCGTCGGCGCGCGCGAGGGGGAGCGCTGGCCTGGCCGTCCCGGGATGGTCCTGGGAGACGCTCTTGGAGTCGGAGCTGATCCTCCCTCCGTGCCCAGCAGCCACCTCTGGCTCCCACACCTCGCCAGCCCGAGGTGAATCGAGCCGTGACCGTGCTCGAGTCGACGAGAGGCCCCTTCCTTGGGATCCCTTCCCCGCGGGGGGGTGGGGGGCAGTCGGTCCCTGGGGGGTCTGGAGGGGGTGGGGGCCGGGACGGCACGAGAGGGCACTACGAGGCTCCCCACGAAGGCTCCAAGAGGCTAAAAAAAAATAGTTGCCGTAGGGTTTTCAATGACTTTGGCGCTCTCGCCAGTTCGGTCTCCCAACGCTCCAAAACGACCCAAGAGGCCCACAAGCTCATTCCAAGACGGTACACAGGGAACCAAAAAGAACCAAAAACGGCCCAAGAGTACCCAAGCAGCCCCCAAGACGGCCAAAGAAAGCTCCAAGAGGGTAAACATGATCTGGCATGTCGAGCCCTCCACCCCATGATGACCCCCGAGACAGCCAGCAGAACCCCACGAGACCCCTACTAGGCCTCGAAGACGCCCCAAAGAGGCCCGCAAGAGGCCCCCGAGAGGCACCAAGAGGTCCCCCGATAAGCCTTCATGCATTCAAAAGGCCTTTGCCTACGGCCCCTTGTCTCCGTGCCGAACATGAATCGCCGTCTTCATCCCTGATCAGGACCACTCGCCTGATGATGTTTTGTTTGATGGGCTCGTGGGGACAACCGCGATATGCCTTTAGAACCCGGAAACTATTTGACGGAGTGGGGCCCCACCAAGAATGCTAAATAACTATTTCTCCGCGGCACCCGTCGCACGACAACGACCACGACTGCGACTACCACTGGAAGTACGACTACTACCACGATGCGACTACGGCTACGACTACGACTAAGATTTCGACAACTACTACCATGACTACTACTACATATGAAGAAGGAGATTGTGAGCAACGCCTTCGTCGAAGACTGTATCGATCTATACTGCAGTCCTCTTACAAACGTGCTCAAATTCCTCTGTCGTGTAGGGCAGCCCAGCGAGCAATATACCCTGGGAGACAGAACCCCCAACATTATCCAGCGCGCCGAACATTAACGGAAAATGAACCGGTGGCCCACGACACGAGGGCCGACGACGAAGATGTGCATGTACCGGCATAACTTGTAATCGTACTAAAACTACAACGAGATGAAGGAGGAGATTGTGAGCACCGCCTTCAGCGATGAATGTGTCGATGTTCATGTTCATCCTCTTACAAAGGTGCTCCATATTCCTCTGCCGTGCAGGGTAGCCCAGGCAGCATAACTCGCTGGGGAAATGAGCCCCGAAAAATTGTCCCGCACGGCGAACAATAGTGGGAAACGAACCGGTGGCGCAGGAGGAGCAGGACGAGGAGGAGCAGGAGGAGAACGAGGAGGAGGAGGAGGAGGAAGAGGAGGAGGAGGAGGAGGAGAAGGAGGAGGAAGAAGAGGAGGAGGAGCAGGAGGAAGAGGAGGATCAGGAGGAAGAGGAGGAGGAGCATGATGAGGATGAGAAGGAAGAGGGAGGAGGGGGGAGGAGGAAGAGGAAGAGGAGGAGGAGGAGGAGGAGGAGGAGGAGGAGGAGGAAGGGCGGAGAGTATTCCCCGCCGAGAGAATGGGGGGGAGGGGGGGGTGCAAAACTAAAGACCTCCCTCGGTTACGATCAGCGTCAAGCGGCTGTGGTCGCCAATGGGCGGCACAACATGTGTTCCCCAGCTGCGGTTGAGGTCGCCCAGCTCTACCTCTGACGGCCCCGGGAGGCCCGGACGGGGTGCCCCACGGGCCGAAATCGGAGCAAAATTCTTAGATTCGTCGTCGTCGTCGTCGTCGTCGTCGTCGTCGTCGTCGTCGTCGTCGTTGTCGTCGTCTTAGCATCGAATCGGGCCACATCGGCACGGAGCTGGAATGCAGTCGAATCGGCCGCGCCAGGAAGGACGACAGTGCCGTGCAAGCACAAGACCGCATCGGATCGTCGGAACAACGGAATCGAATCGGACGGGGCCGGCCCATACAAATATCGAATCCCACCGATGGAATCGAAAGAATCGTGAGTCAGATCTCGGGCGGCCGCACTGGACGACCCGGACACCCTCGGAACGCTCCCGGCGAGGGAAAGCGGCTGAAACGCATCCCGAGGCAGGAATACCTTCAGGGACCTAGAAAGCGTCTGAAAACGACCCTCGATCGTCGTCGTCGTCGTCGCCATCGTCGACTCATTTCAAAAAAGAAAAACGATTGCTGATATAGGGAAACGGTTCCCAGCGCTCTCGGCTCGACGCCAGTTACAGTTCCTTTGAACGCGAGGCTCCTGCTCGAGCGTGGACTTTAGGGCAAATCTTGGTTGTTGAAGGCCCATCTACGACGACAAGGGATCCCTCTCGATACCTCCTCACAATGTACTCCGAGACGCCTTGGCCAGAGAGGCCCCAAGACTCTGGAAACGAGATCTCGCAAGAACCTTCCTCACTATTTGTTAAATCAGTGACGACCCAGCTGCGGCGACAACGGCTACCGCTCGATACTTCCTCGCATTTTACTCCGAGACGCCCTGGCCAGAGAGAACCCAACACTCAGGAACGGCGCTCTCGCTTGAGACTGCCTCTCATCTCAATCAGACTGTTGAGCTACCCGCGGGCAGGTTGGCTCGCGTGACGGCCATGTCGGCGCGGTGCGCATACACAGTGCGCTGCTGAATGCCTCTCCCAGGCGCTGTCACGACACGAGGCCCCCCAGACAAAAAAAATGATTTGTCCACAGACCCAGCGGGGGGGCGCGAGGGAGAGGGAGAGACAAGTCAAGGCCAGAGCAGCTTGTCGGATCGCATGATCGCAAAGATGGCAGGAGAGCCAACCATCGGATCGATAAGCCGGATCTGCAATCGGAATGAATCGGATCGGCGGAAATCGGCAGCCGACTCGGGAAAAATCGGATCGGCGGAAATCGGCAGGCTAGCGGCTAGCAGGTCTCCGTTGTCAAATCAGAACCCACATCGGCATCCGAAGCCGAATGGAATCGAAACCGGAGTCCATCGAAGTGGAATCGAATCGAATCGAATCGGAGGAATCGAAATGGGCCCTGAGATGGTCGTTGTCGTCGTCGTCTTTGGTCGTCGTCGTCGTCGTCCCGCGCCCCTGGCGCTGTGCGCGGGCGGCCGGCGGCCGCGGCCGCGCGCGCGCCTGCGAGGGGCTCCGCCGCTCTCTTCCACTGCGCCCAGTGCTGCCCTCGGCGCAGGGCCAGAAGGGCAGAGGAGGCCATGAACGCTCCGGCGCCTCCTCCACCTCCCTCCACCTCCCTCTCCTCCTCCTCCTCCTCCTCCTCCTCCTGCTGCTCGTCCTCCTCCTATTCCATCCCGTTTCCTTGTGAATCCCCCCCCCCCCTGTCCAGCCCGGGACGTGTTGGTAGGGCGGGCCGGGCGCTGCGCCTGACATTTCCTCACCACACATGGCCCTGAAGCTTGAAAGTTGCAACAGCTTCCCGGATGGAGGGCGAGTGGTGATCAAACTATGGCTCTCGCCCTGGCACCGCGCACCTTCGTTTTAAAAGCTTGCAAGAGTTTGACGTATTGAGGCGTGTGTTTTAAAAGTTGTTCGCGCTTGAGCACGGCGCACAGTCGCTTGACACATTGCAATCGGTTCAAGGATGCAGGACCAGTGGGATTCAAAGTGTGGCTGTCGCTCAGGCGCCGCGCACTTTCAATCGTTTGAGGACGCTGCAACAGTTGTAAGGAATTGTATGTCTGGAGGCCACAGCCTGGTGCTCTGACACGGTTTAGTCGCGTGAGGACGCAGTAGTCACGTTGTCTCGCGGTGTGACGGTCCCAGGAATGGTTTTCAGACGATCTGGATTGTCAGGGCGCATCAGTCACGTTGATCCGCGGCGTGGAAGTCCCGAGAATGGTGTTGGCACGAATGAGGACTCTCAGACGATTGTTTTAGCGCCGCCCAGCTTCGTCTTCGAAGTGTGCCTGAAATTCAAGGATAGAGGGAGGGTGAGTTTTAAAAAGTGGTTCTCGCCAAAGCGCCGCGACAGTTCGCTTCAAAAAAGCTGCAAGCACTTGCCAGATGGGGAAGGGTCAGTTTAACAATGTGGCTCTCGCCTTCGCATCGAGCACATTTGCTTCAAAATTTACAACCGTTTCGCGGATTCTTACGGCTGACCTCCCAAACATAACGGTCTGGCACGATTTCGGATTGTCCGGGCGCAATTGTCACGTTGATTCGCGGTGCTGACGTCCCACAAATGGTGTTCTCGCTCGATACAGGATCGTCAGGATGCAACCGTAAAGTTGCTTCTCGCCGCAGAGGTACAGAGAGTTCTGTTTTGGCACGATGGAGAGACTCAGACGGTTGTATTCCGACGGGGCATCTCCAGCAGTGCAACTGGATGCCTGTAGGTATTCAGAGAGAAGTTGGAGGAAGGGTTGATTGCAACATCGTTGACGCGCATTGGGCTTACACTGGGCTCCTCCTCCTCCGTCCCCTCCTCCCTCTTGAGCGATTGGAGCCGGACATCCTCTGCTTCTTCAACCATGAATCCTCCAACTGCTGCTGCGCGACGGGAGCATACCCTCCACCGCTTCCCTGGCCTCCACCGCTCAGAGCAAAAACTCCTCCTCCCCCTCCTCCTCCTCCTCCTCCTCCTCCTCCTCCTCCTCCTCCTCCTCCTCCTCCTCCTCCCTCTCCCGAGCGATAGGAGCCAAACTTCCATCCTCGGCCTGCTCCGCGCCTTTCTGCTCCTCCTCCACTTCCTCCTCCTCCTCCTCCTCCTCCTCCTCCTCCTCCTCCTCCTCCTCCTCTTCCTCCATATGCCCCCCCGCGGCCAGATAACCAAAACGTCAGGAGAAGCGAGAAGAGATGACCTGGAAAGTGTGGCGAGGACACTCACAAAGAAAGCATACCTTACCCTGTAACAGCAGACAGAGTCGGCACCACCGCAGCACCATCGGGAAGAGCCACGGAAGATCTTCCTGGCGATATGGTCCTCCTGCTTTGAGGCGTCCCGCTCGAGGCATCGCCGAGCTCCGGTTCGGGGGCGCACCGTAGACCTCGCTGGAGGTGGCCCACTGGGGGTGGTGGTGTCGTCCCCCCTCTCTCCGAGACCCTGGAGGGGAGGGCGGAGAGGGAGGGGAGCATGAGCCCACGCTGCCCACCCAGAAATCCCTCTCCCAGGGGGCCCCCGACCGACGTTCGAGCGCTCGCGCTCGGTCTCAGTTGGAGAGCTGGAGCGCGCGCCGCGGGCTGCTGGGGCGGTGGGAGCGCGCGAAGCGGGCTGCTGGAATGCGGTCCCTCGTGCGCCTGGGGTGGTTGCTCCCCGTGACATGTCGGTGCTGGAGCACACCCCTCGTGACAAGCAGTCAGAGTACCCCAATTCCCTTGGGAGGGGACCTAGCCTCGGAGGGCCAGCACAACCGCTAGGGATGTGGAGTCTTTGTTGCAGGTGTCTCAGACGAAACCGCACACATGTTCAGGGATAACCCTGGAACCGAGGACCTAAGTCAGGCCAGCAAATCGTTGAGTTATGCAGGTCAGGGGCTGTATGATGCTTAACGTAGAGCTTCGGGTGCCAGGGCGCACCCATGCCTGCAGCATAGGCTGCTTCACCGCTCGAGGGTCTGGCCTCCCGGGTGGCTCCGGAGGCGGTCGGCGGCTGTCCCGAGCGCTCTTGGGGGGTTCAACCAACGCAGACAAGCCCACACCCATACCCAAAGGGGGTCCGAGCGAGGCCTGGCTATGGGTGTGGGTGCTGTTTGTCGGACCCCAGGTGAGGTTCCCGCTCGAGCGGTGACCCCCTTCCGACAGCACCCACCCACAGCCCCTTCCGCCCCCCCCCCACGGGCGTGGGTGTGCGTAGGTCGTTCGCAAACCTAGTCGACAATCCCACTAGCGAAGTCGTCCACGAAGGGCCGTTTTTTATATGAAGACCAAAACAAGGTCCGCGCTCCCGAGCTTCCAAGACGGCCGAGGCAGGAAACCAACGCCGTCAGGATCGCTTCCTATGCCCCTAGGACAGCCCAAGATGGCCCGAAAGCGGCCCAAGATGGCCCCAAAGCCGGCCCAAGAGGCCCCCCAGACTGCCCGAGAGGGGCCACAAGGGGGCCCCCAGCAAAGCCCGAAGAGGCCGAGACAACTGCTGTGCATCCGCTTTTGGAAACGGTTGAGTGCCTTCTTCCATGCTTCAACCCTTCCTTCGGCTCCAGACGGCCCTCGGGGCCTCCACGATGGCCCCAAGACGGCCCGAGCGGGCCCCCAGACGGCCAAGGATGGCCCCTCAGACGGCCCAGGACGGCCCCAAGAGAGCCCCGAGCTGGCCCAAGACGGCCTGGAAGCGTCGTCGACGGCCCAAGGTGGCCCAACGACCGCCCAACGACGGAGACATCCCAGACGGCCAGGAGAAGGTGGCCCAAGGGTTAGGTCGGGCGTGTCCCCCTACAGGCAGATTTTGGACGGAAGAACATAGACAAAACAATATACAAACAAATCAAACATTACAGGAACAAATCGTCTCCAGACTACTTTTGTACTATGATTGAAGATTCCTCCTGTAGGAGGACATGCCCGACTTAACCCAAGGGATCCCCAACACTACCTGGGAGGACAAAAAAGGCGTAAGAAAGGGAGCAGGACGTCAAAGACGTGGAGAGCACCCCCGACACGACGCGGAAGAGCGCACCACACGTTACGGCTTTCCCAAGCCTCGGGACGCGAGGTGTCAAACGTCACGGCACCAATGAGAATTGGCAGGCACGCTGGCGGGACGTGCAGCAGGCAGCTGGATAGCACGAGTTACGTCACCGCACAAACTCAGTGTGCATGCAGTGTGCCGGTGCAGTCATGGCGTTGCGGATGGGAATCGGGGGAGTACCTCTCGCTCGCTGGCATCGCCCGCAGAAACGTAACAATGATGGGACTCACGTTCTCCTCTGGCCTCTCTTCCTCCACCTCCTCCTCCCCCTCCTCCTTCTCCTCCCTCCTCCTCCTCCTCCTTCTCCTCCTGTTCCTTTCATCTGGCCCTGCTGACTGCTAACCTGCTGGATGCTAAACCAACCACCCCCCTGCGCACCCCCGCGGTGCCGAGACAACCGCTACGCCTGCCACGCCCTGCTGCCCTAACCAAACAGTGAAATCACAACAGAACGATTCAACAAAAAAGTCGTCGTCGTCGTCGTCGTCGTCGTCCTCGTCCTCGTCGTCGTCGTCGCCTTGACGAGGGGAGGCAACGGGCGCCGCGGCACGCCTGCAGGAGCCCCGCGCGGGTGCCAGATGCCAGCTGCTAGGGATAGGTCGGCAAAGTCCTCCTACAAGAGGATTTCAAAAGAAACAAAAATCGTCAAAACTTACTCGCTGATTGCTGCTACTAGCACGAGGTATCGTAATCAGACTATGTCTTGACGATTATTGAATTAATCTTCCTGTCGAGGGACATGCCCTACTTAATGCTGGGTGGTATCAGCGAAAGAAACAAGCAGGTGTCTCATGAGTCGGAGTGGGGATGCTTCTCAACCTCCTCGTCTTGTGTGGAGTGGACTTCGATGGCTGCGATCGCAGCGTCCCAGTAAAGAAAAGGGCGGCATGAATGATCCAGCTCAGGCACTATGCGGCGCGACGCATTGAACCTGGTGAGCGTAATGGTAGCGGAAGCTGGGCGCCAAAGGTAAAGAGAAAGAGCGTCTCGACCTCCTCCTTCTCCTCCTCCTCTTCCCCCTTCTTCCTTCTCCCGCTCCGGGTGGGGCAGAGGTGATCGCGGTTGGGAGCGTGCCGTGACCTCGCTTCCCCCCTGCAGCATCCCTCCGCGCCCCAGAGGAGGGACTCCCAGCTGCCAAGGGGGCCACAGATGGGCCACAGCACACAGGAAGGAGGAGGAGGAGCGCGATCTTCGCGGCGGCCGCGTGCTCCGCAGCGTCGCCCCCACGCAGCTCACGCAGCAGCAGGTGGCGCCTTCAGAGCCCCCGCCGCACGAACTGCAGCAGCTCCTCCGCGCTGCAGTGGCCGTTCCCGGAGCTGTCGTTGACCATGGAGGCGAAGCCCCGCAGGTCGGCACCGCACAGCTCGTCCCACCCGTGCCTGGCAGCGAGGTCGCTGTACTCCTGCGGGCGGCTCAAAGGGGGCGGGGCCCTGGGGGAGATGGAGCCCTGAGGACGAAAGGCAACAAGCAGTGCAAGTTCAACCCCAGACCCCCGACGTCGTGACTTTTCCACGCCGACCCCCACAGGTCTGGACCCCCTCCCCGGGACCGGCTTTTCATCCTGAGTCGTTCTTGGACGGTGCGGGGGCCCGGCAAGGGCCCCCGGAGGCCGAAGGCAGGGAAACGGCCTCCGCCGGGGTCTGACGGCAGATGCACGCAGCAAGAACTCCCGCCATGAGAACTCCCAAGGGCCCAGCGACCCGACGCCGCTGCGAAAAAAATTGCAGCCCCCCAAGCAGTCGCGACCGAAGCCCCAGACCCCACCCTGCCTATTGCGCAAAAGAACTGCAAGGCCAGGATCTCAGGGGGGACGCTCGTCGACGACCTCTGAGCTTCCCAGGGTGCCGCACAATGCTTCTGCTTGGACCGCCGCGGAGCTACCCCATCATTCTAAGCCAAATGGGGCACTTGGAACCCGCTTATAAGTTGGGTTAGGCCAGATGAAACCCACTTGAGCATCCACATCTAACCCTCCCATCTCGGGCGTTGGCAGAACTAACCGGAACTGCCGTCACCCGAAAAAACACCAGCTACGGCAGACCTGGTTTAGTGATTCTGGCCAATTCAAGGGCTCCGGGGCCCGAGTCCCCTTACCTGGGGTTCTGGCTATACCCGACCATCCCCTTAGCAATCACCGCGGCGATCCAAGTGCGGGTCTTTGACATTCCACGGGGGGCCCTGCCGGCAGGCGGGCGTCTACTTCTGGCTGCACCTGCTGTAATTACCCTCCAGGCCCCATCCCTCGAAGCTCGAAGATTGATCGGGGAGACGTAAGACTCGGTTCGGGGGGCTCGGGTGTGACTCATCATGCAAAGGGCCCGTAGCCCGTTGGGAGGGGACCTAAGTCAGGAGGGCCAAAAACATTAGGGACAGGGGGCATGTTCCTGTACTTCTATAAAACAAAACCATCAGGATTGGCCTGACGGGGCCACCATGAACATGGCGAGGCCCAATGTGAAATTAGCCGCGAGCTCCCGCTGCAAAAATCCCACGAACACTAGACCGTCAAAATCCAGGACGCGCTCGTCAAAAAGCGTCAGCAAAACCGAGTTTCGGCGCACTCGAATCTTACCTCGAGTCGTACGCTTCCCCGAATTAAGAGAACACCCCCTTCTTTCTCAAAACACCCTTCCGTGAAAGCTGATTAGCACCGCATCCCGAGTGGACCCCAGAGGGATAGCGAATCGACGCCCTGAAATAGGCGAATGCCTCTGGCGAAACGCACGCCGATGAACGAACCACCGACCCGGGACTGCACCGGCACACGCCGTGTGCCAACGTCGAGTGGCCCCGTGCAGATTCACTCGGCCGACTTGTGTCTGGGTGTGCGCCCCCTCAGTGCCCAAGAGCCCCCGTGGTGGCACCCCTGACGCCCTAGGTTGCGAGAACATTGCAACTTGGCGGCGCGCAGAGGGGGGCAGGGGTAGGGGGGAAGGCTTCTTAGAGGCACCCTGCTCCTTAGAAGGCCGCGGCCTTGTATCTACAGATAAGGCCCGCGCCTTCTAAGAAGCAGGGGAGCTTCTAAGAAGCCTCCCCCCCCCTCCCCCTACCCCCCTCTGCGCGTGGCTGATCAATGCCCAAGGGCCCCCGTCGTGAAAGCCCTAGGTTGCGAGAACACTGCAGCGCCGCCAAAAAATCACGACCAAAATCCCAGACCCCATCTCTCTCCGCTGCACTTGTCGAGCCGGAGCGATCTGTGAGGGTCCCGCGCGCAAAAGCGCCCGGCGTGAAAAACAAGTGCAGCGCCCAAGTCTCTCGGGAGCCCCGCCGATCCTGCTGCCACTCCGCGTCGCTGCCCTCGAAGCCGCAGAACTCCGCGTACCTGGGACGACAAAACAAAAACAAAACAAAACAAAAAAACGATCCAGCCACTCACCAGACATCCCCTGGTGTGCGTTCTGACCAAAATATCATAGCGAATCCAGCGATGGCGACGAGGGCCTCCCAAGGGGCCCGAAGCTGTGAAAACGAGGCGAAGTTACCGCAAGTTCGTGCCGTGACGACCCTGGCGTTGGGTTCTGACACCAGATGGATCGTTCAACCTTGAACGGTCGGCGGTTTCTCGATCGCCAGATCGGTCCATATTGGCCGATTCTGGGCCTCTAGTGGCGTTCTACCTTGAACGCCCACGGCGGGGTCGCTGCCGCGTCGACACGACACGAACCTACCGCACAGTCGGACCTAGGTCAGAAGAACATCCTTCGAAAGCACGGGACACGAGACCCTCCGCCAGCCGGGACAAAGGGCGTTCGAGGGCAGCCTCCCCCAGGATGCACAAGAACATCGAACAATTTCTTCGTCGGCGGCGAGGCAGGGGCAGTCCTCACCAGCGTGCGACGAATCGGGGCAACCGAAAGGCGCATTGTGCCGGCGTGCCAGAGGAAGGACATGCATCCAACACGCACGGAGGACATCGAGGCTCCCCACCCCGAACCGACCCCCATCTTCGTACCTCGGTCCGACCGCAGCGGCATCGGTTCTGTTGCCCGACCCGGCGTGCCGACGGAGGCATGCGCCCGGCAGCCGCCCGCTGCCGCCCTCCTCCAGGGCGCCGAAGGCCGAGACGATGAGCTCCGGGCGCCAGCCGAGGGCCGCGAGCGCGCCGCGCAGCTCGCGGGTGGTGCAGTGGGCGGGGCTCTCGGCGTCGTTGACCATCCTCGGGGCGGGCGGGGCGGCAGAGGACTCCTCCTCCCCCATCCTCCTTCTCCTCCTCCACCTCCTCCTCCTCCTCCTCCTCCTCATCATCATCATCATCATCATCATCAGCATCATCATCATCATCATCATCATCATCATCACCACCACCCACCACCACCACCACCACCACCACCACCACCACACATCATCATCATCATCATCATCATCATCATCATCATCATCATCATCATCATCATCATCATCATCATCGGCATCATCATCATCATCATCATCATCATCATCATCATCATCGTCATCATCATCATCGTCATCGTCATCATCGTCGTCATCATCATCAGCAGCATCATCATTCGTGTGCCAGTATAACGCTTCCCAGTGCGGGAAGTTTTATGTATCCTTTGGCCAGAAGGGGGGGCTTAATCGCTTCTCGAGGTTACAGTTTGGCAGGCTCGTGTCGTGCCGGCTTCGGCATGGGCTTCCGACGCCGCGGGGATCGTTCAGCATCGACCGATTCTGGGCCGGCATTCGACGTTGAACGCCAGCGGCGGGATCGGGGCTTGTCGACACGACGCAAACCAACCTTGAAGTAGACAAGCATCTTGTTGTTGGTGTTGTCCGTGGTGTTGCTGGTGTTGATATTATTGATATGGGTTTCGTTGTTGCTATTGTTGTTGGTGTTGCTGTTGTTATTGCTGTTGCTGTTGCTGTTGTTGCTGTTGTTGCTGTTGTTCCTTTCCTCCTCCCCCTCCTGGCCGCCGTTGCGTGGGCTATCTGCGCCCACGCTTGGAGCTAAGAGCGTGCTGAGCTGAGAAGACGGCGTTCGTTCCAAGCATTAACTTCAACAATAGTCCAGGTGCAGATATATAAAAATAACATTCTACTTACACAGATGCTCCAATAATGTCGACGATCTCGGAGTCTCAGAGGTGCCCCGGTGCTTCTGCGGGTCCCTGGGGCCATCGGGAGATGAGAAACTTACTTCCGTGGGGCACCGCGTTGTTGATCATCCCTGGGCGGGAGAAAACCCTAAGGACGTGGCGTCGTCTTGTCTTTGCCCAGAAGGCGAGTGTGCTTCTGTTTCGAGCCCCACGAGCATCACAAATCGGCACGGCTCAACAGACGTGCCGCAGGAGGATGGGTTCTATAGAGCTTCCTTCGTGTTTTTGCGCGGTGCTGCACTTGATTCGCAGCTTCGGATCTCAAGGAGGTGGCACAGGAATCGGAAACTCTCGGATCGGCGGCGAGCGAGGTAGTGAGGGGGCAGTGGGAAGAAGAGCGCCTAGTCAGAAGGCGGCGGGGCTTCGTGGAAGCCCTCCAGCCTTCTGTGAAGTCTGCTGCGTCTTCGGGGGAGGCTTAGAGAACTTCTCTGAAGGCTGGGGGACATCCGAGCCTTCTTTGAGCAGGGACAGACCGTCCAAGCATTCCTATAGCCCTACCACGACATATTCTTCGAACCCAAAAATGCTCCAAGAACAAAAGCAAAGTTCTCATAACATAACCCCGATGTGCTAAATCAGCACAGCCCCAGCCAGAAATGCTATGAGAACATCTCTTGGAAACCGCAAGAGGTTCTTAGAACATTGATTGGTCGGCCTATAGTCGGCGGTGGACAAACCTCCCTTTAGTAAACCTCCCCTGAGTGAAAACGGCCTAGGACCGAAACCGACGGACCTGGACCCACAAAAATGACGGCCGCGACGCCCTCTCGCGAACCGAAAACGGCCAGTTCCTTAATCGACGTGTCAAGGTAGGAGGTCTACCAACCTCCGATGTAGGCACGCCAGGACGCTCCGCCACTGCTTGACTTCTGAGAAGGCCTGCCCCATTCGCGCTTCCCCCCCCCCACGGCCCGCCGCCGATCGGAGAGGCACGCCCCCGCGGACTGCTCGCATCGGCGCTGTGGAGGCGCCGCGCCATGGCGCGCGCGGCGGCGCCAGAAGGGGCCACGCTGGAGGCGCCGCTCGGGGGGCCCCGGCGCCGATGCGAGAACTCCGCATGGACCTCCGAGACGCTATGATTGCACCGCTACTTCGTACAAGATTTATACTCTCAAAAGTAGCGGTAAGAATACCAATCATAACGATCAGCATCCGTACAACGTTTGCAACTTCCTGATACGACTCTTTGCATCCGAACCGACGCGCTTCGCGCTGCGCCGGGGGGAAAAGGCACCTCGTGCGTCACGCGCTCATCGCCGCGCGCTCTCAGGCGGCGGCGCCTGGCTCGGTTCCCCCCTTCCTGGTCAGCCCAGCATGCCCAGCCTTGCCCTGCCCAAAGCTGGGGCAGGCTAGATGTTACCTCAAGCACTGCTACAGTCGGACCAAGGCCAGGAGAACATCCCGCAAGAACGCGAGATCCTCCGCCGGCCAGAGCACACAGAACAGGGCACCCTCCCCCAGGATACACAAGAACAGCCAACAACCACGAAGAACATCAAGGTACCCTCTCCGAACGTACCTCGATGTTATACCTCGGTCCGACTGTACCATGTTTCTTCTCCTTGATCCGCCACCATGTCCTCGAGGCACGAGCTGCAGAATTCTCAAGCACTGCGAAGCCTCAGTCCTCAAGCATGATGATTATGTATAGTTCCCCGGACCCAAAGTTGCCAAATATCTTTGGAATTGCCGCGTGCCCCCTGGAGCGCGTCGCGCTTTCTCGCACGGATTTTCCAGCCCAGAGGTGACCGAGAGACTACATATCATAGTCTACCCTCCAATGTTTCGATCAATGTGTGGGTCCTCGATGTCTCTAGCTTCCGATGCTCCAAGACGGCCCCAATGATCCCCAAGACCGCTCCAAGACGGCCCAAGAGGCCCACAGGAGGGCCCCAACACGGCCCAAGAGGGCTCCAAGACGGCCCCAGAGGCGCCCGAGTCGGCCCAAGGGAGCCCAAAGACAGCCTCCAGAGGGGGAATCCAAAAATCCTAGCCTTCCGCCCAAAGAGGCTCCCAGGAGGCCCCAAGCAGGCCCCAAGAGGCCCCCGAGCCGAGAGGCCCCAGGAGGCCCCCGAAGAGGCCCCGAAGACGCTCCAGCAGGTCTCAACAAGGTCCAAAGGCAGGCCCCTAAGAAGCCACCGAGAGGCACCGCGCAACATCCTAACGAACATCCTCAAGGCTTATGACCCACAGCCCAGGCGCGGTGGCGGGATAGGCCAGAGGCCATCAGATAGCATATCCCCGCTCAGAGGTAAGACAAGCTCACGAAGAGAGTGAACTTCACTCCGAGCGCGTTCTAAAAAAATAGTCCAGGTCCAGATCCCCGAGCGTTCTACGAGAGATCCAATCCAGATTCCGGAATTTCTTGAGCGGAATATGGAGTCCATAAAACTTCATGTGTCTTTCATAAGCCGCCACGCCGTTAATTCTGCACGAGCCTAAGTCGACGAAGTCGGCATCACGGCAAACCCGACGGCGAACCTTGCGTCTGAGGCGAAGTTTGCCCTGGTGGCCAAGGCGCCCTCTCAAAGACGCAAGGCCGCGCGTTGGAATAAACGGCGCGGCGACATAAGACTTCTGATGGGTGCAGTGTCATGAAAATACGCGGATCGCCACGGGGTGTGCTAAGAGGGTAGGGGCGTACAAGTGGATGCTAAGGTGGGATCTATTCAGCCCAACACAGCTTAAAAGTGGGTTGCACGTGCCCTGAATGGCTGAAGGGCGTACAGATCTGGGCTACGTGGGCGGAGCCCACTTAGCGGAGCTACCTCATCACCATAAGCCACATAGGGCACCTGTAACCCACCTCTACGGTGCGTGAGGCCAGAGAACACCGCCTGAAACGTCCGCTTCGAACCCCTCATCCTCTTAGCAACCACCGCGGCGATCCAAGTACACGATGTTCCCTTCTTTGTTTCGCGACGTTGGATCTCAGGGTCGTGCCACAGAGCACAACCTGCTGCGTCCACTTCTAACCCCCCGAAACCCCTCAGCACCACCCGCAGGCAGAGCCACCGCCCCCGGGCCCCACCACGTCGTGCTTCTGCTCACCACGTCGACCCCCAGAGGTCTTGAGCCCCTGCCCCGGGACCGGCTCCTCAGTGCCTGAATCGGTTCTTGCCGGTCCCGAGGCCCGGCAGGGGCCCCTGGAGGCCGACAAGAGCGAAAACCCTCGCGCAGTGTATTTTTCACAACGCGCCAGTGTATATATATATATATATATATAAATATATATATATATATATATATATATATATATATGAATACATCTAGTCGCTGTCTGCTGTCCAGCTCGAGTCCTGGCAAAGTCCCTGGGCCCCACGCCCTCGTCGGGGTCCCAGCCGTGGGCCCCGGCCAGCGCCTCGTACGCCCCGCGCTCTCCGCCGCCGGGCGCGAGCTCCCCCGCGCCGCCGAGGCCGCGGCCCCGGGCCGCCGCGAGGTGCCCGAGCTCCTCCGCGGCCAGGCGCCCGGTGCCCGCGGCGTCCAGCGCGCGGAAGAGGCGCGCGACCTCGGGAGGCGAGGGAGAGACGGCCACGGTACGGCGTTCTGCTGCTCCCGTCGCACTCAAGGGGCCACATCCCAAAAATCACTTCGAGCACCCGGAAGAGTGCCGAAGGAGTGTCGAAGCAGTGTCCAAACAGTGTCGGGCGAGCCTCCCAGGGCCCGACGCGTGAAAACCCTCGAGTTTCGGTGCTTTTTTCTGGTGCTCGAAATCCTTTCTGGCGATCAATGCTAACAAAAGGTTGGAACATCAGAACGATACGGCAGGTTCGTGTCGTGACGACCTCGGCGCTGGTTGCTGACACCGCGTGGATCGTTCCACCTCGAAGGATCGGCGGCCTTCCGAGCGCCCGATCGTGCCATGTGGGTCGACTCTGGGCCGCTGGCGGCGTTCATTCTTGCTCGCCCGCGGCGGGGTCGCCGCCAGTCGACACGACGCGAACCTACCGTACCCCAGTTCCCCTCGCGCTGGGAGAAAAAAAAACCTACGGCGGGAGGTGGTTCCCTAATGTCGGCCTCCAGGGGCCCTCCCCTGGCCTCGCGGGGCCGCGAGAGAGCGCCTCGGGAGGAAAAACTGGTCCCGGGGAACGGATCGAGACCTGTGGGTGTCGACGTTTCCAGACCTCCGACGTCGTGTTTTTTGTCGCAGCATCGACCCCCAGAGGCCTGGACCCCATCCCGGGGACTTGTTTTTCATCCTGAATCGTTTTTTGGCGCTCCCGAGGCCCAGTAGGAGCCCCTGGGGGCCAGAAATAGAAAAACCCTCCCGTCGCGTTTTTTTTGTTCACAACGCGAGGGGGTCTGGGCTATGGATAAATCATGACGTCGGGGGTCTGGGACCGCAAGGGCCGCGGGAATCGCCGCAGGCGCCCCGCGGAGACCGACCCCGGCCACCCAGCGGTGGTGGCCTGCGCGCGGCGCCCGATGGCGAGTGCCGCGCGCAGGTCTTCACCGCTGCGGGGCCGGGGCCGGTCTTGGGGGGGCGCCGGGAGCGTTTCCCATATAGGAGGGCACCAACTATACACCAATACCGATCCTGGCCAGGATCACCCTGGGCCCAGGATCGGTGTATACGCCCTCCTGCCTGGGGCAAGAAGGCATATACACCGATCCTGGGCCCAGGATTGGCCTGGCCAAGATCGGTGTTGGTGTATAGTTGGTACCCTCCGACCATAGCCCAGCGGTTGCGGTTGTCTCGTCGCTCATGGCGACCAGCAGCGGCCGCGACTGGGCCCTGGCCAGCACCAGCTCGAGGTCGGCGTCTGTCAGGTGGCCTCCGCGATCAAGCCCCCTGAGATCCTGGCGCTCTGTGTTTGTTTCCAGCGGGGCGTTGTTGCTGCGCCCGGTGAACCCGGACCCCCGATGCCGTGATTTCTTCACAACGCCGACCCCCAGAGGTCTGGACTCGCTCCCCTGGACCCGATTTTTCTCCAGAGTCGTTCCTGGACGCTCCCGCGGCCCTGTGGGGGCCCCTGGGGGCCGAACGTAGCGAAAAACCTCCCCGTCGTGCTTCTTTCAATGCGCGAGGGGGGATGGGAAGATGGGGTGTGTCGCTCAGGTCATGATTCTACGTGGATCTCCGCTGGGCTTGCTATGAGGATAGGGGAATACAAGAGGGTGCGAAGGTGGGTTCTACCCAGCCCAACACAGCTTAAAAGTGGGTTGCACGTGCCCTGAATGGCTTAAAAGGGCGTGCAGATCTGGGCTAAGTGGGCGGAGCCCACTTAGCGGAGCTACCTCATCATCCCAAGCCACATAAGGCACCAGTAACCCACTTATGAGGGGGGTTGGGCCAGATAAAACCACCTTTAGCATCCGCTTCGAACCCCTCATCCTCTTAGCAACCACCGCGGCGATCCAAGCACACGGTGTTTCCCTCTCTGTTTCGCGACGCTGGATCTCAGGGTCCCGCCCTCGGCCTGGTCCTCGAGGGTATCGTCGGCCGTGCTCGGCCCTTTTCGACGGGCCTCCGGGGGCCTCCGAAGGGACCTCCTGGCAGGGACCCCCCGCCTCTGGGGCGGAAGCAGAGCCTCCTTGTGATCTGACGTGGCAAAACAGATGCAACATCGGACAAACATCGTGACCCCTGTCTCGCTGCACCATTCGTCAAAGCCAGATCGAGGTGTGTGAGGGCCCCGGGGCCCGACACCAGGCGAGAGCGCCCGCTGTGGAACGCCTGCAGCGCAAGGATCTCAGGGTCACCAAGCGGCCTTCGCCGTCCTCGTCGTTGACCATCTGGGCGAACCTCCAGGGATCCACCTCCGCGTCCTCGCTCCACCCGTAAGCCGAGCACAGCGCCGCGAAGGCCGCGGCCCAGGCCTCGGCGTCGCCGTTGAAGCCCGTGACCGCGGCGTACCGGCGCATCTCCCGGGACCCTGGGGGGAACTCAGACGGCAGCGATACCGCTGCTCCCGGACAACCCGCGGCGGTCCCCAGACTTCGGCCCCGGCAGGCCCTCGACGGGCGCCGGGCCCGTCATAGAACGACCCAGGGCGAAGGTCTGGTCCCGGGGAGGAGGAGGAGGAGGAGGAGGAGGAGGAGGAGGAGGAGGAGGAGGAGGAGGAGGAGGAGGAGGAGGAGGAGGAGGAGGAGGAGGAGGAGGAGGAGGAGGGGGGGGAGGAGGAGGGGGGGGAGGAGGAGGGGGAGGGAGGGAGGAGAATGGGTCGAGACCTCTGGGGACCCCCCTGTGGAGCCCCCAGGAAGGAAGCATCGGATCCGTGCGCCCAGCTCCCCGGGCCTGTCTCCTGGGGCCCGTTCTTCATGGCCAGGATCTCGGGGCGAGTCGGGCCGAGGGGGCCGCGAGGGCCTCACGCAGGACAGGCCAGGAGAAAGGGCGAGGACGAGGCGGGGGGGCCGCGAGGGCCTCACGCAGGACAGGCCAGGAGAAAGGGCGAGGACGAGGCGGGGGGGCGCGAGGGCCTCACGCAGGACAGGCCAAGAGAAAGGGCGAGGACGAGGCGGGGGGGCCGCGAGGGCCTCACGCAGGACAGGCCAAGAGAAAGGGCGAGGACGAGGCGGGGGGGCCGCGGTGTCCCCAGGCCCCCTCGAGCAGCGAACAAAATCACAGCGGGAGGCTTCTCGCTATTTTCGGCCTTCGAGGGCCCTGCCTGGGCCTCGGGAGCGTCCACAAAACGACTCAGGAAGAGAAACCGGCCCCGGGGAATGGGGTCCAGACCTATCTGGGGTTCGACGCATAACAAAAAAGACACGACGTCGGGGGTCTGGGCGGTATATCTGCACCCTCTGTTTTTCTCCTCCGGGCGCCGATGCCCCCCGAGGAGTTGGTGTCCAGCGCCCGGAACAGCTGCCCGGTCAGCTCCGCGCGGCTCCCCAGGAGCGCCAGCAGGAAGCGCAGCTCGTCCTCGGAGCAGTGCAGCCGCCCGCCGTCGTCCCCCGTGAGGGCCTCGAGGTGCTCCGGGCCCGGGCCCTCAAGGGCCTCGAAGCCGTAGATGTCGGCCAGCTGCTCGTACTGCGCCGCCCAGCCTGGGGGGCCCCAGAGCTTGCCAGCGCTCGGACGCCCAGCCCTCAGAGGCCTCCGAACCCAGACCCCCTCGGGCAGCGACAAAAATCACGCCGGGAGGTGTCTTGCCACTTCCGGCCTCTGGGGGGCCCTTCCCGACCCTCGGGACCGTCAGCAAACAACTCAGGACGAGAAACCGGTCCCGGGGAATTGGTCGAGACCTCTGGAGGTCGACGTCATGAAAAAAAATCATGGCGTCGGGGGTCTGGGTAAGTGGGGTCCGAGCAGATGGGGTCGGAGGAGCGGGCCGCATCGTCGATGCACCGGCGACGTTTGCGATGCATCGGCGAGGCTCGCGTGGAGAGTATCGGGCTCCACATCGAGTTGCATCCCCGATGCATCGGCGATGCGGCACGATCCTTCAACCCCATCTGCTCGGACTCCATACGGGAGGCCTAGACATTCCCCGTGCGTGTTTTGGTGTCGTGCGTGCTGCTTTTGCCCGATGATCCAGGATGCTCCTCGATGGATTTTGTCGACAAAAAATCCACTCGCCCGAGTCATCCCGAGAAAAGCACCTATACCGCTCCTGGACCTCTCCCAGGGCGCGTTCTGGCCACGATCTCGGCACGAATCCGGCCGTGGTGACGAGGGCCTCCCAGGAGGCCCAAAAAGGTGAACACGAGGAAGGAGAGAAAGGAGACAAGTCCCGTCTCAGGCCGCGGGCGGGTGGGACGCACCAGAACAGAACCGTGGCTATCACCAGTGAAAGTCAGCAGTCTGATATACAAGGTCTTCAGCTTTGCTCCGCCAATACCGCGTCTCTTTCGCTGCTGTCTGCCAGCTTCCCAGGCTTTGTGATTTGCAACAAATTCGTAGGGAGTCTTCGGATCGAGGGAAGGGGAGTGCGGTCTGACCACGATGTCGAGGCAAAACCAGCCGTGGCGACGAGAGCCTCCCACGAGGCTGCAAAAGGCGAATGCACAGGAAGGGTACCGGTATCGGTCAATTCCAAAGCGTGCGTTGTCCTGATGATGTTAGCACGCGGTCCCCGACAGTCCCGCCCCGCCTGCTTTTCATCCCGAGTCGCCGGCCCGGCGAGGGCCCTCACTTGGATCGCCGCGGGGGTTGCTAAGGGGATACGGGGGCTAAAAATGGATGCTCAAGTAGGATATATCTGGCCAGACCTAGCGTGGCGAATGCTCTAAGTGGGCGGAGCCCACTTAGCGGAGTTATGTAATCGCCCCAGGCCACCTTAGCATCCACTTCCAGCCACCATATCCCCTTAGCAACCACCGCGGCGATCCAAGCAGAGGCCGAAAACTGCCCCAAAACCTCCTGTCGTGAGTCTTGCTCGCGGCGCGAGCATGTCTCTGGGCGTTCCTCCCCTGGCGGCCGGCGTCGCCGCCGTGGAACCCGCACAGCTCGGCGAGGCGGCGCAGCTCGCGCTGCCCCAGCCTGGGGATTCCCCAAAAGGGCAGCGAGGGGGAGGAGGAGGAGGAGGAGGAGGAGGAGGAGGAGGAGGAGGAGGAGGAGGAGGAGGAGGAGGAGGAGGAGGAGGAGGAGGAGGAGGGAGGAGGGGGAGGGGAGGAGGGGGAGGGGAGGAGAGTTACTGATAAGGAAAAGGAATGGAGGAGGAGGAGGAGGAGGAGGAGGAGGAGGAGGAGGAGGAGGAGGAGGAAAGGGGCGGCTGCTCCCCTGACCTCTCCCGGGGTGCGCTCGAACCACGATTCCGACTGGGATCGCCGCGGTGGCTGCTAAGGGGATGCAAGTGGATGCTGAGGTGGGTTCTATCCAGCCGAACCCAGCTCAGACGTGGGTGTCACGTGCCCTGGGAGGCTGGAGGGCGCGCAGATCTGGGCCAAGTGGGCAGAGCCCACTTAGCGGAGCTACCTCATCATCCCAAGCCGCATCGGGCACTTGTAACCCCTCTCATTGGTGGGTGAGGCCAAATAAAAACCCACTTTAGCATCCACTTCCAACCCCCCCCATCCCCTTAGCAACCACCGCGGCGATCCAAGTGCTCCCCAGACCTCTCCCGGGGTGCGTTCTGACCACGATTCCGAGGCGAATCCAGCGGTGGCGACGAGGGCCGCCCAAGAGGCCCAAGAAGCGGAAACCCAGGGAAGGGTGGCGGTGCGGGTGCCTCTCCCAGACCCCCGACGTATTGACTGTTTCGCAACGTCGGTCCCCAGAGGTCTGGCCCCCTTCCTCAGGACCGGCGTTTCCTCGCATCGCATCGCCAGCGGCACGGAGGCTGCCTGAATTATCACTGGGCGCCTTCCCACCTCCTGGCAAGCATCTGGACGCCTGCTGCTAAAAGCGGTGGCCGAAAAATTGGTTGCATCACGGTCGAATCCATGAGTTGACGCTCTGGCCGAGGGGCTCTTCAGTCGCTTCTTGAAGCCCCGAGGCACGGCAAGGGCCCCGGAGGCCGAAAGTGGCGAAGAGCCTCCAGTCGTAATTCTAACATCGGGGGCGGCCAAGAGGGGGGCGTCCAAGAGGGGGGGGTGCAAATCATGGCCAGCGGCATGTGCGCGGCCCAGGGGGGGGGCCAGGGACGTAATGAAATAAGAAGAGGCGCCATGAAATCTGGGGAAATATCATGGCCCCCGCCATGATATCCACCCCCCCCTTAGTCATCACCCCCCTCTTTTCCGCCCCCGATAACAGGGGGTATGTCGACCCCATCCCAGGCTTTGGGAGGCTCTCGAACGGATCCGAATTCTGGGGCGCAGCCCTGAGGTACACGATGGCGCGGGGCGTCCCCCCTCGACATGGGGTGCGTCCGAAGAATTAGCCACCGCGGGGTGTGCCCCCGGGTGTCCCCCCTGGTCTGGAGCGGCCAAACCTTCCGGGCAGAGCTCGGGGGTTCAGGAGGAAGACCGCCTGCGATTCTTGTCACCACGCGAGGGGGTGTGGGTGCCCTTTAGATCGGGCGTGCCCCCCTACAGGCGGATTTTGGGCGAAAGCAAAACAACGAAAACAAATCGTCCCCAGACATTTGTTTTGCAATGTTTGAAAATTCGAGGGACACGCTCGACTTAAGGGTATGGGCTTCGGCGGTGGACACACACCTCCCTTTAATAAACCTCCCCTTAGTGAAAACGGCCTGGGACCGAAACCGGCAGACCTGGACCCGCAAAAATGACGGCCGCGACGCCCTCTCGCGAACCGAAAACGGCCAATTCTCTAATCGACGTGTCAGGGTAGGAGGTCTGTCAACCTCCGAAGGTTTCCTCCCTCGGCAGCCGCGGCTCGGACGAGGGGCCACCGCGCGCGGGCCCGAGGGCGGCGCAGAGCTCCCGGGCGAGCTCCCGCCGCGCCTACAGAGCCCCAGGCTGTGCGCCGGGGCGGCCCCCCCCCCCCCGAGCGCCGGAGGGGCCCTCTGGTGCGGCGGCTTCTCTGTTCCCCTCAATAGTTCGGGGCCCCCGGACTACGGGTACCTCTCCCCGGACTGCAGGTATAACCCCCTCCCCTACATCCACGCGGCGGCGTGAGGCCGTTTTCTTTGTAGACTCTGGCAAGTGTACTTGCCTGGAGGGGGAGGGGGGGGGCTGGAGAGGTGAGCTTCATGCAGGTCGAAGCTCACTTGCACGCTGGTTCGGCCCATAAGGCGGCGGGGGGGGGTGGGGGTGGGCCGAAATCCCATGCAAGTGAAGTTGCCAAAATTCGATCAAAAACGCGCTGCTTCGGGCCTGCGCGGCGGGCTCGTGGGGCGCATATAGCCCAGAGATCCGAGGACATACTTTCTCGCTCCGCCGGTTTTTCCTGGACTTCGGGCTCCGGGGAGCATCACGGATTATGTCCTGGATCTTTCTGATTTCCCCGATTTCACTCCTGTACTTCTCTCCTGGATTTCATTCCTGGATTTTCCGTATGTTCTGTTATCGGGCCCAGGGTTCATCAAAGGTGGGTCCAAGACGAAAGACCACCCCCGGGGAAGGCGTCGAGTTTTCTGGGGCCGCGGATGGAAAAAAGCATACCCGCGGATGCCTGGGTCTGGGGATCGCAGAACGGCATTGCTCCAGGCAGCCCGTATACGGGCAAGGACGCACGGTGAGGGCGCACGGGCCTGGAAAGACCATGTCGACACGTTGCGAGAGGCGCGGCCAGCGGAGACGGCCGAGGATGGGCCGAAGCGGGATGATGCAGGGGCAACCTTGAAACGTGTCTCACCCTTGGTCTGCGGGTGGACTGTAAAATGATGTGCCCCTGTTGGAGACGCACGTCCGACCCGACCATATAGCACATGTAGACCAGCGTGGACCCCACACCGTGTGTCTCTAGCATTCTATGTTGTGCCACATCTGCAGCGAGATCGGCGTTGTGCGGGCTATGTTCTGCAATCTACGTGGTGCAGTCAATGTTTGTTCGCTGCGGCCGCGCCATCGCACGTAGGCTCGCCCGCAGACTGGCCATCCAGTCTGGCGCGACCGACGCGGCCGCGGCGGCGTTGACCGCTGGAGGCTTCCCACCGCATTTCGCAACCAACGCTAACGTGCGGGCACTTCAGTGCGAGCCGGTGGCTCGGGCAAAAGAGGTATCATGGCGACGCCGACACAAGCAGACACCATGATGATAGCAGCGATGTTGGTGGCGATGGTGACGATGACGACGGCGAGGCCGATGACGGCGCAAATGCTGACCACGCCGATGACGATGATGGTGTCCACGTGTCGGTGATGAATGTTTTGAAGAAGAAGATCGGTTTGCGCGCGCGGCCGACGGGCGCGAGTGGCCCGCATGTAGTTCTTTGGCAGGGATCGTGCCCCCCCCCCAACAAGCGCGCAAAGGCGTTTGAATGATTACGACATGCTCACGAGAAGCACGCTTGGTGGCATTCGTCGACAAAAATTACGGTTCACAACAGAATTCGCAAAAGCGCGCGCGCAGCCTTTTTTGAAAAGCACGTTGCAGCACCACTGTGTTCTTCATATGGTTTCGAGAAGATCGACCTCTCTCCCTCAGGATTTCGGTTTGCGTGCGCGACGACGCGCGCGTGTGCATGTCGTCACATTTGTTGGCGAAAACTGGAAATGGATGCTGTTTGATACATTAATCCGCGTGCATAAAGTTCTCTGACAGACATGAAGGGGGGTGCCGGTAACGGCTGGGCTGCCATGGTATGCGTTCGTACTTCAAATCAGCGATGGGGCACAATCGGATGTACATTGTACCACGAGATGGGGAAATACTAAATCCTTGCTGGAAGCAGGAATCAGTGTGATGTAATCTATGTGGCGCAATACGCGTGGTGCAATCTATGTGGTGCAACCAATCACTTGCCCAATTTGAAGCTGTCCTCTCGACTGCTCGTGAAACCATCCCACCCTCCCACCCGCAACTTGGTCGCAAGACCTCTTAAGACCGTGACGGTGGGTACCAAATGGCACTTGGCATGGACACCGACGCCGACGACGACAGCGACAACGACGACGACGCAGCCGCCGACAACGACTACGACGACACCGACAACGTCTCCGACGACTTCGACGACGCCGACGACGACGACGACACCGACGACGACGACGACGACGCCGACGCCGACGACGACGACGATGACAACGACGACGACGACGATGAGGCCGACGACGACGACGCCGACGACGACGACGACGAAGACAACCGCGACGACGACCACGACGTCGCCAACGAAGACGACGACGACGAGGGAGGAGGGAGGACGACAACGGCGGCAACGACGACAACGACGCGGGAGGAGGGAGGACGGCGACGACGCGAACGACGAAGAAGGAGGGAAGACGGCGACGCCGACGACGACAACGACGAGGGAGGAGGAAAGACGACGACGACGACGACGACGACGAAATAGGAGGGACGACGACGAAACGCCGACGAAAACGACGAAGGAGGAAGGACGACCACGGCGACAACGACGACGGAAACGACGACGACGCCAAGACGACGACGACGACGAGGAAAGACAGAGGACGAAGACGGCGACGACGACGACGACGAGGGAGCAGGGAGGACGGCGACGACGACGGCGACGACGACGCAAAAGCGCGCGCGCACGCTTTTGTTGAAAATCCGTGTTGCGAAACCATGTGATTTCGTAAGTTTTTTGGACACTCGATTTTGAAATTCCTCCGAAACCTAGGGTTTTTGAAGGATTCCGGCATGCGCGCGCGACGACGCGCGACACGCGCGCGTGCGCCATTGCGAATAGCTTGTGACTCAATGTCAGCTTTTTCTGCCACAGTCTCCAACATCCATGTTTGTTTCGTTTCCCTTCTCTCGTATTCTTTTTGTAGGGGTTCTTGTGCACGTGGTTCTGCGGCAACTTCTTTCTTATTCAGGTTTCTGGTAACTAATGCTGGGCGTGACCATGTCGAATCTGGTATTTTATCTCTGTGTGCCGGCATGTAGTTGGTCTCACGTGGCATGGTTGGTATTGCTACCGACTGGGTGAACTTGCGTATGAGCGGGTTCAAAGTCCCAAAGTCGGTTCCTTCATTATCCACAAATACCAAAGCACGTTCTTCTCCATCGTGCTGTTGTGGTAGTTGACGGTAGTATAGTACCGTGGTAATGTCACGTGGCCCACCAGGTAATTTGGCATACAGTATTTCTTTGTTTGTCACGCCTTTGACATTCTCGTCGCGGATGACGTCGCCATTGTCAGTGTCGTATGTAATCCGTCGTTCCACAGTATTCCATGTGGGTCCGCCTGATGTAGTAGTACGGAAATTGTTGACCTGTTTATCCTGTCTTGTCCACACTCTCAATGCAGCACGATCACGAATCTCACGGGCTCGTTTAACGTCGTTGGCGTAATCGATTTCTTTCTTTTGCTGTCCACGGGAAAGTGTTTTCCAATGCTCGGGAAGAACGTGATCAGGACGTGTCGTAGTCTGCACACGTGTCTCGCGTCCACGAACCACCATTTTGCCGTCTGGCGTTATTTTTGGAAGCTCATAGAACTGAATCGTGCCTGTCCACGGCTCGCTCAGCTCCCTGTGGTCGTTGGCGCTAACACCATCCCAAACATCTCGGAAGTTACTTTCGCCCTCGAACGTAGAAGTCGTTTTGAAATCTCGTGTCACGTCGAGTTGGTCAACAGGTACTGGTATATTCATGACGTCGTCCGTTGGGATGAATAGTTTCTTTCTTGGGGTACGAATGTGTCTGATGACGCAATATCCACGCTGTTCCCAGTAGTCTGGCTCCGGCGCTGGTGCAGCAACTTCAGAAGCCGATGTCTGGATATCAATAGCGTTATCTTCCTTCGTCATCATAGACGGATCATCCCATTCTTTAGGGTAAGAAAGTGGAGGATCAGGCATTGGCTTGTCACCCAAGGGGCGAGAAGTAGATGCCTTCACCTCGTCGTGTGCCTCAGGGTTATGATGTCGTAGAGTACCATCTTTCACGGGGTAGGTGAACTTGCCATCGGGGATGATGATGTCTTTGACTCTGTGCACATGACACAGATCACCATCAGGGTTCTTGGCGTATGTAGCCGTGTCCAAAACAAGGTAGTCACCTGACCATCGTCCACCAGAGTGTAAGTGGTACCCCATGAATAACCCTTCCCGAGTATTTTCTTTAAATTTTGCAGTCTCGTTGTTAATCTCGGGGTTGAGGCATTTCCAAAATATCCGAGCACCGAATGGTATGCAGTGCCCAGGAAAGCTTTCGCCAAATCTTATTTCATGAGCTGTCTTTTCTGCATGCTCCTCGTTGAGGGCAGCGACGCCCGTGGATGTATGCACAAAGTTGTGTCCACAGCAAAAGGCTTGCATGGCCTCTTTCCACCATTCGTGTCCCAGACCAGACATATGTAACACAGCTCTGGTACCAAGGATGACAATTTTGACAACGCGCTCAATCAATCCATTTGTCTGTGGACGATGTGGCGTACTCGTGTCGTGTCTCCATCCCAATTGGCGGCAAGCTTTCTGAAGCTCTCCAGAATTGTCTGTGTAGATATGCTTCACCTCATCGTTCGCGGCGATGAACTGTTGAAAGGATGCCTTTGTAGTAGCTGCGTCTTTGTGTAGCGCTGGGTAGGCCATGAAGATGCCAGTATATCTGTCAAGGACAACAAGTGCATATTTGTCGCCATGTTTGTCCGCGGCATCGTCTTTGGCCAGTACGATATGGTCGGCAGTTAGAGCTTCACCGAACTTCTTCGGGACAAAAGGTTCGTAGGCGTTATCCTCTTCGGTGGCGTCTGCCGGTGGATGTGGTTTGTGCTGTCGTCTACACGGGGCATTCTGTGCCATCGTACGAGAACAGATCTCACAGTCGGGATGTTTTGGGCTGTGAGTCATGTAATGCATCGGGTCGATCGGTTTCTTTTGTCTGTTGGGCAGAACTCGATCGTTGTCTGGATGCGTTCGTGTGGGTGTCTCTGTCGGTATGTCGTTGTCTGCTTGAGCTATATCGAACCCCCCGCATTGTGGAGGAGAACACTGCATCTGAGACGTAGGCGAGTCGGTGGTAGTGTCCACGTTGGTCTCGTCTGTTCTTGTGTCGGGAGGTTCTTCGACCGTGATGGTCCGTGCTCCTCCTCCCTCTCCGACATGTGGTCTCTTGGGGCAGGTCCCTATGTGGGGTCGTAGCTCGTCTGCAGTGGTTGGTTGCTCTGTAGTTTTGCAGCACCAACAAGTGTCGTTACAGCGGGCGGATGAACGCTTTCGCTGACGACGGCGGGGTGCTGACGAAGTGCATAAACGTGGTGGTGGTATCCGCGTTAAGTCGTCGAGTCGTAACTCTGGCACTCGATTGTTGACTGGAATCTGATACCATTGGCCCCCCGGATCCTGAAGCATGTAGCCCAGCTCAGGATCCCAAAGCTGTCGAAAGCCATCAACCTCGATCAATTTTCCAACTGATAGTAATGATGGGCAGTCTGGTAAAGCAAGGGCTGAACTATGCAGTCCAACTTCGGGTAGCCGTATGTCGTAGTGCTCGTTGACGGTACGATCACCATTTGCAGTTTCCAGAATATGCTCTTCGCGAATAGATATGCGATCCGACTCGGTCCGCGTAAGTTCATGTTTTCCCTGAATATGATGGGCAGAACCACTGTCAAGAACCCAAGACCTTGTCAATGCTGCAGTCGAGCGTGGAGTGTCGACCTGCTTTGTCGTTGTTGTCGTCTGGGCAGTCTCTGATGACTGCTTGACAGTGTCGTCATGCTTTCGGATCGCAATTGGTGTGGCCACCGACTCTTTGTTGTGTCGGTAGTCGTACAGTTCGTCGTATCATAGTTGTGCCTCTTTTTGACATTCTCGTAAGGCCTCTGCACTATCATCCCACCATTTTTGTGGTAATGGATCTGGTACTTTGACGATGTCACCTTCATTCGGCAGCTCTTTCCACTTGTCCAGTCTGGCTCTGCCAGATATGGTATGGAAATAGTAGTCCACGTTGCGTACGTCGAAGCGTATCCGACGACGTATCTTGGTAGATGTCGCTGTGGCCTTGGTGTTGGCCATGAGGGTCTTGTCGCGGATGACGTAACTGCGGTCTGAACGGCGTGAATGTCTAAAGTTGGCAGGAGAACGTGCTCTAGTGTTGGGTGAACCACGGGACGATCCGCGGCTCGGATACCGCTTGCCACGTCCTTTGTCACTGCCATATGATCTATCACGGCCGCGTGGACTGCCGCGTCCGCCGCCACGATTGTCTCGTCCTCGGGAGGTAGATCTCGAAGATCTGTCGTAACGACTTCTCGATTGGCTGCGAGAGTCTTGGGACCTCCTGGATGTCGAACGGGATCGGTCGTATTGGCGTCGGTTGTCACGTCCCTGTCGTGAATCGCTTGCGTAGCGAAACCCCCCGCGTTGTGAAGACCGTTGGCTTCCTGATCCGCGGGATGGCGATCGGCCACGGCTGTCCTGGCTGGAAGTCCGCGGTCGACTCGGGCTTCGTTCAGGAGTCTTTGCACCAGGTGCGAGATGAGCGTATTTGCATTTGTCGCCTTTTGTGCACTTGTTCTGTGCGAAATCCTTGCACTGTGCGACGTGCGGGTAGTTACACTTATCACCTCTGGTGCATGTGTTGCGCTTGGCAAAATCGAAGCAGAATGGCCTTGATGCTGGCTTCTTGTGATTCGCAGGAGTGGACATACTACGGCGGGGGTTGCCACCAGCCGTTGATGTTCTGGAAGATTTGTTGTTCTTCCAATCCCTGGAATATGTATGTAAAGCCTTGCACCGTTCACCATTGCGACAATTGCCTTTCTTCCATGCAACGCACACGTTGACCTGAGATCGTGTCTCGTGTTCGTACCGTAGCTTGTTTTGATTCTTCTCCAATTGTTTAATCTCCAGTATGTCCAGGACACGCTGTCGAAGCCAACCGTAGGTACGATTCGGGTCGCTCATCTTCATGCGCTGGTACTCGTACATGTCTTGTTTCATCCATGCATGTCTACGAATCTGTGTGCGGAATAGCGATTCCAATATCTTTGGATCGGGTACTTCTCGGCATTCCAAGAGTAAGGCGTCCCAATCGGTAATGAAACGTTGCAAATCTTCGTCTCTCATCCTCAGTTCTTTAAGGCGCTCGAAATCGTGCAGGTCGTCGTCGACGTCTGTCACTTTGTAGGACTGTAGGATATGCCAGTATATCTGGCGTCCTTTGAGCATGCGTCCTGCTTTGTGCTCTCTGGTCTCGATGAGCCTGATTTGGTAGCGTAAGTCTGAGGATAAGATGTCGCTCAGAGCGGTTGCGAGTTTGCAATCGATGCTCTCAAAGTCTCCACTGTCTTGTAAATCCTCGAATGTACATTCGGGCTGTTCTGCCACGCATAGGAAGGCGAATGCTTTGGATGGTCGCCCTGAGGCGGCCCCGAAGTTCTTTCGCACTCTTTGCTGCCATTCCAGCAGCTGCGTGATCTTAGGCAAGACAGGTACTCGAACGGTGTCTGACTCCTTGATAGGCGTCGTTGTATGCACCGACACCGCAGACACTGGTTGTGAGGGTATCGGTGCACCGTCGATGGTTGGTTCTGTGCGCACAGGAGACACATGTCGTGTCTGTGCAGAAACTGCCGCGGAGGCTGCTCCTGGAGATGTACGTCGTTGTTGTCCTGCTGAAGCTTGTGGTGCTTCGGCGGACGCTGCCGTCGGCCTGTGCGGGTCGGCTGCAGGTCGAAGGTGAATGTTGGTGTCGTTAGTGTGGTCGATCAGCTGATTCGTCCAGCTCGTCATGTCTTCTTGTATTTGACCCACCTTTTGGCGTGTGTACTCATCAGTATCCCGAGAACGTTGTGAATACCGATCAAGTCGATGCTCGCATGCTCGGAGACGGGCGCTTTGTGCCTCCACTTCGCTTTCCAGACGTGCGAGGTAACTCTCTACACGTACCTTCTCAGTATCTCTTTCATGAATAACCTGGGAGAGCTCTAACTGCGTGTGGTCCGCCGCCTTCTCAACCTCCTGCAACCTGTCAGTGAGGCGGGCGAAATCGTAAACCGTGGGAGGAGAATCCAGCTGATCAGTCTGGGCTCGTCCGACACGCAACTCTGCCAGGGCGTCCTGTACACCAGGGAAACGCTGCTCTATGTCAGAGATCCGGTTAGCGAGTGGCTGCACGACAGCGTTGGTCGCATCAAGCCTTTGAGTGATGACTCTCTCAGTACGCTGCAACATGTCGATCAGGTTCGACGAGTTTGCGTGTGCTTCGGTACGAAGCGTCGCCGTAGTGTGGTCTAGGTAAGATCGAAGATCATTGATCTGAGACTGAACGTCGCCGAGGTCTGTGGCCTCGGTTGGGGTTGGTCGGTTACGGAGCTGGTCGTGGATCTCATCGTGTAAATCCTGACCGCAGAAATGCCTGTGTCGCGTACGATCACAAGTTGTTGCTCCATCTGCGCGAGATAGTTGCGCAGGTTCTCGACCATCGCCGTTCGTTCACCTGAGTGTGACACCTCACGATCAACCTGGTACTGCAGTTCTCCTATGATGCGTCTATCTTCGGCGATCCTGGAATCGATGATCCCTAAGGCGCCGTCAAGATCGCGACGTATGGCTGCAGTATCAGTGGCGTTCGTCTGAACGCTCTGTAGTAGTCCAGAGTATTGGCTGGACACGAAGGTTTCAACCTGGTCTCTGAGCTCAGCTATGTCACCTGCGGCGGACGTCTCCGCCAGCTGGTCGTCTGAGATGGAGAGGTGGGGAGCGTCAGCTTCCCTGTGTCCCCTGTCGCGGGGAGTGCATGGCCTCTGAGAGGCAGTACGCGGGCTCGACCTGCGCTCGCCGCATGGGCCCGGGGCTCCACGGCGGTTGCGCGCGGACGAGCTGCGACTCGGACCATGTGTGTGTGATGTCTCATCCGATGATACCTTGGGGTACCGCGTCTGTGGCTGTGCCGACACTGGTCTACTGAGTTCCTCGAAGGTAGCTACGTGCTCCGCCACAGGGACGGTCGCAGGGCTGGGGGTTCCAGCACCTGAGGTCCATCGGCGGTTAGCGCGGAAGCGCCCTGGAGTATCGAGACCGGTAAGGCTTTCGCCTGACGCGGTTGGGATTGCTCCCGACGGGGAAGGGGAGGGAGGATCAAAGGTCGGCGTGTGAAACTCCTTCCTTCCTGTTCCTACTCCTTCTCCTGTCCCCCCGCGGGCGGCGCTGCGGCGAAGTTCAGCAGCTAGACGCGCCTCGGGTCCTCGGGAGCTGGGGGGGGTATCGGGGACACCAACACAGTCCGCACTAATGCTCTCCAACTCGTCACCGAGCCGTCGCACCGTGGGAGAGCTTGGACGCGAAGCCCCAATGGAACCCTTACGGCGCATGCGCCGAAGCGGCTCCATTGGGCTCGCATGCAAGGTCACCGCGGGCGAGTCGGTGAAGGTGAGCGTTAAAGGGCTGATAACCTGTGTATGGGGTTGAAGTACAAGAGTACAGAACCCCTGATCCGTTGGTAGAGAGATGGAGGGATAGATGGATATCTTTCCCTCCCAAGCGATCAAGGTACGATCGCTCCAACTCAGTACCTGAGCCCAAACGGCCAGGTGCGGGAGAGGTAAGGATAAGGAGTATATATGAGGGTATTACACGGGTTCCATACACACGGTGGGGCCGACCGCCAGGGGCTTCCCTTCGCGTATTGCATGCCGCGATGGCGCGAAGGCGCTTCAGTGCGAGTCCGTGTTTCGGGCGGGCGCGGTATCATTGCGACGCCGACAGCTGCGGACACGACGATGTTAGTAGCGATGCTGGTGGCGATGGTGTCGATGACGACGGCGAGGCCAATGACGGTGCCGATGCTGATCACGCCGATGATGATGGTGTCCACGCGTCGTCAATTAATGTTTTGAGACGGTTTTTCTACATGCGCGCGCGGCCGACGGACGCAAATGGCCCACATCTTATTCTGAGACAGAAGTCGCCACCCCAAACAAACGCGCAAAGGCGTTCGAATGATTCCAACATGCGCGCGCGAGCGCCCCGCTTGGTTGCATTTGATGAAAATTCGCAAAAACGCAGGCTCATACTTGTTTTTTAAAAGCGGTGTTGCCAGGTCAGCTGTGTTGAGCATGTGGTCGGGGAGGGGAACTCAATCTTGACGTCCTGACAGGGTCGTTCGTCGTTGCGGAAGGATTCCGGCATGTGTACGGGGCGACGCTCGCGAGTCGACTTTGACATAATTTGTTGCCATGTATTCTTGCCGTGTGGCGATTCGTGATAGCAATGGGTGCGCGCCCATCGCTTTGTTGGGCGGGGATGAGGGGTGGCGATGCCGAGTCCACGTGGGACTCGGTGAGTTCATACTTCGTACGTTGCGTGATCCCGAGGATGTCCGTAATTCGGGGGGGATATCCAAGATTAGCGGTAGAAAGGAGAACATACGTGGTGCTGACAATAAACTTGCCTTGGTGAATTGTCAGCCCCAGTGATCGCGCAAGCATCCCACCCACCCACCCGCAATTTGGCTCGCAAAGCCCATGCGGCGGCGATTGCGATGACTGTTCGGTGCTGGCTGGCGCTTGCCGAAGCCACACTAACGAGCGCAAGCTCGCGCGCAGAGCGACCAACAACTCTGGCGCGACCGACGCGGCCGCGGTGGCGCTGACCGCGGGGGATTTCCGAGCACGTTTCGCAGGCCGCGCTGACGCGCGGGTGCTACAGCGCGAGTCGGTGACTCGGGCGGGCGCGGTGTCATGGCGACGTCGACAACGGCAGACACGATGGTGGTGACGATGGAAGCGATGGCGACGGTGTGGCCAATGACGGCGCCGATGCTGATCACGCCCATGACGCTGATGGTGTCCACGTGTCGGTGACGTGTCGGTGATGACGGTTTTGAAGAAAAAGATCGGCATGCGCGCGCGGCCGGCGTGCGCGAATGGCCCGCGTGGTATTGTTTGAGAAGGGTCGTGCTCCCATGCAAGCAGGCGCGCGAGGGCGTTCGAATGATTTCGACATGCGCGGGCGAGCGGCCCGCTTGGTCGAATGCAGTGAAAATACTGTACGACACCTCCAGTGTTTGAAAGATTCCAGCTTGCGCGCGCGACGCCGCGTGCGTCGGTGGAGTGCGCCCCATTTGTTGCATCGGTTGTTTGAATATTACGATTCGTGGTAATTAAACGAATTCGCGCGCATGTAATTATTTGACATACCTGAGGAAGGGGCGATAAAAAAGGGGGTTTTCGCTGGGATGGCACGCGTTCAACTTTAGACGAAACGATGGGGCACGATCGTATATACATTGTGTTCTCCTATATGACCTGTACAATCCCGTATCTAAAAAAACGAACGTCGGGGCCGATCCATGTGCAAATTGTACTATTCAAGGGGGTCGCGATAGTCCTGGAGAAGGGGGAGATATCCCAAATTTTGCAGGAGGGGAATCGATGTCGTGCAGTCTTTGTTGTGGCGACGAGGTGGCGACTGCGACGACATATCCGCCAGACCGACACGCAGACCCAGACGACGGGCGGCCACGAGACGGCAACGGGGCGGCGACGGCGACGACATAGCCACCAGACCGACAAACTGGACCAGACGACGAGCGGCGACGAAACGGCAACGGGGCGGCGACGGCGACCACATAGCGGTCAGACCGCGGCGCAGGACTGGTTCCTTACGAAAGAACTGAAATCGCCCAAAATCAAACACATTTCAGGGGCACATGGAATGGCGTACAGTAGACAACCGACCACAAGAAACCTTCCACAAGAATACCCAACCTTGAGACCCCAGAACGTCCATCAAGTTTCGATGTGGGAGCGTCACGCTTTCCATCGCAAAGCCATCGAAACCCAAGAAATCCAGGGCACCCTGGAGGCAAACAGGGTGTTTCTTGACATGGGTGCCTACTGTATCGTTCCCGAGCGGTCTGGTCAGAAAGCGCCCGCCAGGGGCTCATCCTACGTTGCTTCCGAGCGTGCGCGTCGCCCTTGCGTTAACCTGACTACTTACCAGACCACCCCAACCCAACCCGAAGACCCGAATTTCGGGTTGGGGGGGGTATGGGCTCCATAGGTGTTTTTCGATGTTCCTGGACCCCCCCCACTAGAAATCGAGGGTAAATCTGACCCTTCGGGTTGGGTTGGGGTGGTTTGGTGGGTGGTGATCACCGACGCACACGTCGTCTCGGCATGTCTGGATGGTGCCAGGGCTCAGGGGTCCGCAGCGCGAAGCACGAAGCACGCCCGCACAGGGGCACCGTCTAGGGTGCTGCGGGAGCGGCGCCGGAGCGCCGGGGCGTCCGAAAGCGAGGCCTGATCAGATGTTGCCCGTGGGGCTCAGGGGCCCCGGTGCCGCAAGTGCTCCGAGCTGGGCGCCTGCGCAGAGTTCTGGAGCCTGGGACCCTCACAGATCGATCAAGCTGGGAGCACGGGGCAGGCAGATGGGGTCCGGGGTTCCAGCCGTGATTCTCCGCCATGTTGGCTTTTCGCTGCAACGTCGGGTCTCGTGGGCTGTTCGGGGATCAACAGAACACCGATGCCCGATACCCTACCCTCCAGACCTCGCCCGGGGCACGCTCTGACTAGGAGTTCGAGGCGAATCCAGCCGTGGCGACGAGGGCTCTCCAGAACGAGCAGCGGTATCGGCACCAGAAGTGCGACGTCCTGATTTTTTTCTGGACGGCGTCCCCGAAGTCCCGACCCTTTCCCCAGGACCGGCTTTCAATTCCGAGTCGTTTTGTGACGCTCCTGAGGGCCGGCGAGGGCCCCCCGAGGCCGAAAACTAGCAAAAACCTCCCGCCCTGATGTTTCACGACGCGATCATTTCTGGGATTAAAATGTTCCAACCTACTTGAGCCTTGACCACCAGAAAGAATTTCGAGCACCAAGAAAATACCGAAACTTGCGGGCTTTTGCGTGTCGGGCCCCGGGAGGCGATACTCCTTTGACACTGTTTCGATCCTCATCTGAGTGCTCGAAATTATTATTTGGATATGGTCCTGAAGTACGATGGGAGCAACATTAGTCTGGGGTACTCAAAATCCCTCATTAATCGTCCCCCGGGTCCCGTTTTTTAAGGCGCCCTTTCTGTAATTGGGGGGGGGGTCCGGTTCATTAGGGCGCTTTCTGTGGATTGGAGCTCAGGAGGTCCATTTTATTAAGGCGCCCTGTCGAAGAGGGGGTCCGGAATACTAGGTCGCATTTGGAGGGGGGTCCGGATTTTTAGGGGGGGGCGATTAATAATAAGGGAGTTGGGTCTACCTCCTCCTCCTCCGAGCCGTCGCACTGCACCCGGCGGTCAAGGGGGCCACCGTGGGCCGGCGCCGGAGGCCCCTCCGGCAAAGGGGGGCCGCTCTCTCGCGTGCAGGTAGGTGGGGCACGTCCTCCTACAGGGGGATTTTTGGATGAACAAGTAATGCCACCAGGGGAAAGCCCCACTCAATGGATGGTCGGATCGATAAGGAGATCGACCGGAACCCAGGAACCTGCAGAACCCACCGAGATCGGCCCGGAACCAATAACCTGCAGGAACTCGGGAACCCAGAACCGGGGGCCCGGGAACCCAGCCGGCTACCAAAATCGGCGGGCAACTTCCGCCAAATCTTTCAATTTCCGCCGCTAGGACCCCTTCGGTGAAAGTACTGATTGGGGAACGTCCGCCAGGACCCCTTCAGTGCAAGCAAGCATTGCTTGTGGAAACATATCCCACAACAACTCCAAAATGGTCACCAAAAAAACGCAAACAACCGACCCCAGACTATTTTTGTTCACTGTTCTTGATTTGTTCCTCCTGTACAGGGACGTACCCGACTTGAACGTGCAGCTGAGCCTCGTCCTCCTTCTCGGCCTCTGGGCTCCGGGGGAGTGGCGTGGCGGCCGCGGCCGCGCGGCGCGGGCTGGCGGCGAGGCGCTGGCGGATCTCCCGCAGCTCGCCGGGCGCCCACTGCCTGGCGGCGGCCTTGGCGTGGACGGACTTCAGCTCCTGCTCCTGCAGCTCCCTCTCGATGTCCCTCTGGCGGTCCTGCATCCTCTCGTTGGCGCGCGCCTTCCGCCTCGTCAGGTCCACCCTGTAGAGCCTGTCTACGGCCTTCTCCTGCGCGGTCGCCGCCGTCGACCCGCTGAGCCTCAGCCGGCGCTGGACCGCGGACTCCTGCAGCTTCATCTCCCGCGCCAGCTCTGCCCCCTCGCGGTCCCGCGTCTCGGCGATCCTCCTGTCCAGCCCCTTCTTCCACGTGAGGCTCCGCTCGTAGACGTTGCCCTTCTGCACAAGGTTGCCGTTCCCTGTGCGCGCTTTCGCTTTCTTCTTGCCCGCCAGGTTGTGGACGCTGCTCTCCTGCAGCTGGCGCGCCTCTTTCTCGAGCTGCCGCTCGCGCTTCTCGCTCAACGCCTGGTCGCGCTCCTTGCCTTGCAAGTAGAGCCGCTCTGACGCGATTGCATGGCTCCCATGGAAGGTTGCGGCACCAGGTTCCACCTTGCGGATGATTTGGGGTCTGAATGTGCATTCCTTCATCACCTCATTTATCACCTTCTCCTCGGTCTCCCTCCGCCGCTCCTTTAACTCCTCATTGTCGTGGAGCCGCCGCAGCAGCGCGTCTACGTTTACCTCGCGGCGCTTGCCTTCCTTTGCGCTGGCCTCTGTACAAGCGCCGGCGTCTGCGTTTACCTCACGCCGCCTGCCTTCCTTTGCGCTGGCCTCCGTACGAGCGCCCGCGGGGGCGGCATTGGAGTGGAGCCTCATGCAGGCAGCCGCCAGCTCCTCCTCCGTGCCGAAAGAGACGGGGTGGTCCATCTCGAAGGCCCGCTGGCGCACCTCCTCCAGCACCTCCAGCCGGTGCCCGTGCATGGCGTGCAGCTCCGCCCAGACGTTCGCGGCGAAGTCGGGACTCTTCTTCATCCTCCGGCGAGCCTCTCGGTGCAGCTCCTTCTGCTCCTCCGCGGCGCCGCCGTCCTGCGCGGCAGCTGGCGACAGGCCGCCATCGCCCGCAGGCCTCCAGCTCGGCCTCGCGGCAAGCCTACTGGGCGCACCCTGCGCCTGGTCGCGCGGGCTGGCGAGAGCACTGCCTGGCCAGCGCCGCGGGCTGGAGAGCGGGCTGCCTGGGGGGCTCCTGGCGCCCTGCGCACTGCGCGGGGGCTCGCGCGGCAGCGGGCTCAGGCTCGCCGGCAGCCTGCCCGGGCTTGCCGCTCTCCGCGCCCCAGCGCGAGGGCTGCTGGGCCCACTGCGCGTGCCTCTCGCGACGCCGCGCGGCCCGATGCCCGCAGCTCCGGCAGAGCCGCCGCGCTCGTGCGCGGACGCGCCAGCGCCCGCCTGGCGGCGGTCTGGCTGCGGCTGGCTCCGTGCCCGCGGGGCACGCGGCGCAGGTGCCGCGCCCAGCGGCGGGCTCGCCGGCGCCTCAGCCCGTATGGGCCTCGCCGCGCGTGGCGGACTCGCAGCTCTGCCTGGCGACGCGGCCGAGCGCGCAGGCGACCGAACAGGCTCGCGCGCGCGCGGCGGACTTGGCGCCCTGCTGGGCGATGCGGGCGAAGCGGCCGGGCGCGCAGGCGACCGAGGAGGCTCGCGCCGCTGTAGGGCGCGCGGCGGACTTGGCGCCCTGCTGGGCGATGCGGGCGGCGAGCGGGCAGGCGACCGAGCAGGCTCGCGTCGCTGTCGGGACTCCCTTTCGGAGATGATCCCCGTGACCATGTGCGCCGCGGCTGCCGCGGACATCGCGACGGTCGCGTCTGGAGAAGACAGGAGCTCCCACTGCTCCTGGGTTGCGAACGCAGGCCTCTGCAGCGCCTCTGGGGGGAAGTCGAACATCCCGGCGCTCGCGCCGCCAGTGCGGATCAGCGGGACGATCGCTGCGCCTCGCGCAGCGGCAGCCCGGGACTCCTGCGCCACTCCAGGCCCGCCCTCCACGGTGACGTAGACATCCCCCAGCTGGCCGAACACCTCCTTCCGCTCAGCGAGGTCTGCGCCCGCGTGCACGTCTCGGCCGACGCCGTAGTCGCTGGACTCTGCGCGCGGCACCAGGTTCCAAAGACGCGAGCCGTCGCCGCACTGGCCCGCGAAGGCGCGCTGCACGCCAGGCATCCCGCCAGTCACAAAAGCCACCTCGGGGCCAAGGTCCGCGGCCAGGTCGCGCGCCAGGGCCTGCACCAGGGCCTCGGAGGCGCTGTCTTGGAACGCGGTGCCCCCCAGGACGCACACGATGTGCCGTGGCTCGCCCAGCTCCCTCCTCAGCCTGGCCACGGCCTCGCCAGCCGTCTCCGCCGCACCGCTGGCCGCCCGCGGCGCCGGAGCTGCCACCAGCGCCAGAGCCGCCCGCGCCGCCTCGGCCGCCTCCTGCCTTCCTGCGGCCGCGCGGAAGTTCCTCTGGATCGTCGACGCGGCGGCCGCCTCGCGGCTGGGGCCCGGAGCCCCGGCGGCTGCGTGGGAGGCGCCGCTCGGCTCCGTCATCGGCCGGAGCGCCTGCTGCCGCGCGTCGGGCCATCGCGGCGGGCCGCGCCCCGCGCCGGCCCAGCGCCGGCCCGCGCAGCCTTGCGCCACAAAGTGGCTGTGGAAGGCCTGCAGCGCGGCCACTGGGGAGGCCTGCGCGATGGCAGGGTGCGTGCCCACTTGGATCACCGCGGGGGGGCCACGGGGATAAGGGGGGGGCTTGAAGTGGATGTTAAGAGAGGCTTGACCTGGTCCAACCCATCTTGCAAGTGGGCTACAAGGGCCCTGTGTAACATAGTATGATGAGGCAAATCCGCTAAGTGGACTACGCCCTGCAATCCACTTCTAAGCTGGGTCAGGCTGAATAAAGCCCACTGCCGCATCCTCTTCTAACCCCCGCGTCCCCTTAGCAACCACCGCGGCGATCCAAGCAGAGCGGGCGCAGGGGATGTAGCAGGCACTGCGCGCAGAGGCTGAGGAGGGGGAGGGAGACGACGACGACGACGACGACGACGACGACGACGACGACGACGACGACGACGACGACGGGCAGTACCAAAGACAACGGCCACTGCCACGAACACGACGACACGATGCAACACCACTTCCACGACCCCGACCAGAACCATCATGACATGGAGGACGATCTCGACAACGCCCACAAGTACAGGGGCGCGGATGCAACAGCGGTACAAGACGCCGCCCGCCTCATTCGAAGCTGCTGCGGATCATTCGGACTTCCACCAAGACAAAACCCAGCCAGCACCTACAGCGAGGGCATTGGATAACGAACCCGTAGATAAGGAATCCAGGGTCTGTAAGCTAGCGAACACCTCTTGAGGCTTGGCCATGGATATCACTGCCACCCTCATTTGTTAAGGAATCCTCTGGGGTCTGAAGCCTCCTGGGCACATTCCTGAACCAACGCCCCCACCGTAATAAAACGTCAGCCTGGCCAGCATGGCCAATCCCCTCAAACATGGTGAACAAAACTTAGCCGATGGATTTCAAATGGGACTATCGCTCGAGCGCCGCTGCTGTGGCTCTCGCCTGTGCGCCGCGCACACCAGTCTTGAAAATGTGCAGCAGGTGCAAAGATGGAGGTCCAGAGGTTTTCAGAAAGGAGCTCTTGCCTTGGCGCTGTGCATATTCGTCTGAACAGATTGCAGCCAGTACAAGGATGGGGGGTCCGCTGGTTTTCAAGATGGAGCTCTCGCCTCGCACACGCCCGTTCTAAATTCGCACCAACTACCAGGATGGATGGTTAGTGGCATTTAGACTCGTGCTCTCGCCGGAGCGACGCGCACATCCGCCTCTAAAGCTCGCAATACCTAAGTACCTAAAGGAAGCCAGTCCATTCGATCATGCCAGTCCGCCCTCGATTTCTATGACCCGACATTCCAAGTGCACAACAGTTACACGGATGCAAGCCAACTCCTTTGCTTAAAATGAAACTCTCGCATGCGGCTTCCGGAGGTGCGAGGTGCATGGCCAGGGCTCGAGGCTGCGCAACCCGTGGATGACGGGCAATTCCTGATCAAACCGGGGCTATCGCTGAGCACTTCCTTCTAATATGACATCTTGAATCCTGAACGCTTAAGGCTAATCTCCTAGTTCCTAAATCCTCATAATCCTGATCCTAATCCGATTGGCTAATATCCCAAATCCTAAGCCCTCCTCCTTAATGGCTAAATCCTGAATCCTTCTACTATGGCATCCTAACTGCCAAATCCCTCTAATATCGCTCATATGGCTATCGCTGAGCACTTCCTTCTAATGTGCGCCTGCGCCTGTTGTTTTTTTTTAACAAAAAAAAGGGGGGGTCCAGTATGGGACCGCGTGTCGCCTGAGTGGCAAGCTCACCCAGCGCTCGTCATTTCAGGGGGGGGGGCTCCTCCCGCAGTGGATGGGGAATTAACTGCTGCAGGGACTTATGACAGGGGGGACTTGAGTCTGGTACTCCTCCCCCAGCTCCTCCCCCTCCTCCTCCTCCTCTTCCTCCTCCTCCTCGCCCTCCTCCTCCTCCTCCTCCTCCTCCTCCTCCTCCTCCTCATCCTCCTCCTCCCCCTGCTGCTACTCCTCCTCCACCTCGTCGCCCTCCTCCTCCTCCTCCTCCTCCTCCTCCTCCTCCTCCTTCCTCGCCCCTCCTCCTCCTCCCTCCTCCCCTCCTCCTCCTCCTCCTTCTCCTCCTCCTCCTCCTCAACACCTCCTCCTCCTCCTCCTCCTCCTCTCTCCTCCTTCTCCTCCCTCCCCAACCTCCTCCTCCTCTCCCTTTCTCCTCCTCCTCCTCCTCCTCCTCCTCCTCCTCCTACTACTACTACTACTACTACTCCTCCATCTCCTCCATCTCCTCCTCCTCCTCCTCCTCCTCGCCCTCCCCCAGAACTGCCTGGCGGGGCCTACAGAGGGGGCGGTCCCGCCTGAGGTGTTGGTGACGTCGCCGAGAACCGTTGCGGACGTGGTGTGGGGCAGGGCACGCACCTTCGGGCGGAGCGGCGATGCCTCGCACATGCGCATCTCCTCCTCCTACTCCTTCTCCTCCTCCTCCTCCTCATCATCATCCTCCTCCTTCCTTTTGAGTTGGACAAACTTCAGCTGACTCGGGGGGAGGGTTCTGGAGCACCCCTGGCCCTCCCTGGCTCTCCAGAGGCCGCGGGAGGCCCCCAGCGCCTGACCAGAGCCACGGAGCCCTGACCTCGGAGCACACGCGGGCATGCATGCAACGGGGAAGGAAGATGGAGGTGGGAAGAGCTGTGAAGCCAGACCCCCTCGAATAATCAAAAAGTCCTGACGGGAGGTTTTTCCCCATATCCAAAGGATGGGGTTCTTGTTACTCTCCGACCGCGCCGGACCACCCATACCACGATGATGACCATGGTATGGTGAGAGTATGATGTGGGTATGATGGTGATGGTGAATGATGGATGAGTATGACGGTGATGCTGCTGATGAAACTGATAATGATAATGATGATGATGCTGATGATGATGTTGATGATAATGATGCTGATGATGATGATGATGATGCTGACGATGGTGATGATGATGATGATGATGATGATGATGATGATGATGATGATGATGATGATGATGATGATGATGATGATGATGATGATGATGACGATGAGCAGATGAGGAGGATGTCTCGAGCGGCTTGCTGGTTTTAGCACTCCTAAGGGGGGGCCGCCAGGGGTATCTCACGGCCTCCGTTCGCGCCCAAATGGCGGGGATGTCTCAGGCGGTTTGCCTGTTTTGGTCCCCAACATCCTCCGTTTTCGGAGCAGATTTTGAGGATGTCTCGTGCGAGGCGCCTCCTAAGGGGGGACCGCCAGGGGTATCTCACGGCCTTGCTTGTGTTGGTCCCCAATATCGTCCGCTGTCAAAGCAGATGTGGAGGACGTCTCGAGCGAGGCGCTCACTTTCGCCCCCCAGGGGGGCCAGATTTTGAGGATGTCTCGATCGGTTTGCCTGTTTTGGTGGCCAGACTCGCGGGCACATATTCTCCTCAGGATGCCAGAACAGGCTCCAACAGGCTCCAGGAGGCCCCAGGAGGCCACATGAGGTCCCAGGAGGCATCCGGAGGCCACAGGAAAGGAAGATTCAACAGGCCACAGGATGTCCCAAGAGGCTCCAGGAGGCCCCAGGAAACTCCAGGAGGCCTCAGGAAGCTACAGGAAGCCCCAGGAGGCCACAGGAAGCGCCAGGAGGCCCAGGCAACAGGATGCCCCGAGAGGCCCCAGGAGCAGGAGGCCTCAGAAGGCAACAGGAGTGGCTCCAATCCCATGTGTTTTACGTATCCTCGTATACCTGGAGCACGAATCCTTTTTTTCCTCATATATCCGGCCTCTCCTGGGGCACGAATCCGCCCTAGGAGGTCCCAGGTCTTTCGTTTTCGGAGCAGATTCTGAGGATGTCTCGTGCGAGGCGCTGGCTATCGCACCCCAAGGGGGCCCAGATGTTGAAGATGTCTCGATCGGTTTGTTTTGGTGGCCAGACTCGTGGTCACAGATTCCCCCCAGGCTGTCACAGGAGGCTCCAACAGGCTCCAGGAGGCCCCAGGAGGCCACAGGAGAACCCAGGAGGCATCAGGAGGCAACAGGAAGACTCACGAGGCCACAGGATGTCCCAAGAGGCTCCAGGAGGCCCCAGGAAACTCCAGGAGGCCTCAGGAAGCTACAGGAAGCCCCAGGAGGCCACAGGAAGCGCCAGGAGGCCCCAGAAGGCAACAGAAGGCCCCGAGAGGCCCCAGGAGCAGGAGGCCGCAGAAGGCAACAAGAGTGGCTCCAATTCCATGTGTTTTCCAGATGCTCCTATATTTTTGGGCCTCAACTGGAACACGAGTCCTTGATATTATACGTATGTTTATATAGATTGTCTTTCTCCTGTGTATACACTCCTGAATGTTTAACGTCTGTTACTATACATTGTGCCTCCCCTGGGGCACGAGTCCTTGGTGGTTTACGTGTTTTCCTATAGACTGCCTTTCGCCTGGCTCCAATCCGCAATGTTTTCTGTACGTCTGTTCCTATATATCGGGCCTCTCCTGGGGCACGAATCCGCCCTAGGAGGTCCCAGGAGGCTCCAGGAGGCCCCAGGAAGCCACGCGAGGCTCCAGGACGTATCAGGAGGCCACTCGAAGCCCCAAGAGGCCCTAGGAGGCCCCAAGAGGCTCCTGGAGGCCCCAGGAAGCCCGAGGAGGTTTCAGGAGGCCCCAGGAGGCCCCAGGCTCATGCGCAGTGACGCGCTTGTACTACTGAGACTCATTCACACTCCAATTCATTCGCAATTAGATTCATGACCAGACCGTCACAACTCAAGCCCGCTTATATTCGAAAACTCTTGCGCCTAGACACTCACGGCGGACAGGTCCATGCGAATAGATGCACATATGGGGAGCTCCACGCCGTGAATAATTTACCATTTTCGGCATCAGGGGGCCCTCGTCGGGCCTCGGTACCGTCAAACAACGACTCTCGGGATGGGAAACAGGTCCCCGGGGAATGGGTCAAAGACCTCTGGGGGTCGACTTCGGGGTCTGGGAAGAGCGAGGCGGCAGCAGGGATGCTTTTTCTCCACTCAAGCAATCCTCGCGGCGCCATGCTTGGTTCCTAACGCCTCGGGTGGCCTTTGCCCTGATCGCAATGAAGCCACGCGAGCAGAGTTCGCAAATCCTCGGGTCTGTACCCAAATGCCTGATCTGTCACGGAGTTCCTCTTGCAGGCGGCAGCAATGAAGAGAAAGGAAGAACACGGGACTAGAGAAGAGGCACGTGTCGTGTTAGTTCCCACGTTGCGTGTTTTCCTCTCAGCGAGGGGTGCGCCCTGGAGCTTTGGATGACCTCTTGGGAGTCTATTGTTGGGCGCCTTGGGCACTCCCTGAGAGCCTCGTGGTGGCCTTTTTGGAAGGTTCTGGAAGCTCTTCGTGGACATCTTTGGCCGTTCGAGGAGCGGGAGGTGTCATCCAGAGACGCATCCCTAACGTGAACGAGGGAAAATGTAAAGCGACGCTGCTTGGAACAGCTGGGCTAGTGATTGAACATATTAAGAGCGACGCGGACAAGTGTATTTGGCAAAAGAGAAATTTCTCACTTGCTGGGGGGGAGGGGGGAGAGGGGGAGGAGGAAGAGGAGGAGGAGGAAGAGCAGGAAGATGAGGCAACGACGACGACGACGACGAGGATGAGGTTTTCAAGGTGCTCGATGGGGAAGGAGGAGGAGGAGGAGGAGGATGAGGAGGAGGAGGAGGAGGATGTGGTGAAGGAGGTGATGGAGGGGAAGAGGGGAAGGGAGACAGCAGAGGGACACATGTGCGCGGGGGGAGGGCAGGGCAGGGCGCAGGGGGAGCCCGTGGACCGTTTCGGACGAGTCGCGGGGAGGTGCTCGAGAGTCCTGCGGGGCCCCTCGGGGCCCCGGTGCGGTGCGCGCGACTCGCCAGGCAGAGAGCTGCGAGGACAGAGCTGGAGACACAGTGGGGGCCCGACCACAGGAAACCTTCCACAGGAAACCCAACCCTGAGACCCCAGGACGTCCATTGACTTTTGGCGTGGGAACGTCACGCTTCCCAGACCACCGAAACCCAAGAAACCCTGGGCACCCTGGAGGCAAGCAGGGTGTTTCTTGGCATGGGTCTCCACTGCATGGAGCTCTGTGACGGAGGTCCCTGAAGAGGGCAAGCCGACACGGAGAGGAAAGGGGGAAGGAGGAGAGAAGCAGAGCGAGGAGGGAGGGCCGCCTCGAAACAGAATCCGCCCAGGCGTCCCAACATGGGTTCCTGTGCTGTCCGCTTCAAACTCGAAGCGTCGCAAGGGACGGGAACTAGCCAAAAGCGTGACGAGCAGCACCAAGTATGGCCTCTCCATTTGGGGACCCCTTTGGGGATCCTTTTGGCCGTCTTGAGGCTGCCTTGGAACGTCTCGGGGTCCTATGAGGCCGTCTTGAGGGGCTTGGGCCGTCTTGCGGCCCTCATGGATCATGGGGACCTATTGGGCCCTCTTGGAGGCCCCCGATTGCCTTTTTGGGACTCTCTTGGGGATCTTTGGAGGCTCTCTGATGCCCCGCTAGGACCATCTTGGGACTCGTGGGCCAACTCAGGGCCCTCTTGGGCCTTCTTGGGGCTTGCTTGGGGGCCCTCTTGGGCCGTCTTGAGGCTTTCTTGGGGGCCTCGTGGGCATTCTTCGACGCTGCTCAAACCCAACAACGAATACGTATGCTGAGAATGTTCGTTTCCCCAAGGGAGTGCGGCGATGTTTGCCTCTTGGGTGGGGGTTCTCTTGGGGGCGTCTTGGGGGCCTCGTGGGCCACTTGGGGACCGTACTGGACCATCTGGAAGCCAGCCTGGCTCTCTCGGAGGCGTCCTGGAGGCCATCCTGGGCCGTTCTGGGCCCCTCTGCCCGCGACTCCCCGAGGCCGTCGCTGCCGCCCGAAGCCGCCACTGCGAGGCCTCCGCCGGCTTGTCTTCCGGCCGGCCGCCGGTGGGCGGAGGTGGGGCCTGGCGTCGGGGGGCCCGCCACCAGTCCTCCCGCAGGGGAGTGCTAAACCTGAGCATGTTCTTGGGGTGGAGGACTCAGGGCGAAATCCATGTGGGCTTCTGCACCTCAGAAATCGGTCCGTCTTGTGATTCACCGCTTGCAGGTTCAAACCTCGAAAATCAATCGAAGCGGCATTTCAGGTTTCAACCTTTGTCCTCCACCCAAAGAAAATGCTCGGTAAACAGGAGCCCCTCCGCAAGGTCGGAGAACGGTGGAGGCCTCCAGGGACCCTGGGGTCCCCAGTTCCCCCCCTGGGGGGAAGGGGTCTCCTGCTTCATCGACTGAAAGACCTTGAAGCTCGAGGTTTGCAACGAGCACACATGTGGAACACGGGCAGGTTTTCAACATGGTGCTCTCGCCTGAGCGCCGCGCGCATTCGACGACAGCAGCATGCAGCAGCTAGACTGATGCAGGGGGGGTCTTTGTCAGACTGGGGCTCTGGCCTTGGAGCATCGCAAGCTCGTCTCGATTTTTGTGATAGCTAGGACGGGGGGCGGTCCCTTTGCTGAATGGGGTCCTCGCCCTAGCGCCACGCACACTCGTCATAGAAAGACCAGGAAAAGGTCACACGGACGGATGACAGCTCCTTGTGAACATTGAACTCTCGCTTGAGGTGTTACTCGGATGTCAAGACCTGAAGCCTGAGAACAGAGGCAGCAGCTGCACACATGGCGCGTGGCTCCTTTCCAAAATGGCGCCGTCGCCGGAGACCTCCTGGAAGCTCCTGCAGAGCAGTGTCAGCCCGTGTGCAGCAGCTGCACAGATGGGGGGGGGGGGGCGCTTTGGTTATAAAAAGAAACGGGGAACTACTGAGCGTCGTTTATCCGACCCCCATCCCTAGCGGCGTGGCCTGGGCCCCACTGGCCGATTTACCCCCCTAGATGGGGATATAGGCCGTATCCTTCGGGCTTCGAGGGGTGTATCCCCAACTGGGGTGGTAATTTGGCGGGGGCCTCGAAGGGGATAAGGATGGGGATGGGGATGGGTTAAACGATACCGAACTAACTGGCTACCCTGCTGAGCTGCACGATCCCACCATCTCGCATTGCTTATCACGCACTGGAAGGATGCAAAAGGCAATTCCTTTGCAAGACGGGCCCCTCGCCGGAATGGCAGGCGCACAGGGCATGCCGGTCTCTCGTGGGGGCGTGGCTCGCGGGGATCCGGAAGGAACAGACGAGCGCACCAGTGCGGGCTGCAGAGCTGAAAAAAAAACAGCCTCAAACTACCCCCGACCACTCCCTCGGAAAAGGGAAGGGGGGAGCTTCCGAAGCTCCTGTTGAAGCTTGGGGGGGCGCCTGGCCCTGGCGGGAGGCGTAATCGTCGTCGTCGTCGTTCTCGTGGGGTTGATGCTCAGGGTTCGGGTGCTGGGGTCAGGGCTGTGTCGCTGATGGTGTTAGGGTGCTAGCGCTAGGGTGGTATGAGGTCAGGGTCAGGGTCAGGGTCAGTGCTTAGGGTTAGGGTTAGAAGGCTAGAGTGCTAGGGTGAGAGCGTCAGGGTGCTAGGGTGAGGGTGTTAGGTTTAGAGAGTTAGGGATAGGGTGTCAGGGCTAGGATTGCAGGGTGCTCAGGCCAGGGTCTGGGTAAGTTACGGTTAGGGCTCAAGTGCTAGGGTTAGGGCGAATGCTTAGGAGTCGGGTTTCAGGGTTAGGGTTGGGGTGCTAGGGGTTAGCGCATTGGATAGTAAGCCAAGGGAGTCACGGAGAGGACCAGGGTGCCAGGGTTCTGAGTAGTGTCCAACGTTAGGGAGTCAGGATTAGAATCGCAAGGTCTGGTTAGACGCGAAGGAAGGCCTGCATGGACTTACGAGGAGGGGGCTTGGCAAGGGGGGGTGTCTTGCAGCATCGTTGATGCATCATAGGTTTACTCTGGCCCGTCTCCTCCTGCTCATCCCCCGACGTATGCTGCATGCACTTCAGCCTTGTTCTCCTGGGCGCTGCTCCGCACCTCGCTCCAAAGCCCACGCACGGGTTGCGATGGCGGCCATGGGCGAGGGCTCTCCGGGAGACAAGCGCGAGTCCAGTATCAAGCCCTGCATGGACACAAGCACAACACACACATACGCACACACACACAGCCGTGGCAAGACTTGTCATGCGGTTTGATATGATGCTGGAACCTCCTATACCTGGGAAGATTCCAAACATGGGCAGGCGGCTCGCGCGATCCCGCGGAGTAACTCTGGACCCCTTCATACATAACTCGGTTCCCTCCAACGGGATTGAAACAAATTCCGCCGTCGAATCCTTCATGAAGATTGGGTCGTGGCGCATGCCCGCGCGGAGAGATTTCGACTCCGCCCACTGTCCGTCGCGCTTCATCCAGATCGCAGCATACGTTTGTCACGGCAATGCCTGCACAGACACGTCAACATGTCAAACACTCACGAAACCTGATCACGCAACGGAGCTGGCTCCCGCATCGCATGCTTCTGGTGCCCAGCATCCCCGAGCGGTGCGGCGGCCGTGCCCGTAGCGCAATGTGACATCTGCTCAGCTCTTGGCTGGATTCCTGGTTCCTGCTGCCCCTCGTGGCTTCCTCTCCTGCGAGCAGGGCTGCACACGATGAGAAAGAGCGTGCCAGTAGCAAAGGAGGCACATTCTCTGAAACAGCTCCACTAGGTAGGAGCTGATGTCCCGCGCCGGAGGCAGACCTCTCGGGGAGCAGCGACGGGAAAACGCGTGGCATGCACCATGGGGATCGGGTGGCTGCTGGGGCGTGCGGTCCAAAGAAGACGTGCGGATTGCATACACACTCCGTGGAGATGCAGAGCGACCAACCTCCTATCTCTGGATTCTTGGACATAAAAAGGACCCCTGACCCTGTGGGATAGGGCCTACGTCAGGAGGGCCAGGAGCATCAGGGATAGGGGGCCTCTTCTGCAGGTGTATCGACCCGAAACCGCCCAGATGTATCATCCCTAATGCGAATACGGGGACCTCAGTGAGGCTACGTCTTCATCGTGTTATCAGGGCTGCGGGTTTTTTGTTGTCTCGATGACTCGGTGGCCTAACTTTTGCGCCTCGCCCCCCGCGAGGCGACGGCGCGAGGATCGCCGCGTCCTCGCGAGGCCCCCCCCCCCCCTTGGAGAAGGGCAGCTCTCCGGTCCGGGCCGCGACGCACGAAACTGTGATTGGACCTGTGCCCCTGGAAACACGGTGGGGGCTCTGGATAAGGAGCCCTTGGATAAGGATCCAGGGTCTGGAGGCCAGTGGAACTCCAGTGGAGGCTTGGCCGTGGATGCCACCGCCGCCCTCATCAGATAAGGAAGGAGCCCTTAGATAAGGATCCAGGGTCTGGAGGCCAGTGGAACTCCAGTGGAGGCTTGGCCGTGGATGCCACCGCCGCCCTCATCAGGTAGGGAACCCTCCAGGGCCTGAAGCCTCCTGAGCACATTCCTTGACCAACGCCCCCACCGCATGCTGCTCCCATCGCACCTCTGAAGGACCACATCCCAGAAATAATTTCGAGCACCCAGAAAAGTATCGAAACAGTGTCGAACGAGTATCGCCTCCCAGGGACCGACGCGCAAAAACCAGCCAGTTGCGGTACTTCCCTGGTGCTCGAATTTCTTTCTGGAAGTCTAGGCTAAAATAGGTTGGAACATCATAACCCTGGAGGCGACTTGGTATCTCAACGGCAGCAGTGGGACCCTGGGCCCAGTGCCCGCTGTGATGTTCGCGGTCGGGAAACTAAGGCGCCTCGATTAGCTGTTCTCGCCAAGTGGTCCCGGAGCAAGACCATCCTTCTGCACATGGCGCCGAGCCCAGGGAGCTCCAGTCTGCGGAAGCGCCGAATCCGATGCTAGCACTTCGCTTCAATTCTGAAGGTCGGGCGGCCGCAAAGGCTGAGAAGCATCCAGGCTGGCCCGTGAACCGACAGATCAAGCTGGAAATGCCGACATGAAGTACCGACCTCGCGTCCACCAGCTCCATCCACAACCAGGGCCAGAAATGGACGGCGCGGTTGCTGAATAGGGAATCGGTGGCCGATGAATCGTGAACCTGCGAGGCCGACACACCCTTCAAACATCGCCTGAGGGTCTCTTCCTCTCCCCCCCCGTCACTCAATCCCATTTGATGGGGGAAGGATGCTCGAACATGACCGAAAAGGAGGGGCCGCGTTTGGATTGGTCAGGGATGCCCCTTGGAAGAAAAAATTCCCGACCGAACCCGGGGGGCCGCCTCCGCGGTGGTACGATTCATGCGGTCAAGCGACTTTGAACAAAGACCGTGGCAAACCAGACTTCCGACGACGACACGACACGCCAGAACAGTTTCTTGCACATCCACCGGTAGTGTGGGAGGAATGGCACAGCCGCCAAAAAACGTGCAACAGCTCTGGCATCGAGGAGAAAAGAAGGGACGAGGAAGGGACGAGGAAGAAGGAACGAGGAGGCGGGAGAAAGGGCAAAACAAGCAAGCGAGCGACTTAAAAGACCAAGCGCCTTGACAATTGAAGATATAGCTGTTCTCTCGTGTGACGATGGCGCCGACGACGAACGAACGGAGATGACGCGTCGACGACGGCGACCGGCGACGACAACCGACGACGACGACCGACTACGACGACGACCAACGACGCGAAGAGGACGAAGAGCGAGGGGCAATGCAACGCTCAGGGACGACGACGACGTGAGGAGAGGAAAAGCAGATGTCCACAAGGGGGAGTGGGGGCAATGCAACGCCAGCGGGCGACGCGATGACAAAGGACGCCAGGAGGACGCAGAGGAAGTGTCCGCGGGGGGGGAGGGGCAGCAACGCACGACCTGGGAAGGACGACGACGACGCGAGACAGAGGGACAAAGCACTGGTATTGAATGCGATGCAGGTTGTCTCATGGACCTCGTAACCTGCAAAACTGGCCGAGGCACACCAGACGTGCACGGGCTGGGAGTGCAGGTCAGAGTGCCACGTGCCGCGGAGATCGGGAACCCCTCCTCGGAAGCTCCCGTCGTGATTCGCGTGGCGCAGAGCACTTCTTACCACCGCCGATGCGCTCCGATGGGTGGACAGCTCTGGTGCCAGCGATGCGGACGGCTGGATCACCCTAGGGCGACGAGATCTATACATGTCCACGGCCCCTCCTCGGAAGCCTCCGTCGTGAATCGTGGCGCAGAGCACCTCTTACCACCGCCGATGCGCGCCGATGGGTGGACAGCTCTGGTGCCAGGGATGCGGACGGCTGGCCCACCCTAGGGCGACGAGATCTACACGTGTCCACCGCCGCTGGCCGCTGGCCAGGCCCATCCTCGGCCCAGGGAGCGGTGCAAGTGGATGCTCTCCCTGGCGAAGCTAGGGGGCGTGTACATCGCTCTTGGGCCCAGGGCGGGCCTGGCCAGCGGCGGTGGACGTGGGGCTCGTCGCCCAACAACCCGCTGTTGTGCCCTGGCTGGACTGGACATATTCTTAGGGTGGAGGGCTTAGGGTAAAATCCATATGGGCTTTTGAACTTCGAAAATCAATCCGTCTTGTGGCTGGGTGGCTCTAGGGGTGAAGCATGTGTTGTGTAGCAGCCTGTGTACATGCATCGCCTGGCTTCTGCTGCGACGTCACGATTGCGCCCGCACGTGATCAGGCCCCGCTGATCAGGCACCGTCAGGAACGGATCCCGTGGAGCCGTTCCTGACGGTCCGCCCGGGGGCCCGGAGACGACTCCCGGGGGCCAAAGGCAAACAGCCTGTCCGAACCCAGCGCCTCGAACCCGCCCCCCCCTCCCGCTCGCCGGAACCAATGCCGGGCCGCCTCAGACCCCCGCCCGGGGCTCCAAGGCCAGAGACCCGCCGTGGAGGTGGCCGCCCGGCGCCGAGGAGCCCAGGCCCAGGCCTCGAAAGCTCGCCTTGGCGAACGAGACCAGGCTCCGCGGGCGAGCGGGACGCCCTGGCCCTCGGGAGAGCCCGAGCGAGCAGGCGAGCTTGCCGTGGCGAGGCACGCTCACGCGTCGTCTGATGCAATGCGGTGAGGGCATTGGATCAGGAACCATTGGATGAGGAATCCAGGGGCAACTGAGGCTTGGCGATGGATATCACCGCCGCCCCCATCAGATAAAAAACTCTCCAGGGTCTGAAACCTCCTGGGCACGTTCCTTAACGAACGCCCCCACCGTACACCAGACGACGCGTGAGCAGGAAAACTGAGAAGGCTGTCGCGGGATGCCCTCGGCAACCGCTCCAGGCCGACACGGCCAGCTCCCAGTCGCGCACTAGGGCGGGAGTAGTCAGCCAGGCGCGCAGGGCGGGAGTAGTCAGCCAGGCGCCCGCGGGAACCAGCAACTTCCAGGCAATTTCGAAAGATACCCACATGTCTCTTCTAGATGGGCTCGGAGTAGATTGGGTCGGAGGATCGCGCCGCATCATCGATGCATGACCGATGCATCTGCGATGCATCTGCGGCGTCGGCGATTCCTTGGCGACGTCGCCGTGGAGAAAGACGGGCTCCACATCGAGCCGCATCGCCGATGCATCGGCGATGCCGAGCGATCCTCCGACCCCATCTACTCGGAACCCATCTGGGAGGCCTGGGGTTCTCTGTCCCGCAGCCTACGTTCCTCGAGCTTCTGGAGGGCCTGGCGAGGCGCCGACTCGTGGCAAGCTGCCTCCTAAACAACGCTTCTGGGCACTTTTAGGGGAACAAAAAGTGGCATAAACATATAAACTCGGAGGTCCGCGCGGTTTACGATGTTGCATGTTTTCGCAACCTCCGATCTGAGGGCCCAGGCCCCCGACGTCGCGATGTTTCCACGACGTCGACCCCCAGAGGTCTGGACCCCTTCCTCGGGGTCGTTTTTTCATCTCGAGCCGTTCTTGGACGGCCCCGGGGCCCTTCGAGGGCCCCTGGAGGCCGTACATGGCAAAACAAAACTGGCGCCGTGATTTTTGTCACGACCGAGGGGGGCTGGGCCGCATGTTCTTCGCAACGGCCGCTCTGAGGGCTCGGCGTCGGGGTCGCCGCCGGCGGCCGTTGCTTGATAAGCAATAAGGGTGCCCCTAACCGTTTGGGAGGGAATCGAAATTAAGAGGGCCCAAGACATCAAGGATGAGGTCCGACCAAATCGCTTCGATCCAGTATCCCTCATGCGAAGACGGGGACCTAAGTGAGGCCTCGCCTCCATCGTGGTATTAGGGCTACGGGTTCTTCTGTTCTCAAAGACTAGCGGCCGCCACGATGGGGCCCGAGTAGAGAGGGTCGAAGGATCGGGCCGCGTCGCCCATGCAGCGGCGATGCATCGGCGATGCATCAGCGACGTCGGCGTGGGGAAACACGGGCTCCACATCGAGCCGCATCGTCGATGCATCGGCGATGCATCGGCGATGCATCGGCGATGCGGCGCGATCCTCCGACCCCATCTACTCGGACCCCATCTGGGAGACCAAGAATCAGGTCGGGCAGGTCCTCTTACAGGCGGACATCGGAAAAACCAAAACAAAAAAACAAAACAACGAAGCATGCTAAAAACTCGCTCAGGAACATGCAGACATAGTCAAACGTCGTCCAAAAACTATTTGTTTAGACTATATATTTGCACATTCCTCCTGTAGGAGGACATGCCCGAGCTAAGCCCAGAACGACTGCCGGCGGCGAGGCGAGGCGGCGGCCGCGCGGCGGGCAGCCGCGGCCGCCGGGGCGGGCCTCGAGCGGGCCATGCCGCTGCGCCCGGGCCGGGCGCCCACCGCGGCGACGGCCCGGGCGCCGTCGTTGCAGTACGCCACGACGTCCTCCTCGTTAGAAAGCAGAACCCAGGCATGATCGCGTCGTAAAAAAATCAGGACGAAGGTTTTTCGTTATTTTCAGCCCCTGGGGGCCCTCGCTGGGCCGCAGGACCATCAAAAAACGACTCAGGATGAGAAACCGGCCCCGGGGGAAACGGTCGGGAATTCCGGGGACGCCGTCCTGAAAAAAATATGACCTCGCATGTCTGCGAAGATCCACCCTCACTTGAATCACCCCGACACGCGAAACCGTTTCGCAGACGCGTGCAACGAAGGAGTCGAACAGGGCAGGTCTGTAACGCCCAGGGCCGTTCAAGAAACGCCAATTTTCGCGGTTCCGGGTGGTCCTTGACGTGTGTCGCAGCGAGAGCCGCAGAACCCCTTGCGACGCGAAGAGATCACGACGGCAAATTTTTCACCATTTTCGGCCTCCAGGACCGTCAGGAAACGACTCACGATGAAACGCCGATCCCGGGGAGGGGGTCGAGACCCCTGGGAATCGGGGTCTGGGACTGACCCTGAGATCCTGGCGCTGCTAAACTCCTTGTGTTCACAGCGTGCCTTTTCGCCCCGCTGCGGGCCCCTAGCCAACCCTACAGATCGATCCGGCTCGAGAAATGACGCAGAAACATGGGGTCCGGGACTCTGTTTGCGATGTTGAATTTGCTTCGCAACGTCGGATCTCAAGGAGCAATAACTAAGACCCGCAAGGAGGGACGCATCACACATCGATGCACACTCCGGCACTCCAGACCGAGCTTCAGGCTGGCACGCACGAGGATATGAGACGTGCTGTGCTCAACATCGTTTGCTCGCACCCCTCCATGCCCCCTCGCCCTATGCCAAACAGAACTACGCAGCTGACACGCGACGGTGTGAGAAGGACAGCAGCTGG
>CAUYUJ010005625.1:43145-58145 GCA_963575745.1 Prorocentrum cordatum | reverse complement strand
TTCCTCCGACGGCCGCCCCGATCCTGGCCGAGGTAGCTGGCAGAGGCCTGCGCGCGACCCTCCCTCGGCCCGGCCTGGCTTACCTCTGCCGTTCTGGACCGCCTCCTCGGCGGCATACTCAGCGCCCTCCTCCTCCTCCTCCTCCTCCTCCTCCTCCTCCTCCTCCTCCTCCTCCTCCTCCTCGTACTCCAATCCTTACTCCTCATTAGAATATACTCTTCCTCCCCCCTCTGGCCAGCCGATAAGGGGTTCCATCCGGGCCCTCCCAACCTAAAAATAATATTAAAAACTTACAACATCGTCGTCGTTTCTCTCAACATGGCCTTCCTGGTCGACGACGATGCGAAATGCGTAGCAAGAAAAAGAAGCGGCGCACATCGCGCGCGGCCGTCAATCTGGGCCCTCCCATCCCAACTGTAAAAAAGTCCATACAAAGTCGTCGTTATTCTCTGAGCATGGCTTTCCTTGTCGTCGACGATGCGAAGTGCGTAGCAGGAACGGGATGCGGCGCGCATCGCGCGCGGACGTCTGGGGCAACTTCAAGCGGGAGGGGCCATCCTACCTGTCAAGAATCATACAAAGTCTGCATGTTTCTTCTCAGTGGGGATTTTCTTGTCGTCGGCTTTGCGAAATGCGTAGCAGTAAGGGGGCGCGGTGCACATCGCGCGCGACAGGGCGAAATGTCGCTCTCGCTTCGGCGCCGCGCGCATGTTTTCTGAAAGTTGCGCTCCCGATCAGGCGCGGCGCACATTTTTCGCTCGCCAATTCCTCGAGCGCCTTGGGCTCCCTGGGGCCTCCCAGGGTCTCCTGGGACATCCTGGGGCTTCCTGGGGCTTCCCCAGGGCCTCCTGGATCCTCCTGGGGCCTCCTGAGGTATCCTGGGGCTTCCTGGGATTCCCCGGGGGCTTCCTGATACTTCCTATGGCTTCCTGAAGCCTCCTGGAATTACCTGGGGCTTCCTGGGCCCTCCTGAAGCCTCCTGGGGCTTTCTGGGGGTCGCTGGGGCTTCTCCTGAGACCTCCTGGGGCCTCCTGAGGCTTCCTGGGGCCTCCTCGGCTCGTGCTGAAATGCCAGCGCAGCCTTTGAGACGCGCCAGGGAATTCTCATCGGTAACCGCCATCGCGGCTGCATCAGCTGTGGCAAACCACCTTGCCGATCTGATGTTGATCCCCAGTTGCGCCTGCACTGTTTCTTATGTTGTGGGAAGGCGGGTGGGAATGGGCATGCCATGTTTGACTCGCTCGAGCTGGCTAGCTTGACTCCTACTCCTACTCCTCCACCTCCTCCTCCTCCTACTTCTCCTCATCATCATCACCACCATCATCAGCATCATCATCATCAGCAGCATCATCATCACCACCATCATCATCGATCACAACCTGTACCCGTCGCCCTCCTCGGCATCCTCGGCATCCTCACCCTCATCGTCCCGACTTCCTCCTCCTTCTCCTCCTCCTCCTCCTTCTCCTCCTCCTCGTCCTCGTCATCCCCTGCATCAGCAGCAACATCATCAACACAATCATCATCATCCTCATCATCCTCATCATCATCATCATCATCATCATCATCATCATCATCATCATCATCATCGTCATCATCGTCGTCATCAGCATCATTCGCATAAACATCATCATCATCATCAGCATCATTATCACAGGCACCACCATCACCGTCGCCATCGCCGCCACCGTCACCACCACAATCACCATCACCGTCACAATCGTAGTGGTCATCACCAGCAGCAGCAACATCCTCCTCCTCCTTCTCCTTCTCCCCCTTCCCATCATCATAATCACTACCAGCATCATCAGCAGCATCATCACCACCACCAGAATCATCACCGGTACCACCATCATCATTATCAGCGTCAGCATCACCAGTACCAGCATCGCCATCACAATCACCGTCGCCACCAGTAAAACAGTACTAGTCATCATCATCAGCAGCAGCATCATCACACTCAGCATATCATCATCATCATCATCATCATCATCATCATCATCATCATCATCATCATCACCATCAGCATCACCATCAGCATCAGCATCAGCATCAGCATCAGCAGCATCATCATCACCACCACCACCACCGCCACCACCATTACAACCACCACCCACCACCACCCCACCACCACCACCACCACCATCTCCATCATCATCATCATCACCAGCAGCAGCATCATAATAATAATAATAATAATCATCATCATCATCATCAGCAACAGCATCATCACCATCATTATCATCAGTAGCATCACCAGCATCAGCAGCAGCATCAGCATCATCATCAGCATCCTCATCGTCATAATCATCAGCACCACGAACATCAGCATTATCATCATCAGCAGCAGCATTCACATCATCAACATCGTCTTCAGCATCGTCATCACCATCATCGTTACCATCATCATCAGCATCATCATCAGCAGCAGCATCATCATCATCATCATCAGCATCATCATCCTTATTATAATCGTCATCAGCATAATCGTCATCAACATCTTCAACATCATGTTCCTCACCACCACCATCATCATCAGCATCATCAGCAGAATCAGCATCAGCATCAGCATCAGCATCAGCATCAGCATCAGCATCAGCATCATCATTATCATCATCATCATCATCAGCATCATCAGCATTATCATCAGCATCATTATCAGCATCATCGTCATCGCCATCGTCATCGTCATCGGCATTGTCATCATCGCCTGTCTGTACTCCTGCTCATCATCGTTTGTTCGTCAATCCTCCTCCTCCTCCCCCTCATGCTGATCCTCCTCTTGGCCCTCCTCCACAACTTCCTCGTTTCCCTCCTTCTGTTCCTTGTAATGGCCAGCCTCCTAGTTCTCCTCCTCCTCATCCTCGTCTTTCTCCTCCCCTTCCTCCTCTCACTTCGTAGCATGTCATGCAATGCCCTGAACGCCTAGAACCCATCCGAATCCCATGATTTCTTCCTCCTACCCGTCCCTCATCCCCCACCCCCTCGGTCCTGTCTTCCACCTTGCCTTTCCAGTCCTGCTCCTGCTTCCCACCCGCCCTTCTCTTCCTCCTCCTCCTTGTCCTCCGCCTCCTCCTCCTCCTCACGTTTCCTCCTCACGCTTCCTCCTCCTTTCTCCTCCTCCATCTCATCCTCCTCCTTCTCCTCCTCCTCCTCCTACTACTTCTCCACCTCTCCTCCCTGCATCTAACCTGGTCCTGAGGAATTCCACCCCACCCTCCTCTGCCTGCACTCTCAAGATGCCCGGACACATCCAGAACCGCCTGGACTGGAATTCTCCCTCAGACGTCCCTCCATGCCATCGCCCTCTCCCGCCCTCTGCTGCAGCTGCTGCTGGTCCTCCCCCCCCCTTCTCCTCCTACGCCGCCCCCTCCTCCTCTCTCTCTCTCTCCTTCTCTTGTTCTCTCTCACTCTCTCTCTTTCTCTCTCAAGGCTTCTTGATTGAATAACCAGAAAACGTGTGCCACCACTCATGGATGAAGCGCTCAGTTTGTTCAGACAGAGGCACTCACTAAGGGTCTCGTTGAACAGCGTGGTCATTCCCTTGGTCACGTTGTAAATATCAGAAAGACAACATGGGGGCAGTTATTCTTCAAAATGGGGCTATCGCTTAAATAGTGCGCGTCTTTTTATTCGGAGTTTCGACAGTGGGCGGAAGGGGTGGGGGAGGGGGGGATCTGGCTCCGGACCTCTGCTTAATGCGACTGTTAAGAACCGTGGGTCCTATGGGGGAGGCTCCACCTGCACGAAACAGGCACCAACAACAATCAAGATTTACTCCATGGGGGGGAGAGGGTGGCTTTGGGGGCCCGCGCCGATCGGCAACTAAATCAATAAAAACAATCACATAGCGAGCCCCCTGGGCTCTCGTGTTTCAAGGGCGGCTTCCCGCAGTGACGAGCAATGCGTGCAGGGACTTGTGATGAGGGGACTTGGGACGTGAGGGTGTATTGCAGCATCGCTGACGCAACCAGAGTTTACTCTCGTCCTCCTCCCCCCTGCTCCTCGCACTACAGCCATCGTGCTTCCATTAGGAACTCTGCAGGAACGAACAAGTTGTTCTGGCCACGGCGACCCTCGGCCACAAACAGGCCCCCCGACCCACACTGAAGGAACGGCCCAGAAAAAAGAGCCCCTTCAGAGACCAGAGTAGTCCTTGATTCAACTCGCTTCCGCCACAACTCCAGTGCCCTGCTGGCGCAGGTGCTCTGGACAGCTGTGGCAGAGTGGCGAACTGGAGCCGCGGGACCTCATTTCCCTAGGACCCTTTGTTCTGAACGGCGACGTCTGCCCACTGCAGCCAACGACCTGCTGCAAGTAGAGAAGCACGGAGCTGCATGAGCGTAAACCTTCGGAGGTCCGCGCGGAGCTCTTGGATCGGCGCTGGACTCCCCTCCCTGGCATGCCCGCGCGGAGCTCCGAAGGTTGATGCTTATTTTTGTTTCACAACATCGACCCGCCCCAACCCACCGGCGTCCTGCTTGTTTCACAACGTCGACCCCCAGAGGTCTGGACCAGTTCCCCGGGACCGGTTTTTCGTCCTGGGCCGTCTTTTGACGGTCCCGGGGCCCGGCCAGGGCCCCCTTTGAAGCCGAAGATAGCAAAAAAAAACTCCCGTCGTGATTCTTGTTCACGCGAGGAGGTCTGGGGATACAGCCACAAATCTGCTGCAGGGAGGCCGACCCTGGACGTCTGCCGCGCTGAGCCTCTCTGATAGGTGGGGGGGGGCGAGGGTGAAGCCTCGGGAGAGCCCCCGCCTCCGCGCCGGCATGCTCTCGTGCCCTGTGCTCCGGCGCCCGAGCCCTCGTCTCCTCGTCTCCTCGTCGCCTCGTCTCCTCATCCTCCTTCTCCTCCTCCTCGTGCTCCTCCTCCTCCTCCTCCTTCTTCCTCCTCCTCCTCCTCGTCCTCCTCCTCCTCCTCCTCCTCCTCCTTCTTCCTCTTCCTCCTCCTCCTCCTCCTCCTCCTCCTCCTCTTCCTCCTCCTCATCATTATCCTCCTCTTTCCGCTGTCTCCTCCTCCCCCTCCTCATCATCAGCATCAGCATCAGCATCAGCATCAGCATCAGCATCAGCATCAGCATCAGCATCAGCATCAGCATCAGCATCAGCATCAGCATCAGCATCAGCATCATCAGCATCAGCATCAGCATCAGCATCAGCATCAGCATCAGCATCATCATCATCATCATCATCATCATCATCATCATAATCATCATCATCCTGTGTCTTCCTCCCCTTATTCGCTCGGAACTCGCCTCCTCATCCTCCTTGTCCTCCTCAGGAGGCCCAGGCAGGAGCCAACATACACACAGACACGTACACATATCTATATACATATATATACACATACATACATATCTATATTAAACAGCGTGGGCCCAAGACGGCGTGTTTGTAGCACTGTGTGGTGTGCAGTCTATGTGGTGCATTCGATGTGGTGCAATGTTTGTTGTGCATTCTTTGCTGCTCACCATGTGTTGTGCATTCCATGTGGTGTCATCAATGCGGCTCCATGCATGATGTGCAAGCTATGTGGTGCAGTATTCGTGGTGCAGGCTACGTGGTGCAATCAATGGTGAGCAACATCGGTGGTGCAATATAAGTGTTGCTATATCTGTGGCACAATAGATGTTGAGTAGCCTATGTGGCGCAGTATGGTGTGCAATCCATGTGGTGAAACCTATACGTTTCGAGATATGTTGTGCAAGCTATGTGGTGCAGTCAAAGTGGTGCAATCAATCACCTGCTCAACTTGAAACTGACCTCTCCACTGCTCGTGCAAGCATCCCACCCTCCCACCCGCAATTTGGCCGCAAGACCTTAAGACCGTGACGGTGGGTACCAAATGGCACTTGGCAGCGACGACGCCGACGTCGACGACGCCGAAGACGACGACGCCGACGCCGACGACGACGACGACGAAGACGACGACGACGTCGCCAACGAAGACGACGACGAGGGAGGAGGGAGGACGACGACGGCGACAACGACGACAACGACGACAACGACGACAACGAGGGAGGAGTGAGGACGGCGACGACGCGAACGACGAAGAAGGAGGAAGGACGGCGACGCCGACGACGGCAACGACGAGGGAGGAGGGAAGACGACGACGAAACGAAAAAGACGACTACGACGGCGACGAAATAGGAGGGACGACGACGAGACGCCGACGACGGACGACGACGACGACGAGGGAGGAGGAGGAAGGACGACCACGGCGACAACGACGACGGAAACGACCACGACGCCAAAGAGGACGACGACGACAAACACGTGGAAAGACACAGGACGACGTAGCCGACGACGACGACGACGACGCGGGAGGAGGGAGGACGGCGACGACGACGACGACGACGCCGCAAGAGCGCGCGCGCACGCTTTTGTTGAAAATCCGTGTTGCGAAACCTTGAGTTTTTGTAGGTTTTTTGGACACACGATTTTAAAATCCTTCCGAAACCGGAAGTTTTTGAAGGATTTCGGCATACGCGCGCGACGACGCGCGCGTCTGCACCCCGTCCTACTTTTTGTAGAAGATTCTCGCGACGGCACATGCGCAAGGACGTTCGACAGATTTCGACATGCGCGCGAGCGAAGCCCGTTTAAGAGCACTTTGCGAAAATCTTGAAAAACCTACGGTTTTTCTTAAGATTTCGCAAGAGCTCGCGCGGAAGCTTTTTTAGCAAATCAATGTTGCGAAACCCTGTGTTGTTGTATGTGTTTTGGGAAACTCGATTGCGAAATCCTTCCGGCACTGAAGATTTTTGAAGGATTTCGGCATGCGCGCGCGACGACGCGCGCGTGTGCACTTCGTCCCATTAATTGCAAGGGATTCGTGAAAGAAAGTGTTAGGTTAGAACAAAAAATGTAACCGCATAATGTTTTTTTTGGCAAGGGAACCTCAGGGGGGGAACCCGGCTGGCCTGGGATAGTGTAAATTCATGTTTCGGATGGACATGTGGTCAGAATCATATATGATTTACATACCCGAAATGTGGAGTGATAACGCCTGGGGGGGGGTAGAGTCTATTCTGTTTTTAGAAAGGAGAATCGATATGATGCAAACTTTCCTGTGCATAGTATGCGGTACCATCCATGTCTTGCAACCTGTGTGGTGCAATGTCTGTTGTGCTCTCTATGAGGTGCAAATGTTGTGCAACGTAGGGCGGCGACGAGGCGGCGAAGGAGTGGCGACGGCGGCCACATAGCCGCCAGATCGAAGACACGACCCAGACGTTGGGCGGCGACGAGGCGGCGAAGGAGTGGCGACGGCGGCCACATAGCCGCCAGCCAGACCGAAGACATGGCCCAGACGGCGAGCGGCAAAGGAGCGGCGACGACGGCCACAGAGCAGCCAGACCGAAGACACGGCCCAGTTCCTTAGAACAGAAGTAAGAACCCCTAAATGCAGACACAATTTCGGATCACAATAAAAAAAAAATGCACCGGAGGTGCCGCCAGGGGGCGGCGCCGGAGATGCCGCCAAGGAGCTCCAGCACGGATCCGAGAAATCCGCGCAGACCTCAGAGTGGCATGTTTCTGTCATTCTTCGTTCCCCTAGAATTGGGCCACAGGGGGCCCGAGCATGTCGGCATCCAACCGCCTCACAGAGTCAGAATCGGTGCCCCAAGCAGTGGGCGTGGACAAACCCCGGCCTCGGGCCTGTGCCTGCCCGTGCCTCCTTCCCGCTCGGCAGCGGGAGGGGCAGGACCAGTCGGCATCGGGTCGGGACATGGGATCGGATCGGCTCTTGCGCCCCCCGAGCTGACACGTCGGACCATGGCGGTCTGCGCTGACGTCGGAGCACGGGCCTGGGAAAGATCATGGAAGCGGCACGCTCGCTCCAGGAGAGCCCCGAGGGGGGGGGCTCCCACCAAGAAGGGCGGTGCGCGCACCCACACACGTGCATGTGCACGGCTGCGCGCTCGTGACGACTGCGTGCGGCATGCGCCCCGATACAAGCAAGCAGCGCCGGGTGTGCAAGGGAATCCCGGCGAGATCAATCGGCATCGAGTCGGGAAGTCAGACCGGATCTGCGCGCGGGTCTGCTCGGGCCGCACCGACACGGGGTCGGAGTCGAATCGGATCGGCCGCGCCAGGGTGCCCAGCAGCGCCCTGCAAGCATCGGGCCGCATCGGTTCGTCGATATGGGAGCGGATCGGTCGGATCGACATGGACCCTGGAGGGTGGGGGGGATGGCTGCCGCGGCCTCGTCGGCGCCGAAGTCCCTGCTGACACGGGACCGTGCGGAGCGAATCATCCTGCGACGAGGGCGCCGGCCCCCACCTCCTGCTCCTCTCACTCCTCTGCCGCATGGCCTACAGCCAAAACTGGGATTGAGAAACCGTCCTCCTCCTCCTCCTCCTCCTCCTCCTCCTCCTCCTCCTCCTCCTCCTCCACCGAGCTCGCTCGGAATCCCGGGCAGGCCTTGGATCGTTTTGGGCCAGCTGCGGGCCCCTGCGCGCAGCAGCGATGGCGACCTCTTCTTCCAGGGGGTGCAGACACATGGCAGATGCTCCTCCTCCTCCTCCTCCTCCTCCTCCTCCTCCTCCTCCTCCTCCTCCTCCTCCTCCTCCCCCCCTCCCTCCTCCTCCTCCTCCTCCTCCTCCTCCTCCTCCTCGTCCTCCTCCTCCTCCTCCTCCTCCTCCTCCTTCTCCTCCTCCTCCTCTTCCTCCTGCAGATGCTCTTGCAACTCTGTCAGGGCATCAACACCATAGGTCGAGACCAACAGCCATACTGCGGCGGCATCCGATAGGCAACGAAATAGAAGCGTCGGTGGAGACGGTGACGACATCATCCACGTCAGCGCACGACAAGCGCACAGCATGACGGCGATTAACGAAGACAGTACGCAACAACAGTGGACTCTACGACTGCAAACTCAACGTTGGCACCCATGGGAAGGCGGCGAAGAGCCACGCTGCCATCGCACTGCAGGCAAGACTGCAAGCATGGTCGTCACACTGCATACAAGAGCGAACATAACGATCGCTGCAGACATGACGAGCACAACCAGAACAGCTATGCCCGGTGCAGCCGAAAAAGGGCAAGGCCCAAGAAGTGATTCCGATGCTTCGGCGAGCTCCGCACAACGGAAGCTCATTGGCAACGACTCGAATCTGCCGCACACGAGGAACACGGAATGGCAATTCCAACACCACCAGGGCGACGAGATGCGGGAAGCAAAAAGCATCTCCCTGGTGGTGTGGCCCGCCCCTCTCGCTCGAGACATCCCCAGCCTCCAGCTCGAGGAGGCATCGTGGACCCCCTCGCTGGAGGTGGCCCCCCCTGCTTGTGCTGGTGTCGCTCCTCCCTCCGGCACACCCACCTGAGGGATGCCACAGACCGCATGCACCACTGGGCGGGAACGGAGCTCATGGGCACCACTGCCGAGGACATGAGATTGCAAACGTTCCCCGCTCAGGCGGCAGGCATCGAATCGGAGCGGAAACGGGTCGGCTCGCCAGGGAATCGTCCCGAGTCGGATCGAAATCGGATCGCCGCGCCAGGCTCTGGCCCGCACCGGCCGATGCTGGCGAAACGGATCGAGCCAAATCGAATCGGAATCGGGGCCCCAGCTGGCGAATCGTAGGCGGCCCTGGAAGGCGCAACGTGCAGCATCGCGACAGGCAAGTTCTGGCACGAGCTCGCGCTGTGGCCAGCGGGTGCACCAACGAGCAGGGCGCGCGTCCTGAGCATGCTACACCCAGCTGCCCTGTTATGATCTGCACTGGTGGCAGCCTGTGCCGCACGGCAGAAGCAGTTTGAGCCAAGCAGCGGCGGACGCACAGCTGAGAAGAAGCTTTCAGTGCGTGTGGCGGCAGACTGCCTGCAGGCGTCGCGCCTCGCACAGGCCTCGGAAGACATTAGCGAACACACATGCCACATTCATGAGTCCATGCCCTTCCCCCAAGGACCAGCGTTGGCGGTTGGTCGAATGAGTTGCACTTCGACCGCCGTCTTCCCAGCGCGTGCCAACCTTGAACTTGGAGGAGAGGGGTAGTGTCAATGAATTGCGCCCATCCACCGTACAGCCAGGGCAGGATACCGCAGAATGTCTCCGCGCATCTGTGCCTAATACGCTTCCGTTCCGGCCTTCTCCTAGCTCCACACGGGAGGCTACGAACCCCAAGCACGCGGGACTTGCTCCCTCTTCCCCGCCGCCCTCGTGATCCATGGCCAGCGCGAACCTCGAACAGGAGCCGGGGCAGCATGCAACGCGCGCGGGCGGCCTGCCAGGAAACGACCGACCTCCCAAACGAAAGTCCCAGAGGCTCTAGAGGAGTTTGGAGCCAGGAAGCATTGATGTTAAAGCTAACGCCCACTCTCCAGCTAAAGGATTCGGGGCCGTTCGGCATGCGAAGCTCGGACCTCTGAAGACCGCCAGCACCGCCACCACTGTCGGCGAAGGCCAGCAGGATAAACATAGATTGGACTACCATGGGCTTCATGGATCACCGGAGAGAGCACCCTGGCAAGGACAAGCCTCGGGACCCCAGATCAAGAGACCGAAGGTAGCCTCTGCAAAGACCGGTCGAGCACAAACACTCTTCTGCGTGATCGCGCACCAGCATACCATGTTCGCGCGGACAGATGCATCGGACACATGCTCGGATGTGTGCTCGGTGGGGCGACAGCAGAGAACCTCAGGGTTTGGGGAGGGGGGGGCCCTCGGCGACCCAGGCATGCCCAAGCTCGGCGCGTTGCTCCAAAATGGTGGGAGTCTGCCAAGAAGCTTCGGCCTGCACCCAAGCGATCGTTTGAACACATGCTCGACTGCGGCTCCGAGTGGTGAAAGGAGAGCACGAGGGCTTCTGGCCCCTGAGGGGACCCACAACTGGCCGAGATCGAGGCGTTCCCCCAAACGCAAGCTCTGCAATTCCGAGCGTTGCCCAAATCTCCACCAACGCCCGCGTGAAGCGAGGAGGGCAGAGTTCAGAGGACCAAACTCAGCCATGCCAACCAGCAGCTTTCATTCACTCCGCTTGGCGGCCGGCGGAAGTTCGACGGAAGGCAGCGGAAACAAGAACAGACGTCACATGTTTAGCATCACGGTTTATGGAGTCGGCAAGGTTGGATATCACGCTGAGTGTTCTCAGCGGAGGGCCCAGACCAGGAAGGGGGTCGGCAGTGAGCGCTCGCGACAGCGTCGCCGACGCGTCAAGGCGGCGCATACCTGCCCTACGCAAGCACGACGTCGGGGCACCACTGATAGCGCGGTCAGGATCGGTCAGCATCGAATCGGGAAATCGGATCGAATCGAAATGTGCACCGGATAGGGCTGCATCAGCACGCAGAGGAAACAACCGAATCGGATCGGCGGGGAAATGGTGCACGACAGAACCATGCAAGCATCGGGCCGAGTCGGATCGACGGAAAATCAAGATCGGACCAGATCGAGCCGGTCGGAACCGAGATCGAATCGGATCGATCGGATCGAAATGGACCGTTGGAGCAAGCCCCCCCCCCTCCCCGCCCCCTCACTCTCCCCGCTGGACGCAGGAGCTGGCGCACGCTCGCGCGTGTGCGCTCGACGCGCAGGTGCCCCCTCCCCGCACACGTGTTTTGGGCGGCCTTCCGCGATCGCGGGTCACAGCCGCTCGGATGCGGGCTCGAGGCATCCGCAGAGGACAAGGATAGGGAGGAGAAAGAGGACAAGAGAGAGAGAAATTGAACGAGAGAATGCTAGACTGAGGAGCAGAGAGGGGCAGGGAGGGAGGGAGAAAAAAGAGAGCGAGAGAGAGAGAGAAGCCGGCATAGAGGGAGCAAAAGAAGGGAGGGAAGGGAGCGGGCGACGAGGGTGCGGGGGAGGAGGGGGGGATGGCCAGAGGGCAGCGCAGAGGCTGTCTCTGTCCGCCGACAGCGTCCAAGCAGGCCGTGGTCCCCAGAGTGACCCCCTCGCGCGGTGCGCCATCGGAGAGGGGGCCCCGTGTACAGTCGGGGCGTTGACCTAAGGAAGCCTAAATAAGGAACGAGGCCCCTTTTTTCCAGAAGTGAGCCTTCGATTTCCGGTCGAAGACATAAGGGAAGCCTGAGGCAAGCTGTGAAACACTTAAGGAACGCGGAGCCCCTCCCCAACGAAAAGGGTTCCTTCTTCGGGGCCCCGACTGTACGCAGGTGGAGCAGGAGGAGAACAGGTGGCGGACGAGCAGGAGGAGCGGCAGCAGCAGGGGCAGGAGGGCCGGGAGCAGGAGAGCCGGGGGGTTAAGGCGAAGGAGGGGAGAGGAGGATGGCAACCGCGACAGACGACAAGTGCAGCCAACCCGTATCATCAGGACACGCGGTAAGGATGCAAGACCCTTGGAGGCCCACGTTAGAGTTTTTCGAGCGAGGTTGGCCAGCGAGAGTCGCCAAGGATGGGCCGCAGGGGCAACGATGCAAGGGTACCGTTGGGAAGGTTGCCCATCCTTACAATGCTGGTTGACTGTAATGGGACCCAGAGGCCCTTGCCCTTGCTGGGGCGAGATCGCCACTGTGAACGCCAGGACCAAGGGCGCCAATCCTGAAATGAGGCCAACGCTGCAGCGGGAGCACGACTTCCAACAAGAAACGCTCCGACCGAACAACCAACATGTTAGCAAAACAGGTGTTGAACTCGTGTGCGTAAACGAACAACGAGGAACAAATATGCGGGAGATGCGGCCCTCCACTCGCACGATATCTGGGAGAGGGGAAAATTCACAGTGAGCGCAGGGAACGGACGGGGGGAGAGAGGACGGGCGAGGAAGAGAAGGAGCAGGAGAGAGAAGGCTACATTGGAAGCTAGGTGTGACGCGTTCGTGTCGCGTGTGCGGGCGAGGCACCGCTGCGCGAGGGTGACGATGTGCTGGCCGAGGCTAGGGCCGAGTCGTGGAATCTGTTTCGCCCTTCTGTCTCGCGTTGGGGCGTGGGGTTGTCCGTGGGTTGTCCCGTCTCGTGGGTTGAACAATGGGTGGTCCCGTGGATTGCCCTGCTGGTTCACCCGTTGTTGTCTCGGTGTTCTCTGATGGGATGTCCCTTGTGTTGTCCCGTGGTTGTCCGTGGGTTGTCCCGTGGACTGCCTTGTAGGTCCCCCCAGGGCAACGCAAACCGACATGCAACTCAAACTGCATGCGTCTAATTTATTTATATAAACGGATGCAGAGTCAACAGTGCAGGCAGGCAGATGTATAGCGAGTCGAGCAAGTAGCTTCATACACAGCAGCAGTAGGCAAACATGCTACAATGCAGCGGACAAATACGCGCAGCATCGAAACTGCAAGCGTATAGCATGTACAAGAAGCCAGGGAACACGCTACATGAACATGCACCCAGGTCGGAAGTGGCGTACCCATGCGACTAGCCCGTCTTCGACAGCTGTCAACATGAATATTGTCTACCACCGATGTGCTGATGAAGCTCATCAACCCTATGTCACCTCTCACCACTACATCAAAGATGAACTGATGAGAGGTGAGGTAGTTTGATATGTGGTAGATGGTATCGCCCAGATGGGCCGAAGTGCGTATATTCACACACGCGGAAGGCGGCTTGATGCGTGAACTCTACATGGCTTGCTGGTTGGCCCGTGTTCTGCGAGATGGACGGGCGAAGTGGCATTTAGTTTACTCAGGCGTCCAAATATATATATATATATATATATATATATATATGTATATATGTGTGTACATATGCATACAACAATTGTATGCCAACATGTCCGTGCAATGTACACTTACACACACATCGAGAGAGGCACCTGCAATACGTCAATATGGTTATAAGATGTTAGCTCGTAGACGTGCAATTTGCAATTGAAAAAGATGTGCAGATCTGAGTGCGAATTGGATTGGGATTTGGACGCACATCGGAACACAAGTCGAACACGCGCACAGACACATCTCATCTTGCCATCGAGACGCCCATCGGATTGCAAACTCGTTTGTAGTAGCGAGAATAGCCAGGAGAGTTAGAACAGGTCGGGCAGTGAAAAGGACTCAAGCGGAGTTCGAGCAACCATCGCGACTCAGGGATAGAACTGTCCGCTCGAGGAGTTCGGCAAGAAGATCGAAGGCCAATGCGACGCGATGCCACTCGAAAACCGAAAGCTGCACCCATCATCAAAAGAAGAGCCGCCCCATCACCCGAGGCGTTGTCGAACCATGACGCAGGCTGCAGGAGTCGGGTGCGAAGGCCAGGGGGGGGCAATGACGGCAGGCGCGGGGGAGAGGAGTCCACGAGTCGGGCGAGCGGGTGCCAGGCAAGGGAGCAGCGGGAGGGTGGCAGGACACAGTCATCATAAGGCCCGTGGCGAACGCGCGGCGCATCAGAAGTTGTAGACCGGCTTGACGGGGGCGCCCGTGTCGGCACTGCGGATCTCGGGCACGTCGAGGGTGGTCATCATCCTGGCGGGGGGGAGGGGGGGGAAGGGGGAGAACAGGACAGGTAACGATTGGATTATCCTCTTACTTTTCGAACGCAAACTTGGAGACGTAGAGTGGATGCCGAAGGGAACGAACGAGACGAACTCGCCTGTCCTCAGCGTGGGTGTCCGTGCCACTGCACAGGGACGTATCAGGACTCTCGAGCCGAGACTTGGCCCCGGCCCGTCCTTCCCAGAGGGCGTACGAGCTGATGGCAGGGTCGCGCCAGAGCAGGAAAGAGGGAAGGCAGGAGCAGTGTCGCAGTCATGAATTACCCGCACGCTGTGAGATCGCGAGCCAATCCCCGCACCAATCCCCTGCTCCTCTTCCTCCTGCTCAAGTCCAGGCCCCTCTGGAAGGGAGAGAGGCGAGAAGAGAGAGAAAGAGAGAGAGAGAGAGAAAAAAAAAAAAACAGAAGAAAGGATGCAAATATACATAAACATAAGCAGAGTTTGCAACATTGACTGTACATATAAATACACCCGTATAGAGAGAAAGAGAAGCAAAGAGAAATAAAGAGAGAGAGAGAGAGAGCGCGAAAGAGTGAGAGGGAGAAAGAGGGATGGACAGAGAGAGACACGGGGAGAGAGAGCGAGCGAGAGTGAGCGAGAGAGGGTGAG
>CAUYUJ010005625.1:38145-40645 GCA_963575745.1 Prorocentrum cordatum | reverse complement strand
CCTCCTCATCATCATCCCCATCCTCCTCCTAATCTCCATCCTCATCCTCATCCGCATCCTTATCCTTCTCCTCCTCCTCCTCCGCCTCCTCCTCGTACTCATCCTTGTCCTCGTCCACCTCCTAGTCATCCCCCTCGCCATCTCCTCCTCCATTGCTGAGGCCCGTGCCTTGAAGGGCAACCAGGCTACGGAAGTGATCTCCCTCGGCATTGCATCGGGCCCCTGAGGCGGGGTTTCTGTAGTGATATTGGGTCGTCAGCTGGGACCGCTGCCGAGAACGGAGGCCCCTGTGAGCTTGTTCCAGTGGAAATCAAACAACTTTCTGGGCGACGAACACTCTGCAACCACAAAAAGCTCATGTCACGGAATACCTCTTGGAGGTGGTGGACATGTCAAGCGGTCAGAAGGGACAGTGATGTGTCTGAAGTGATCCAGGCTGCCTTCGCACCTGCAGAGGAGGAAGGAGGACGGAGGGAGTATAACAACGGGGAGCGGAGGGAAGCATAGAAGCATGAGAAAGTTGCTATGTTTCCCCCGAGAACGCACACGTGAGAAGCTTTCTCAACTTCCCCTGAAGACGCAAAACCAACCTCTCGGAAGGAGCGAGGGCTTCAGAGACACCCCGCGGCCTTCTGAGAAGGCCCTCTCCTTCTTACGTCTCCCCCCTTGCTCGCCACCGATGTTCGGCCCCCCTCGTCGCCGCGGCTGGATTCGCCTCGAAGGTCTGGCCAGAGTGCACCCTGGGAGAGGTCTGGCCGCCCAGTCTCCTGAGGTGTACGAAGGAGCCCTTTTTCCTTGCAGGGACTGCGGCAACGAATACCAAGAGCCCCGTCAGGCTTGCCGAGCCGTGCCCTCCCATGTCGGCCACTGGGAGGGCCAAGTTTAGAAGGCTCAGCAAGTCATTGCCGCCCAAAGAAGGGGGCCCTGTGAAACACAAATAAATGCACACAACTCTCAAGACTTCAAATATTTTCCCATATTCTCTGGGTTTCCGTCTTCCCCCCCATTTCCTATAGTTTCCCATCCTTTTTTCCTGGGAGTCGACGAATAATTGTGTCTGTGTGTTTTCCCCCTCCTGACCAAATCTGGCATGCAGTTCCCTTGTCACTGACCTGAGAGGTGGTGTCTGAGCTGGCATCCACGGCGCCAGTCAGCGGGGAAAGGTCGCAGGCCCTCCTCTGCCTCACACCCCTGCGGAGGCGTGCAAAAAAAACAGCGATCCTCACCGATCGCCAGATGTTGCCGACCGCGGAACTGCAGGTGGCGAACAACACACGCACACACGCTTGCACGAAGGCACGCACGCACGCACGCACGCACGCACGCACGCACGCACACACACAAACACACACACAAACACACACACACACACATAACTAGTTGTTTTCGTCGGCGGCGAGGCACAGGCAGTCAGCTCCAGCGTGTGGCCATTCGGGGCGGCCGAACGGCTGATTGGCCGGCATGCAAGAAAGGGACAAGGACGAGGACGGCCGCGTGGAGGGAGGGGGAAGAAAGAGCACTCAGACGTGGAAGAGTTCCGCGTCGAGCGGGCACACACACACACACACGCACGCACACGCACACATACACACACATACACACACACGCACACACACACACACACGCACACACACACACACACGCACACGCACGCACGCACACACACAAACACACACACAAACACACACACACACACATACACACACACACACACACGCACACACCTACGTTCGGGCACATGCGGCCGGCGCAGCAAGCTACGCGAGCGATTCGGGGTCCGAACAGTGCTGCGCAGGCCGAACACTCGGTTGAGTGGGGGGGGGGGGCGACAGCAAAAGAACGCCCTCGCCCGTCACACGCGGCGAGCCAGCGGCAGGCCCAGGGGCAGCGGTGGCCGGGCGGCGAGGGCAGGTCGGCGCGCGCCACGGCGAGACTTAGGGCAGACACGCACACACACACACACACACACACATTCACACACACACACACACAAACACACACACACATACACACACACACACACGCAGGAACACACACGCAGGAACACAGACGCACACACGCACACACACACACACACAACACACGCCCACGCAGAAACACACAAACACACACAAACACAAACACACAAACACACACACACACACTTTTCGTCGGCGGCGGGGCAGAGGCAGGCCGTTCCAGCGTGTAGCAATTCGGGGCCACCGAGAGGCTACAGTGACAGGCGCGCAAGAGGGAGGAAACAAGACGAGGGCGGCCGCGCAGGGAGGAGTGGGAGGGCAAAGCGCTCAGACGTGGAAGAGTTCCGCGTGCACACGCACACACACGCACAAACAAACTGACGTTTTGCGCCGCGGCCACGCTTGCGGCGGCACGGTGCAGGGCAAGTTGAGCAGACGAGCGGGGAGAAAGGCAGGCTCGCGCGGCGTCGAGGAGCGGGAGCGGATCCGCCCACATGGGGAGGGGGCACGTACGCAAACACTCGCGAGGGGGGCACGCACGC
>CAUYUJ010005625.1:0-38045 GCA_963575745.1 Prorocentrum cordatum | reverse complement strand
CCTCCTCCTCCTCCCCCTCCTCCTCCTCCTCCTCCTCCTCCTCCTCCTCCTCCTCCTCCAGCACACAGACGAGGGCACCCGTGCGGCACGGAGGAGTCCGCCACGCACGGACGAGACGGCTCCTGGTCCCGGCGATGGCGGCGAACGTCGCCGCCCCCACGAGGAAGGAGGCGTAGGGCGGCATCGCCTGGGCGCCCGGGCCACCCCGACCTCTCCAGGTCCTGGCAGCGAAAGGCAGGCCTGAGCTGGATCGAATCGCGAAATCTCAGCGGCGAGCGGGGAGGGAAGCGAGGGGTACAAGGCCTTCTCAGAAGGCGGCGGGACTTCTCAGAAACCCTCGCGCATTCTGAGAAGTGTTCTGCGTCTTCGTGAAAGGCTGAGACAACTTCTCAGAAGGCCGAACGAGAGCTCCCACAAACGAACGAACGAAGTGAAACCCATAATCTTGGCGGGTGCGGGTAGGGATCGCGTGTGACCACCGAATAGAATCGGAATCGCGGCCCCAGCCTGCAAATCGAATCGCATCGGCTCAGAGCGCAGGCGGCCCTGACAGGGGCGGGGGCAGACACTGCAGTCAAAACCAGCCGGGGGACAGAATACAGGGATGCGAAACGACTGCAGTCGGTCCTAGGACAGAAGAACATCCTTTAAGAACACGAGACGCTCCGCCAGCCAAAACGAAGAGCATTCGAGGGTACCCTCCCCCCCCCCCAGAATACACACAAGCATCCAACAGGCATGAAGAATATCAGGGTACCCTCTCCGCACCGACCTCGACATCTCACACCTCGGTCCGACTGTGTTAGAAGATGGAAAGGGGTGTGGTGTAAAGGGGTGTGGTGTGGACGCCCTGCACGCCCACAGAAACAACGATGTGGGCGACTTCACTGCGTCGCCGTCTGCGGCGCACGCGGCCGAATCCAAAGCAGCGCCGGCACCGCTGCTCCGAGTGGGCCACGGCGAGGTGGGAGCATGGCCGGGGGGAAGGAGGAAGGAGGACGAGGAGGAGGAGGAGGGGGAGGGGGAGGGAGGAGGAGGGAGGAGGAGGCGGAGAAGGAGGAGGGGGAGGAGGGAGGAGGAGGAGGAGGAGGGAGGAGGAGGAGGACTACTCAGGGCTACTCTGGGCCGAGGACGCCAAGGAGGCGCGCCCGGGACGCCAACCAGAGCCGTGAGCCGAGGCGTGGGCGCCCCGCCTCCGAGAGCAGCACACGCGCGCCCGCTCGGGAGGCCAGCTCGGCGGCCGCCCTCCGCGGGGCCGCCGAGCCCCCGCGGGGCGCCGCTCGCGCCGCGACGGCCCCGGGCGCCGCTTGTTCTGGCGCCGAGGTGGGTCCTCCTCCTCCTCCTCCTCCTCCTCCTCCTCCTCCTCCTCCTCCTCCTCCTCCTCCTCCTCCTCCTCCTCCTCCTCCTCCTCCTCCTCCTCCTCCTCCTCCTCCTCCTCCTCCTCCTCCTGCTCCTCCCTTCTCCCTCCTCCTCCTTCCCGTTGCTGGGCCTCCGCCCCGCCCGGTCCTCCAACGCTTCAGACTCCCTGGGTTGCAGCTTGCACGACCGCCTGGCCTCTCAGACGCCCTGGGTTGCTGCTTGCACCGCCGCCTGATCCGAGGCCCCCGCGCGCGCCCGGGTAATTCGTCACGGCCGCAGCCCGACCGTGACCACTCGCCGCCGGCGCTTCCGCCTGCGGCTGAAAAAAAGGTCCTCCAACGGATGGGCCTTTTTATATCTCACCACCACCACCACCATAAGCTGGAGGGGGGGGAAGGAGGAGGGAGGACGAGGAGGAGGAAGAGGAAGAGGAGGAGGAGGAGGAGGAGGAGGAGGAGGAGGAGGAGGAGGAGGTGGGTCCTCCAACGGATGGGCCTTTTTATATTTCACCACCACCACCACCATAAGCTGGAGGGGGGGAAGGAGGAGGGAGGACGAGGAGGAGGAAGAGGAGGAGGAGGAGGAGGAGGAGGAGGAGGAGGAGGAGGAGGAGGACCACCTCCCTCTCCAACTCGTGGTGGTGGTGGTGGAAAATAGGTCCATCATCAAACCCTGAAAGGTCGGCGGCTTTCTCGATCGCCCGAGCGGTCCGCGCTGGACGCTCCCGGACCACGCGCGGCGTCCGCTGTGGAACGCCGGCGGCAGGGGCCGCAGCCGCGCCGACACCGCCGCAGACCTGCCGTACCCGCGCTGATCCCCCTCGTGCCAAGACCTCCTGCGGGAGGAGCAGGCCCCTCCCCCGAGAGGAGAGGGGAGGTGCCCTGACCTTCCAGAGAGCCAAAGAAAGATGGCCCTCCAGACCTCTAGACCTATGTGCGCCCAAAACGTCGACAGGAATTTAGGTGTCGAGGTCCTGGTGCTAATTGTTTTAGCCCTCCTGGAAGGTCAGGGTGGGCCCACCGCCGGCGATTGCGCTTGCCCTGCCACCGTACCTGACACTGCGCGCTCCCAGGCTCGCCATGGGCCCTCACCTTTCGAGGCCTCCTGGTTGGGGTCCGAGCAGCTGGGGTCGAGGGATCGCGCCGCTTCGCCGATGCATCGGCGACGTCGGCGTGGGGAACCACTGGCTCCACATCGAGCCGCATCACCGATGCGTCGGCGACGCGGCGCGATTCTCCGACCCCATCAGCTCGGACCCCACCTGGGAGGCGTGGACGCCTGCGAGCCGGTCTGCGCCACGCCTGGCCCCCTGGCACCCGGCAAGGCACTGCGCGGGGAGCGAAGCCGAAAGGGAGGGTGAGCGTTGAAGCGGAGGGGCCAGGGCGGGTGAGGGAGGACGAGCCCAGGCCACGGACCGAAATCATCCTGATCCTGCCAGCTCTCCGAGCGCAGGTCACCCCTCGGTCGGAAGAAGTGGGCAGAAGCATGACGCAGACGGCGTTGGACGTGGAATGGATGTCCGCCCGCGCACTGACGAGGAGGAACCAGGGATGACCGCTCGACTCTTGAAGTAGGAAAGCGCCTGCAATATATCAGAAGCTGGGCATCCAAAATGATCCTGACGAACGAACCAACCATAAGCAGTTTGGGGTACCGCGTTCTGGGTCCACATTTCGACTGGCCTCCCTATGAGGCCACGATCCCGGTGAGGAATCACTTTCTCCTGAAACGATGATCCAACACCACAGGCATGTCTTTACCGACACCCGAGTGCCATGGGAAATTTGATAGTAAAATTCATTTTAAATAACTGCGGAGAGGGGTTGGAGGAGGAGGAGGACAAGCAGGAGGAGGAGAAGGCGAAGGCGAACGACAACGAGGACGACGAAAGCGTAGCGGCCGCCACCCAGTTGGAGGGAATGGTGGGAGAACAGCGTAACGGCCGCCACCCCGAGGATACGAGCCTCCTCCGCCTCCGATCCATAAATATTTACACAGACACACACTCACACATCCACGCGCACACACACACACACACACACACACACACACACACACACACACACGCACACACACGCACACACACGCACACACGCACACACACACACACACACACACACACACGCACACGCGCACACACACACATCCACGCACACACACACACACACACACACACACACACACGCACACACACGCGCATGCGCGCACACGCACACGCACATGCACACACTGTTGATCCTTCGTGCTCCCCCGACGCCCCCGGAGGGAGGAGGAGGAGGAGGAGGAGGAGGAGGAGGAGGAGGAGGAGGAGGAGCCTTGGAACAGAGATTCGGGGGGCCTTAGCACCAGAGCGAGAGGCCTTGGGTGGAACTCGCTTTGGGGCCACGAACCGTGCGAGGGGTTTGCCGACATGGGCATGCGGTGGGCGGGGTGGACGCATGCGAACCCTGCCCCTGGGGCCTTGGGCGCCATGCTCCCTATGGGGCCACGAGCCGTGTGACGGGTGTGCCGAAATGGGCATGCGGTGGGCGGGGTGGACGAATGGGAACGCGGCCTAGTGGCCCTGGGTGGAGCTCCCTATGGGGCCACGAACCGCGTGACGGGTGTGCCGAAATGGGCATGTGGTGGGCGGGGTGGACGCATGTGAACGCGGCCACTGGGGCCTTGGGTGGAATCCCCATGGGGCCACGAACCGTGTGACGGGTATGCCGACATGGGCATGCGGAGGGCAGAGTGCCGAAATGGACATGCGGAGGGCAGAGGCACACATGGGAGGAGGGAGGAGGGGGAGGAGGAGAGGAGGAGAACGCGGGGGAGGAGACGAGGAGGGAGAACGATGAGGAGGGCACTGTCTCTGCAAAACGAGGACCCGGCACAGGACGGTTGGGAAATACATCCTTTTCAACGACGGGCGTGTAATTCCCTGTCGAGACGGTGGTTGCCCCTCCTCCGGGGTCCTTCTACCCCGGGGCTGGGCCATGCGGAGATGGGGGGGGAGGGGGCGCGATCTGCAGCAGCGTCCAAGATGACCCGCATAACTCCAGGATCGCTCCACGATGGTACACGAGCGCCCGAAATGGCGCAAGATGGCCCCCAGCATGCCTCCAAGAGGCACCAAGACGGCCCAAAGACGGCCCGAAATGGCCTCTGAGCCTCCAAGAATCTCCCCCCAGAGGCTCAAATCAATGATAACACTGACGCGGGTCAATGGTTCTTGCATTTCTTATTGTGTCGCTTCCGATGGGCCTTGTGAGGCCTCAAGGTGGCGCCAGGATCGCCCAAGAGTCCAAGAGAGTCTCTCGAGGGGCTCTCAGAGGTGACCCCGAAGACCACAAAGAGCTCGCCCCAAAACTGCCCCGCGAGACCCTAAGAGGCGACATCGGGCTCCGACGGAGGGACGCAGTAATTGAGAACCCATGGCGTTCTCCAAAAAGCCTCCGTCTCTTTCTGGGCGATGGCCTCCAGCATGGCTGTAAGCGGGTCCCGAAGGCCCCGAAGACGGCCCCAAGAGAGCCCCAAGAGGGGCTCAGGGACCCCCCAAAGGGAGGCAAGAGAGCTCCGAGATGGCTCCAAGAGGCTTCCAAGAGGCTTCCGAAAGGTTCCCATAGATCTTCAAGTTCACCATTCTTGGCCTTGCTCTTTCAGAGTGTGCTTCTCTACGCCCACCTGGGCACAGTTTTCTGGACGGGCAGGTGGGGAACGAGGCTGAGCACCACGTCGGAGACGAGCGTCGCGCCTGGATCGGTGGCTACGGGCCCCTGTGGCGAATTGTCAGCCACACGCAAGAGCGACCCTGGGCAAGCGTGTCCTCTGGCGAGCGGCTTTCAGGGGCCGCGGGGGAAGCCACACGCAAGCCGTCCAGGCACGACCGCCGGTGCTCGCGGGACCCCTGCGGGCCAGCACCAAAAGAGGCCACCTCGGCGAAAGGCCACTCTTACGCGCAGCCGAAAGTGGAGCGCGTGCCACTGGCACGAGGACGGGATCCTGAAGCCGGGGCGACTGCATTCCCAGACCCCCGACGTCGTGACTGTCTCACAACGTCGGCCCCCACAGGTCTGGACCCCTTCCCCTGTGCAGGTCTCTTCATCCTGCGTTGTCCTATAGACGGTCCCGGGGCCCGGCGAGGGCCCCCAGAGGCCGAGCATAGCGAAACACCTCCCACCGTGTTTTTTTGTCACAGCTCGAGGTCTGGGTCTGGGGGGCTCGAGGAGGAGGGAGTAGAGGAGGAGGAGGAGGAGGAGGAGGAGGAGGAGGAGAGGAGGAGCAGGAGGATGAGAGAGGAGAGAGGAGCAGGAGGAGGAGAGAGGAGGAGGAGCAGGAGGAGGAGAGAGGAGAGGGAGCAGGAGGAGGAGAGAGGAGAGAAGGAGGAGGAGGAGGAGGAGGAGGAGGAGGAGGAGGAGGAGAGGAGGAGGAGGAGGAGGAGGAGGAGGAGGGGGGCGTCTGCACTTGCTTCACACATGCGCCGGGGCGCTCCCGCCGGCTGCGCGCCCCGCGGGGGCCCCGGCGGGCCGAGTCCGGGCCGAGGGTTCTGCTGCTCCCAGCGTGCTTGAAGGACCACGTCCCCGGAAAGACTTTCGCGCAGAAGTAGCGGAACAGTGTCGAACGGGTACTCCAGATTTCGTAAGAAAGGGAGGGGGGTCTCATTTCGGGGGGGGGGGTCTCTTCCAGACTATCTTGGAGGGCCTGGGGGGGTCTGGGGACGATGTTTTGGAGGGTTCTCCCACCTGGGGGGGGTCTGAAATGGCTTGTCTTGGAGGGTCCAGACCCCCCCCCTTTTATTACGAGATCTGGAGTAGCGCCTCCCAGGGCCCGAAGCGTGAACGGCCTCCAGTTTCGGTGCCGTCTTGGTGCCTGAGATTCTCTCTGGTGGCCGAGGCCACAGAGCAGGTCGGGACACCACAGGTCGAGAAGTGCCGCTGCAAGCAGACGGGGCCCCGGGGGGGCCCTGGGCCGTGAGGCTCCGCGGCGCTGCAGAGTTGCTGTCCGCCGCGCCCAAAGACCCCCGACGTCGTGACATCGTTTCGCCCCAGGCAGCCAGACGCCCAGACCCCCCTCCCGTCGCGAAAAAATTGCTACGGGAGGTGTTTCGCTTTCTTCGCCTTCCGGGGGGGGGGCATTACCGTGCCTCGGGGCCGTCATACAACGACTCGGGATGAAAAACTGGCCCCAGGGAATGGGTCCAGACCTCTGGGGGTCGACGCTCTGCACGAAAAAAAAACGACGTCTAGGGTCTGGGCATCCACAAAAACTCGACAACACAAACTCGACCCTGGGGGAAACAAATACCGATGCTCCCTGGACCCAGACAGTGAGCGTTCTGACTAGAATTTCGAGGCGAACCTGCCGTGGCGGAAAAAGGCCTCCCAGGATGCCAAACAAAGCGAAATCGCAGCAAGGGTAGAGGCACGGCGAGGGCATTGAATAAGGAACCCTAGGAGAACGAATCTAGAATTTGGAAGCGGGTAGAACTCAAATTGAGGATTGGCTATCGATACCACCGCTGCCCTCATCCGATAAGGAATCCTCCAGGGCCTGCTGAAGCCTCCTGGGCGCATTCCTTCACGAGCGCCCCCAACGTGTTGGTACCTGCCATTCTCTTCTGAGATCCGTCGATCCTCGACCCCTCGCAGCCCCGCCTGCGGGTCCGCCGAAGCGCTTGCCCGCTCGGGCGCGCCGCCGCCAGCCAGCACCTCCTCTTCCGTGGTCCACACGCGGGCGGAGAGCTCCTGCGGCTGGAGCTGGCACGAGCCAGCACAAGACGCTGGCGGCGGGACTGAAAACGAGACACGGCAGAAGCAGCGATTGAGACGAAGCCCGCGCGATGATAAATTCGGGTGAAGATAAATCGAGAATCTCGGAGTTCCGGCGGCTTTGGAGGATGTCTCTGGCGCCGCGGCCTTCTCATAACGTTCGCGGGAACGCTCTGAGGGTGTTCCGGAACGCTCCGGAACGGATTTATCCTCGTCCTAGCCCCGTCCGGGCGATGGCGAAGTTGGGGAGGAGATTGTCAGAGCGAGCGGGCCAAACGCTCATGCATGGTCCATGGGTGCGTGGTAAGAGTGGCGTTCCGTCTGGCGGATTCTGCTTGTTCTGCTGTTGTTGCGTTGTCGTCGTCCTCGCCCGCTACCCGCTGGCGACCCACACGCGACTCACCCTGCCACCCACCCCGCGACTCACCCCCGACACACCCCCACCACCGCCACAACCACCACCACTACCAGCAGCACAACCCACCACCACCACCACACAACCACCACCACCACCACCACCGCCACCACCACCACCAGCACCACTTCCACAAACCACCGCCACCACCGCAACCCACCACCACGACCACAAACCACCACCACACCAGCACCAAACCACCACCACCACCACAACCCACCACCACCACCACCACCACAAACCACCACCACACCACCACCAAACCACCACCAAACCACCACCACCGACCACCACAACCACCACCACCACAACAAACCACCACACAACCACCACCACAACCGCCACCACCACCACCACCACAACCCACCACAACCCACCACAACCCACCACCACCACCACCACACCACCACCACCACCACCACCCACCACCACCACCGTCGTCCTCGTCGACGCTCCCCGCCGCCGCCGCCCGCCGCCGCAGGCGCCAGCGCCGGCCCAGAAGGGGAAGTCGTCGCCCCCGCCGCCGCCAGCCGCCGCCGACGCAGGCGCCGGCCCGAGGAGAGTGAGAGAGGAATGATAGGGGGGGGGGGGGTCGAAACCACCCCACCTTGCGTCACGGGAGGGGGGCGGGGGGGTACGGTTCCAAACCCCTACCCCTCCAAGCGACCACAGAACGCGCAATTTCATTTGTTCACAAAAGGCGTTTTCACCCAATTTCGGGCTCTGGACCCTCACAGATCGATCGGGCTTGACGAATGGCGCAAAAGGACAGGGTCCGGTGCTCCAGTCGAGATTATGTTTGCGATGTCGCATTTGTTCTTCGCAACGTCGGATCCCCCGCGTCTAAAAGGAGCAATTTGGCCACCTCACCAGATGCCTCGTCCAAAATAGTTGCCTCTGCGCCAGATTCTGTGGCAATACAGTTCCAAGAACGCTCCGTGTATGGTGAACGATTCTCCCCCTCCGCTCTCTTCCCTTCCAAGAGCCGGCGGCGAGCCCAGGTGGGAAGCGGGAGGGAGCGGGCCTTCTCAGAAGGCGGCGCGGGACGTCTCAGAAGCCCTCGCACCTCCTGAGCAGGGATCTGCGCCTTGGGAGGAGACCTAGACAGCTTCTCACAAGGCCGGGAGCCTTCCGAGTCTTCTGAGCGGGCTCGCCCCCTCTGACTTCCCTCCCGGGAGCGCCCAAGAGAGCCCAGAATCGAATCGATGTCAGATCGGCGGGAGGGAGCGGGCCTTCTCAGAAGGCGGCGCGGGACGTCTCAGAAGCCCTCGCACCTCCTGAGCAGGGATCTGCGCCTTGGGAGGAGACCTAGACAGCTTCTCACAAGGCCGGGAGCCTTCCGAGTCTTCTGAGCGGGCTCGCCCCCTCTGACTTCCCTCCCGGGAGCGCCCAAGAGAGCCCAGAATCGAATCGATGTCAGATCGGCGATCGAAATTAATCGGGTCGGCGGAAATCGGCAACCGAGTCGGGAAAAGTCGAATCGGTAGAAATCGGCAGACTAGTATTCCTCCAATAAGACATCGGAAACCCAAATCGAAACCTCAAGTCGAATCGAATCGAAATCGAATCGAATCGAAACCCCCCCTCCCCGTCCCCTGCCCCTTTCCCAGGACCGTCCGCAGCGGCAGCACCAACGAGGGCTGGCCGAATCCGACAGCCAGGACCGAGACCGAGGCCGACCAAAACCGACGGGCCGCCATGCCAGCCTCTAGGCGGGCGCAGCGACGCAGTAGCGACGCGACAGCTGGCAGAACCGAGCCGACCGAGCGCAGTCCGAACCGCGGACGTCCATGTCGCCCTCCTAGAGGCGAAGAATGATAAGCAAGAAAAGGACCCCAAACCCTTTGGGTGGGGACCTAAGTTAGGAGGTCCAAAAAACATTAGGGATAGGGTGTCTTTTCTGCGGGCGGATGTATCAGACCAAACTGCCCAGATTATCACAAATGCGAGGACGGGGACCTCAGTGAGGCCACGTCTTCATCGCGTTAGTAGGGTTAGGGGTTAGTTTGTTCTTGATGAAAGAAAGCCAGGCGAAATCCCCGAAGATACGAAAGATGCCCAAGGCGCATCTCGCCCCCTGCGCGGCAAGCGGCCCACACCCACCGTGCGCCCACCCCGCGGAGAAGAGGGCGAGGACGAGGAGGAGGAAGCAGACGAGAACGAGGACGGCAGCGGGACGAAACTGGACATTCCCATATAGTCCGTAGAGAGTACAGAGCTGAGTAAGAGGGCTTCAGATTAAGAAGCCAGAGCCGCAGGGTAGCCCCGGAGCTCGTTCCAGCTTCCGGCAGGAATCCCCGGCGGGGCTCCTGCGAGCTTTTCACCGGCCCCCGAAGGCCTTTTTCGAAGCGTTTCCCAATACGTATGGTCGAGAGGCCTCTTCGCGCCCTTCTGGCGCTCCGCTGCCAGGGCTTGGGACTCCGCAACTTCTGCGCCAGCCCGCGCGTTTCCCTTTGGCGATCGACCAGAAATATCGCCGCACCGAGAGGGACACTTACGGCCAAGGTTCACCTGCTGGGAGGCATCCTGACGGAGCCAGGCGCAGTCAACCCGTGCAGTAAGTATGCATGGTAAGGATGTAAGGGCCTTGGAACGCCATGTCGACACTTCGCGAGCGGGGCGCGGCCAGCGAAAGCGGCCAAGGGTGGGCCGCAGGGGAAGGATGCAAGGGCACTCTTGGAGCGACGTTCATCCTTACTGTGCGGATCGACTGCAACGAGAACGAAGCGAAGGCCGAGAGGAGGAGGAAGAGGAGGAGGAGGAGGAGAGGGAGGAGGAGGAGGAGGAAGATAATATAATATAATAGAATAACGCAATGGGGCTCCAGACTCCACGAACTCAAGGAAGCGCGAGCCCTGCGCGCTGCGTTGGCAGCTCGAAACTCCCTGCGGGGCGGGTGGCCAGTCGGGTGCCAGCCCGCGCCGCCTCCACCGAGCGGTCTCCCATCTGGGCGCGCAGCCTGGGAGATGCCCAGCCTAGAGGACCAGGCTTCAGCTCATACCCTCTCGGACAAACGAGATGGGGCGAGGAGAGACCACACCACCCGTCGTCGGCGGAGGGGGAGGAGAGGGAGGGCATTGCCCAGAAGGGGGGAGCCGAAGCCTCCTCCGATTCGAGAATCCCACCCTCCCTCCGCCCACGACTCCCACGGCGACCCGTCCCACGACCACCACCCTTCCCCTTAGTACTGGTGGGAGCAGCCTTTGGCACCCCCGTCACTGGCGCTTTCGGGAGCCTGGGGTCCGCATAAGAAGGTGCCGCGAAAGTGCGGTCCAGAACATCACTGGAGACAAGGCCCCTGGAAATCAGCTCCCTGAGTCTAGCCGAACTCGCCAGCGGGGTGGCCGAAAAAGCAGGCGGCAGGCGGCGAGCTATTACATTGTCGCAAGACTGGCTAGATGCATTCACAGTGCCCTCACTCACAGGGGTCGGTCTCACTTGATCTGCGACCCCAGCCATCTCACTGTCGGGCCGCCCAGCTCCACCTTGGCGCGGTACTCCATCAGGATGGGCCAAAACAGCTTCACCGACTCGAGGTCCAGGTTGTTGAGCGCCACCGTGAGGACTCCTTTCTTCTCCAGTGGTTCGTCCTGACCCTCCTTGTCGTGCCGAGTCCTTATGTAGCGACACTGCAGCACAAACAAGCCCAGCTGTGCGAGGGTCTGCCCGCGAGCCCCCTTCGTCCAGAACTCCAGCGTGGCGGCGTAGCCCTGTGCGTTGTGCGCTCCACCCTCGGGCGCGAGCTGACCGATGGCGCGCTTGATGATGACCGCAAAGAGTGCGACCTGCGGGCGGCCGCGAGCCTTCCAGTCGATGCTCTCTCCTGAGCGCTGTCTCTCCTTGAGGGGCCTGGGATCGTCGTCGTCGTATTGTTTGTTGGCCTGCACGCAGTCCGCGTCGAGAGGGTCCGCACCCACGCGCACGGAAATTGCGCGATAGACCACAGGCTCCAGCGCCGAAAACCCCCCCCCACCAGGTTCGCCATGCGGCCCTTCATCTCCTTCGCCCCCAATCCTGGGACCGCGCTCCGCTTGGCGAGCACCATCATCCAGTAGGGCAACTCCAGGAGGGCAGGTGAACTGGCTGCGGCCGCGGCCATCAGCGCCGCGAAAAGAAGAGCCCTTATCATGAAGTGTCGGTAACGAGACATGGACAGGAAGATGCTCGAGTAGATGCTTACGGACGTCGTCGTAGTTCGCGCCCTCGAACTCGCACGGTTTACACTTACAGATCGGAGGCTCCAGGAAGGCAGTGATAGACGAGGCCCCTCTCGGATCGCATCGGCCTCGCTGAATCGCACCCTGGAGGCGCCGGCTAGCGGTAGTCCGGGTCGCGAATGTCCTCTGGCAAACGATGCGCGAGTTAGATGGCGTGAGCACGTCCGCAACGTTTCTGATACGATGGCGATGCCGAAGGCGTTCAGTAAGACCCCTCAGGGTTCGGAATAGAGCCCCACAAGTGATCCCATCCTGCATGTGCGTGCAAGTGTACATCTCCTCCTCGTCCTCCGCCTCCACTTCCAGGTCCCTGATCGCGAACTCCCCCCTCGCCTCCTCCAGGCCCCGTGGAGCTACGCGGGCCGTGAAGACGGATGCCCGATACTCCCCGAAGTCTATCTCGAGGAACTCCCTACGCTTATCTTCAGACGCATACAGGTGCCAGGGGTACTCCGCGAGGTCCAGTAGGAGGTCCGAGTGATCCAAGCAGGCGGCGGCGGCAGCGCGGGGGTCAGAACGCATCTGAAGGGCCCACGGGGACGCATGCTTGGAGAGGCCGTACTCAGGCTCGCAGGGGTCGCAAATTCTCGGGCTCGAAATCGAGGAGGGAGTAAAGTGCCGCCCAAATCTCTTTGTTGGCTTCAGGGAATCGGGCCCAAGACTGATACCAAGCGAGCCTCCTAGCCCGAAGTTCCACTTCCACTTTGCAGGGGGGCACCTTCCAAACATCCAAGACACGCATGTTGGTCAAACTTTTTTGATGAGTGAGCCCCATCCACGACGCACCTCCGCACATCGCAATCCCGCCCAGCTTGGCGAGGTGTGCGCCCATCGCGCAGCACTGGTGGTCGCTCAGGCAGAAGCACTCCATGGCGGACAGCAGCGTGTTCTGCATGAGCGAGAGGAACAGGGCACGCTTCCACCTTCGTGGAATCTTCAACGACCAGACGCCTCCAAGGCTGTAGAAAGCCGCGTGCGTCGCAGAAAACCTGCGAGCCAGCTCGTGCGAGGTCGTCTGAGTGGGAGAAACCACTGGGCCCAAGTAACGGGCGACGTCTTGTACTTTGCCTTGAACAGCACTTTTTGTACTCATCCACTGTTTGCAAGCCATGGCTCCCTTACCGCAGATATGAAAGCTGGTGGCTTGCTTCTCACGGTTCTGTTGTAGTCCATCCAACTTCAGCGCAGCGTCGAGGATGTCGTCTGCCTTGGCGAGGGACGCGGTAACCCCTTGCATCGTAGAGCCCACCCTGAACGGTATAGTGCGATGTAGATCGTCGGCGTAGGCACAGTAAGACAGGTCGACCGCATCATCATCAGGCAGGGCTCCGCGCATCAGAACAGTCCCAGGTTGGTTGGCCACCATGCCTGCAGCCCAGAACTTCATCGGTCGGACAAAGGCGCCCCGGAACGCAGAAACAACGTAGGGGTCGCCCATCATCCGGCCAACCTTCGGCTTCATGTAGAAAATGCCCTCGTATGCCTTCATCTCGATGACCCCGTCCCCGTGCCTGGCCTTGCAGGGGGCCCAGTCGGCGTACTCGGCGCAGTTCTCCACCACCTCGTCGAATGAATGCCACGCCACACTGCCGAAAGCATTGGAGAGGTCCTTCATCGCGCTAGCGAAGCTGACTCCAGACTTGCGCAAACGCCAGGACAGACATTGCGTCACCAAAATAGCACCTTCACGACGCTTGTGACGAGCGAATCCGCAAGCCTGGAGAGGGACCTGGATCTCGAGGCGACGCGCAAAGAAGAATTTGCTGATCGCGGGCAGCGAGTGAATCACACGTTTGCCAAGCGCCCCTGGCTTTGAGTTACCATTTGCAAAGTCCATGTCCTACGCTGCGAGACCAATATAGAGGGGCCAGGCTGGTGCGCCTGATCCAAGTGAGCCCGAGCAGCATCAATTCCTTGAAGATCTTCATGCACACAGGAGGAGACGCGAAGCCCAGTCCCTGTCGCCCAGGGAGCGTCTCCTTGTCCGCCGACATGCACAGGTCCCAGATCTCCGCGGGAGCGGTGTTCATGGGGACGACCCGACGCTTGGACGTTTTGCGGAAATACGGGATCAGCGCCGCGTAGTCTTCCGCAGCGCGGTAGGTTCGTTCACTTTCATCAGCAGCTGAAAGGGGGCGCGAGGGAGAAAGTCTCGCCGTTGGCGCCAAGCCGTCCAGTCCAGCTCCTCCACACTCATGCCACCCATGGGTCCGGCCTTGCGCCAAACTTCCAACCAATCCGACTTGCTGAGCGTGGTGGAGCCCAGCCGTCGCCCGTCCCGATGGCGCGCGCCGAAGCGGCAGCGAGCAGCCTGCCTCGAGAGGCGGGCCGCCTCGTGCATCCGCCGGTCCCTCCACGCCCGGCGAACCTGGTCGAGCAGGTCCTCCTTCGCAGCCAGAAGTGCACGTCGTCGTTGTTTAGCCAGAAGTCGCGTGAGTTCCTTCAGCTGCTGCTCGATGGCGGCCAGGGCTTCGTCCATGGATTCGGAGGGTGGCAAGTTGGCACGATCCCGTCGAAGTGCGGCCCGTACCTCGAGAAGGCGACGGCGTTCCTGGCAATCCTGGGGGCGTGGTGCAGAAGCTGGTTTAGCGAAATGGCGCTGGCCCACCGTGCAGAGCAGCTGCTCAAAAGGCCTCCCAGTAGTCATCGGACGCAGGGCGTAGGGCCAGGTCGCGGAGGTGAGGTTCACATTCGCGGAGCTGGGTGACCAGATCGTCGAGGAATGCCGCCTTGCCCTCGCCGCGAACAATGGCAGCCAACATAGCGTCACCATCAAGCCTGGGAGGTGGCGCAGGGGGAGGTCACCAGGGTCCTTGGCGTACCGAAGCTGCAGTAGGACAGGAATGTGATCTCGTGGTGGTACTCCTCGCACTGGTTGTAGGATGTCACCTACGCTGCGCAATATATGAGCCCGCTGCAGCCTGTCCAGCCAGCCTCGCGGGAGAAACCAATAGTCGATCATGCTGCACGTAGGAGGCGTGGTTGACGAGTAGAACGCCGGGGCGTAGGGGCCGAACGAGGTGGCCGAAACCATCCGCTGCTCCGTGAGCAGAAGTCGCACCAGTTCGCCCGCTCCGTGTCGACGACGTTCTCGAGTGCGCGTGTTGCCAAGGGCCGAGCAAGGTGGTTCATATCTCTGCCCTCCAGCGATCTGCGCACCCAAGCCGTCGTTCAGATCAGCGTAGAAGAGGGGGAGCGTCCTGCACGGTAGCTGGACCATGACCGAACGCCACCAGTCCGTGAGTTCACGCACCGTCTCGTGGTAGATGCGGTTCTTACAATGGGAACGGGGCTGCGGCGGGTAGTAGAGCACCCCATACGTCACATATAGCTCCCCGTTGTACGCGAACCGCGAGCCATCGTCCTGCCAGCCGCGGTGGTGGTGTCCACGTCCGCTTTATGTGTCTGTCTGAGTACCCCTTCCGCAAGATAACGGCGCAGCCCGTGGCTTTGGTGGTAAGCATTCCAAGTTGTGCCACTGCTTCCAGTATAAGTCGTCCTTCCATCCTTGAACGTAGGACTCCCTCACCCATCCGACAGGAGTTCTGCGTCCCACAGAGCAGGACCGCGTCATAAGTACATGTGTGGAATAAGATCTCCATCATCCGCAAGCCATGTGCCCACATCGGGTTATACCCAAGCGCTCGCAGAGCAAAGCCAAAGCCTGGCGCCATCATCCGCAGGCGTCAGAATTGCACGGGAGTCGTTGCAAACGGCAACGAGAAAGTGCGGGTGTGGCCTCAGGGTGAACCCCACAGAAGGTTCGGTGGTGTGTCCTGGGGCTGGATGAGGAGGAGGAGGAGGAGGAGGAGGAGGAGGAGGAGGAGGAGGAGGAGGGAGCGGACAAGGGGGACGCGTGTGTCCTGGGGCTGGAGGAGGAGGAGGAGGAGGAGGAGGAGGAGGAGGAGGGAGCGGACAAGGGGGACGCGGCAGCCGCAGCAGCGGGAGGCGGCAGAGCCCGAAGGGGAGCAGGGGCCGAGCTCCGTGGCGGCAGCACCCACGCCCACCTGCCGCATCGCCCACTTCTGCACGACGCGCCGCGCGCCGGTCGGGGCGTGGGCGGGGGTCGTGTACTGCAGCATCTCCTCCTGGGGGGAGCGCTCCGCGCCAGTCACGGGCGACGACGACGGCGCCGACGACGGGCGACGACGACGACGACGAGCAGCGACGACGACGGCGACGACGACGATGACAAGCGACGACGACGACGACGACGACGAGCAGCACAGTCGGACCTAGGCCAGAAGAACATCCCTCATGAACATGAGACCTCCGTCGGCCAAGACAAACAGGACATCTAAGGGTACCGTCCCCAGGATGCACAAGAGCATCCAACAGACACGAAGAACACGAGGGCACCCTCCCCGAACCGAACTCGATCTTATACATCGGTCCGACTGTAGCAGCATTGACGGGCTGCGGCAAGTGCAGTGGCGGCAGTGGCCGCAGTGGCGGCAATGGCGCTGGTGGCGGCGGCAAGGGCGGAGATGGCGGCAGCGTCTGCGGCGGTGTCATTGGCGGCGTTGGCAGCAGCAGTGGCAGAGGCAGCGGCAGCAGGGCGAGCGGAAAAGGTGAAAGGGGAAAAAGAGGACAAGGGAAAGGAAGAGGAGGCGGAAGAGGAGGAGGAGGAGGAGGCGAGGAAGGAAGCGGAGGGGATGCGGAAGAGGGCCGAGGCAGAGCAGGATGATGGGAAGGCGGAGGAGAAGAAGCGAAAGAGGCGGAGGAAACGGATGGGGGAGTGAGTGCTCCCGCGGCACGGTTGCAGCAGGCCTCTCCGATACAGAGCACGCCCAGGAACGTGGCACGCTGGCTTATCCTCCTCGGGAGCACACGTGGCCTGACCTGCAAGTGGGCGAAGCCACAGTGTTGATCAGTAAGTTTGCGGCTCGCTGCTGGACTTGAGGCACAGGGGAGCATACGAAGCGGCTGGCTCGAGCAGCGCAACAGGGCCGTGTGAACGCGTGGCGTGCCCCCACCCTCAAGAGCCCGCATGTGGATGGCAACCTGGGAGACTGGGATCCCCTTCGCTTATGACATGACCGCGGGCGCAACACACACGCACACACACACACGCACACACACACACACACACACGCACACACACACGCGCACACACACACACACTCACACTCGCACAAACACACACGCACACACACACACACACACACACACACGCACACACACACACACACGCACCAGTCACACACACACACACACACACACACACCCACACACACACACACGCACGCAAACTCACACACAAACACACGCACGCACGCACGCACGCACGCACGCACGCACACACACACACACAAAAACACACACACACACGCGCACACACAAACACACACACACATGGGCGCGAAAGCACGTACCCATACACACGTTGCCCCCCCATACACACACCAAACACACACACATATATATATATACACACAAACGCACACACACACACGCACACGCACACAAAAACATTGGCGCGAAAGAACGTACCCGCACACACACACACACACAAACACACACACACACACGTTCCCCCACGTTCCCCACACACACACACACACACACACACACTTACACACTTACACACACAAACACACAAACAAACAAACAAACACAAACACACACACACACACACACACACACACATACACACACGCACACACACACACACTCGACTCGCAAGGGCAAACACAGCAAATCGCCACGACTGACCCCTCGATTCCCCCGAGCAGTGCGAAGCAATGCTGGTGATGGGAGGTAGGCGGGAGAGAAAATAATAGAAACTCATAGGTTTCTGGCCATCAGCTCCCCCGTCTCCGGGAGAGAGCGGCAACTCATGCCCCCCCAGCAACACGGGCCCGCGAGCACAGGGGCGCCCCCGCAGATGAAACAAGCGCAAGACAAAGGCGCATCCCGCGGCAAGCTCAGAGGTCACTGGCGACTGCACCACGGACGCCTCGTGAGCGGGTGTCGAGCACGTGCGGCGTCACTCCACGACGCCTGTATGTCGAGGCGGCTAGCACGTAATCTCTGCTTGAGACATAACAACAGGATTACACTGGAAGGGTCTGGTCACTGGGCATATGCCCAGAAGGATGCCAAAACTCAGGGCGCCGTGGCTACTGGGAGCGCACAAGTGTTTACACGCTGAAATGGCGAAGCTTCCTGGGTAGTTTCGGAATCGAGCAACCACCAGACGACATAGAGAGAAAGAGGGGGCTCCGGTGCGAGCAGCCTCGACTTCTGGGCGGGAGGAGGAGAAGAGGGAGGGAGGGAGGGAGGGAGGGAGGGAGGGGGAGAGTGATGAGAAGGGAGGACAGAGGAAGAGAAGGAGGAGCTGAGGAGGAGGGGGCGGGATGATGAACGCGGAAGGAGGAGGGAGGAAGGTGGAGGAGGAGGAGGGAGGAGGAAGGAAGAAGAGGAAGGAGAGAAGAGGGAGGATGGAGGGGAAGGGAGGAGGAAGGAGGAAACGGGAATAGAGGGGGGGACATATGTAGAGGAGGAGGAACAGGGAGCAGGGTGAGGGTAGGAGAGCATGAGGATGACGAGGAGGAGGAGGAGGAGGAGGCGGAGCCGACGCCACTCCCTCGGCGGTCGCCTCCCCCCCCGCCCCCCCGGCTCGAGCGGCCGTCCTCGGTCGCCGACTCCGTCCCGCCGAGCCGCTCCCACTCCCTGGCCGCCACGGGGCTGGTCGTCCCCGACACGTGGGGGTAGGGGCACTCGCGGGGGTACCTGGAGGCGGGGAGGCAGGGGGGGGGAGTCTCAGGGGTACCCCTGAGATCCTGGCGTCCTGCATCTTTCACACGGCAGGCGTTCTCGCTCTTTTTCGGGCCCCAGGTCGATCCAGCTCGAAGAATGACGCAGGGAGATGGGGTCCGGAGCCCCGGTCGTGATTTTTAACGATGGTGCATTTTTTTCGTAACGTCGGATCTCAGGGTGCCCGGAGATGGCTGCCGGTCGCAGGAGTGAGGCCGGCCGAACGGAAGAGGCTCGCGGGACCTCCTGGGATCATCGCCTCGCAAGCACTGGTGTGACAGGAGATGAGTCAAAACTGCAGAAGCATAAACGTTCGAAGGTCCGCGCAGCTCTCTTGGAGCGGCGCAAGACACCCTTCACTGGCGCGCGCAGCGCGCGCGCCAGCAGCGCAGGTTCAAGAAATTCGCTCGGGCATTCGAACGTTTCTGGTCTTGCTGTTGTTCCCTGAAGAGCTTGTCTGTAACGTTTGACCCCTCACGAACGGATCGAGACAGATCTGGCTCAGTGCTGGTTGGCGGCCAATCTGGAGAACGACGACTGCATCATACTGACGGGGAACCTCCAGCAGCGCTAAGATGGGGAGGCACAACGCGTTAATGCCACCAAGGTGAACAGGTCTGGAGAGAGTGATGGATTTGTTTCGAGGTCCACTCAGAAAGCAATTCACACAACTCCGAGCGTGCCACATGGAAGAGGAGGGAAGTGATCCCAGCATCGCGAACCAGCATCGTCAGAATCGTCGTCGCCGTCATCATCCTACTCACCATCCTTATCATCATCATCATCATTCATCGTCCCACTTTTGGTTCCACCAATTTTCCCGCAGCGAGAGTCCGGGAGGACCCGACATACATTCTGGCAGCGACTCTTGTTGACACTCACGGTCAGGGCACATATTCGTGAATGCACGGTCCAGACTTCTCGGCCGCGCCCCCATAGATACAAAACGGCGTTGAGCGGATGTCCCGTGTGGACAAGTATCCATGGGAGCCCACATCCATGGGGAGCGTTCAGGTATCAGACCGCGAGAAGATGCATGCGTATCTTCCTCGCTCTTGAGATGCAGCGCGAGCAGGACCACGAGACTTTGCATGTCAAACGACCGTGCGCCAACTGGCACTCCAAAGGGCCACTCCTCAGAAGGAGGATTTCTGCTCTGATTTCTTCATAACTAGCGCTACTGCGATAGTCAGAGCTGATGTGATCAACTCCCACCATGACACAGATGGCATGAGATCTCGCTCTGAACGGACCAGCGCAGCCAACGAACCACACGGCACACCTCTGCCCACTCTGGCGATTGAATGATTCGTCCGCCGTAACTACCTCCCTGCAGCCAAAGAACGTCTCTCCTAGAAGAACGCGGCATACAAGTATGCTCCACGGAAGATCTGATGGCACCTTCTTGCCATCTCTGTCGGTGAGTTCACTGTACACACACGAGGCTTCCAGACACTCCATGCACAATAAGACGCGTGGCACAACGTCTTACCCGGACGCTTCCCACCACACCGTGGATCCACACCTTTTGTCAAAAGATGTTCAATGACATCGGCTGGTGATCCATGCCACAGCAACGCCTCATTCAAATTTGGGCGACCCTTCAAGACCGGTAGCCCCTCGATGCACCCGCAATCATCCGGCCATCGAGCTGCGACAAATGATCGCTCTGCTGTACACGTGTGGGCAACTGCCTTGCTCAAAGCTGTGGCCACGCCAAGAACTTCAATGTCAGACGGGGAGCAGAATGCATCAGAGCCATGTCGGAGCCGATGCAATCTGCAAGATGCGCGCTTCATGCACTCCATAAAGCGATAACAAAGATCTGTCGACGGTGATGCATGTTTACCAAGCGCTGTGCAATCAATGAAAAGAAAGATGCTCATACGGTGCGATATGTCTGCACCGGATTTAGATAGGTGGCCCTCACTTATCTGGTAAAGCGTTGCTAGGCTATTCTCACTGACGTGGTCAAGACGTTCCTGGAGACGTTGCGCCTGATCATGCTTACAATTCAACAACAATTCAACATATCAACCATCGAGGTCTGCACTGTGCAAGAATGTATGTGCGTCCTCCCACACGGTTCGGGATCAGCGATCAAACCTCCAATTTCCGCGAACAGATTCGTCGCGTCATCCAAGTCGGCCTCGAGCACCAGAGCGTTTGCTGGCACTCGGGCGTGGAAATGCTTGGCGTGCCGCAGAGATGCAAAACAAGGACGGATGCGCCCACCAGAAGGTTCCCAGTGGCCATCCTGCATGCTCAGGCCAGGCAACCTCGGGCTACACTTTGAGGCGATGCTGCTGCAAGGTCGGGCGGTGCTGCTACAAGGTCGGGCGCGATGGCAGCCTGAATAGTCGGCCAACAACCTCTCGTGATGGACCCAACCAGAGAGGCGATACACATCCCATCAAAAACAGGACGGCGACATGGCATTGCGAAGTGCTGAGTCGCCGTGCAAGAATGCTCCGACGGCCTCGCCCTTCGATGCGCGCGCTGCAGCTGTCATGTACACTGCATGCAGCACGCGGATGGTGCCGAACATCTGCTCCGGGGCCTCAAGAAGTGATATCAGCGGTGGCAAACGAAGTTCCCAACAACGCGGACCCCTAACAGCGGGAGATGCGATTGCAAGTGTTCTTGGCACTTTCCAGAATAGACAGGGCACACACACTGTACCAAGGTCTTACCAGAAGAGTCGTCCAAGTTCTTCTGCTGAAGAGCTCCGTCGAGATCGGCAGCGTATACCAAGCCATCATTGTCGAGATCTCCGAACTCCAAAAAGATGAACAGCCTATCATGGTTGAGTCGGTCAAGTTCGGAAACCAATCATCAGCTCGGGCGGAAAATCCATGTCCTCTTGTAATAGGGCGCTCCAGCGTGATAGATCCAGATGGCTCCCCTGATGGTCGACGCGCCATGGCCCACAACGCCTGAATGAGCCGATAAAGGCATCTGGAACTCATCCGTGCAAATTCAAGACAAGGCTGGGAATCTCCAAACTGATAGCCCTTCGCAAGCTCAGAAGAATACAATTCCCACAAAAACGCTCTACAAATGCAGAATCCCGTCCTCAACCGTGTTGTCATCGCCACGGAAGGCACCTCCATGCACAAGACATCTAGAAGGTTCTCCAGTAGTAAACTAGTGCATCTTCAACTGCACAGTTTGCTCGCAATCCTGGTACACCCTACGTGCTTCAATAATGGTCAGTCCCTCGAAGCAGGAAAAAGGTTGCGAAGTCTTCTCTAACCCGTGACTCCTTGCGAAAATCCTGCGGCGAAGGTGGTACTCGCTCATCCCCCTGACGAAATTGACCTCTCCTCAAAGAAGATGGCCTGGATACTTTGCAATGAAAGCGAGCGCAAGAGCACGCTCACGATCTCTTCCGAATGGCCGAATATGCTTGCAAGGCTCACATGTCCACCCTGGCTCAGGTGGCCAAGAGCTCGGACTTGTCAGCAATGGTCCCGATCGCTGGACCGAGCCACCAGCCTGTTTCTCTGCCTCCCTCGCCCCGGTCCCGAAAGTATGGCACACATTCTTACGTAGACTCGTGCGTTGCTGTGGCTTTCCGGGGGTGATTTGAACACTTCGTATGCTCTCCGTTTGGGCAGCACGGTTGACTGGAGCCAGAAATCCTGAACCGCTGTTGGCCCGAGTGAATTTGCACGCCTGGAGCACAAGATCCCAGCAAGCTCTGCCAGACGAGCCTCGGCTTTTGAGTCGAGGCTGGAGTCAAAAGGAATACGGGCCTCAGGAGGAAGAGGAGCGGAACGTGGATGGGGGAGGGGACGGACACGGGTTGAGCAGGGACCGACCGTCCCGGCACTCTTATAGGCCTACCACGAAGTGTTCTTAAAACCCAAGGGTGTTCGAACAACACAAACCAAGTTTTTAGAACATCAAGCCGACGTGTTCAAACAGGACAGTCTCAGCCAAGCATGTTCTAAGAACATTTCGTGCAGACCACAAAAAGTTCTTGGTGGGCCTACAGGCGAGCCAGAACGCTTCGCCACGGCTTGAAGGGAGGGAGGGGGAGAAGGGGGGAGGCGGGGGAAGGAAGCGGCAGGGACGGAGTGGCCCCGCCGGCCCAGGCATCGCACGAAGGTCATCCCCGCGGCTCCCGAGAACCCACCTGTCGGCGGCGCCGCCGCACCGTCCCCCGACGAGCTGCCCGCGAAGAGCACCCGCACCCCCCCGGGCATGCTCCTGCCGTGGCCCTCCGACGACCCCACGACGACGCCCGAGCGTGGCTCCCCCGCGGGCTCGGCCGCCCTGGCGGAGCACGCGCAGGGTCCGCCGGCGGCGCACGGGGCGAGAGGTGTGCTCGGGGGAAGCAGGAGGCGCGCGGGGGGGGCGGGAAGGGCAGGCAGACCCAGGACCTTCGGGGAGCTCACTGCTCCAGGCTGGCTCCCTCGGGTGCGCCCAAGAGGGGGGGGGGGGGCAGGACGACGATGGGGGTTACGATCGGGCCCAGGACAGAAGAGCACCCTTCAAGAACATGGAACCCTCGGCCGGCCAACATGGAGAACATTCAAAGGTACCCTCCCCCAGGATGCACAAAAAACATCCAACGAACACGAGGAACATGAGGGCACCTTCCCCGAATCGACCTCGATCCTATACCTTGTTCCGACCGTAGCGCGTCATGGCCCGAGGCATGTGTGCGGACGAGGCGGGTGTCCGAGGGGCGTGTTGAAAGAAGCACAAGAGGGACGAAATCTTGGAGATCTCATGGCCCCGGCCATCATCACCGCCCCCCCTAATTAGTCTTCACCCACTCTGTGATGCCCCCGAATCCCCGGGCAAATCCGTGGCAACGCGAGCATACCAGTGCAGCTTACACAAATGTCTCCAAGACGGATATGCCGATCTTATATTCTGGAGGGTTCGGGAAAGCTCGGTAGAGCCATTGTATCCAAAACGGCCCAACGATCTCCACACAGCTTCTTACAAGCCCCCGAAGGGCAACAAAGAGAGCCCGGGAAAGGGCCCCCCCCTGAGGCCCCGAACGATGCAACAACATGCTTCCAATACGAAAAGGAGGTGTGTACGTGTGTGCATACCAAACTGTATGTAACTGTATACATATATACAGAGAGAGAGGGAACGCAACAAACCTGCAACGTTACAAACTACAGCATGGTGGCGTTGCTTCCTAGATTCGCCCAGGGTGTGTAGGCCGAGGCTACCCGAGAGACTCGGTGGAAGCACGCAACAACGCAACATGTCTGTCGATGCTGCGCTTGCCACGGTAGCGGGATCTGCCTCAAGCAGCTGGCAAATGCTGCGGGGTGGCGGTAGTGCAAGCGGCAAGGGCGGCAAACGTGGATTGCTGCAGTCCCGCGAGACGTGCCCAAGAGAGAGAGAGAGAGAGAGACAGACTTGGAGGCGGCCAAGGGACCGAGCTGGATAAGCCCAAGGAGAATCGGTCAAGAGGAGCGGACGGAGGCAAATCCGATCAAGATCTGTCCCGGGAACCCGCCCAGGGTCGACACTGAGTTTGTCGAGCCGCGCCCAGCCGTGGCGAAGAGGGGGCCCCTTTCTCCCTCCTTTCCTGCTGGCCGGAGGCAGTGTTGGGCCACCTCAGCCTCCCACCCAGCTCCGACCACAGAAGCTCCCAAGAGGCCACGGACATAATACAGTTCAGGCCAACAGAAGAATCCAACGCGGCATTCGTGCAAAACCACGGCCACACCCCGCGACAACACCTCGGCGTTGCCTCCTGGCTGACCATAGAATGGTTCGACGGAGCCTTTCGAAAGAGCTCGGCAGAAACATCCAGCATTCATCTCGATGGTGCGCAGGCACGGTGGTAGCGCTTGGCCCGGTCAAATGGATACGTCTGCAGATGCCAGCCCAAAATACCAGCAGCAATGACAACATCAGATGTATGGTTTTCGCGGGTCTTATCACTCGCGAGATGCTGTAGCCACATGCCACGCATGAAAACTGTTCCTGGACAAGGTACCACTTAGAGAGTGCGTGCCACATCCGCCAGCTACAACGAAAAAGCACCCTGCGTCTCCACCTGAAGCAACACGGTGGGTGGAAACCGAATGGCGGCATTGCTGCCGGACGCCCACAACCAGGCTGGACCAGCTTGCCGCAGCCGAGGCGTCACGTCGACAAACTCAACGCGGAAATATCTGGGCACTCGCGAAAAAAACCTGCGGAAGGAACGGATTGCTCCGCGGGGAAAGAAGAAACAGTTGTCCCTGCAAGCGGGTCGCCATCGAACTCGCGCCAGGGGTGCTGCCAGCCATGCTGGCAGGGGAAAATCCCGCCTGAAACGCACTCGCCCTCCTGCGACCTGCAGCCTGCACCGGGCTTGCTGGTCCAATTCGAGCGCATGCTTGCCCGACGCCTTCGCACCGCAGCTCCACATCTCAGCGCAGAGCGACTTGCGACAACGGCAGGTCAAAAATCGGTCCCCGGACCCCTCCCGGGGCCCAAGCGCACCCGTTTCCCGAGCTGCGTCCAGCCGTGGCGGCGAGGGGCCCCGCCCCGAAGACCGACTGCCACTGGCTCGACTCGCCCTCCTCTGAATCATGGCGAGGCGGCCCTCAGGCCCCCACCCCCGTCTGGGCCCACCTACGCCACGAACAGATACACACACAGACACTCTCCGGCGAATCTTACATGTACCCCCCTGTGTACAAAACGTCGTTGGCTCTCAGTGGTGATTTCTACAACGCCACCCTTTCCTGGGGCCCAGGAACATTCCCAGAGGCCTCCTAGATGGGGTCGGAGTAGATGGGGTCGGAGGATCGCGCCGCATCGCCGACACATCGGCGATGCATCGGTGATGCATCGGCGATGCAACGGCGATGCACCAGCGATGCATCGTCGAAGTCGGCGGTGCATCGGCGACGCCGGCGTGAATCAAACTGGGCTCCGCATCGAGCCGCAGTGGCGATACATCGGCGATGCGGCGCGGCCCTCCGACCCCCCGTCTACTCCGACACCATATTGGAAGGAGGTCTATAGAAATCAAGTGGAAGGTGTCCGTGATTGCATGTATGTGGCGGACCACCTCGGCCCGGCGCCCAGGGAGACCAGGGCGGCGTCCAGGTCCAGCGCGGCGCAACCTGAAGAGCACCCCACGCCGCGCGGCAGCAGGAACCGCGCCTCCAGCAGCACGGAGGTCTCCCCCGCGGCCTTTGGTGGGCTTGTTTTCCACCGCCACCACCACAAGTAGGAGGGGCGGGGGTCCTCCTCGTCTTCCTCCTCCTCCTCCTCTTCCTCTTCCTCCTCCTCCTCCTCCTCCTCCTCCTCCTCCACCTCCTTCCCTCCTCCAACTTATGGGAGTGGTGGTAAAAAGCTACCCCACCAGCCTTGGGGTCGTCGAGCGCCACGAGCAGCGCCAGCCGCGGCCGGTCGGGCGACGCGGCCTTGTGCACGAAGGTGGGGTGCCCGCTGTGGGGAGGGTGGAAGAAGAGCAAGCGGCACAAGCATAGACTTTTGACGGCCTGCACGGACTTCCCGGATCTGCGCTGGACCTCCCTGGCGGCGCCTCGGGTGCCGTCCCTGTCGCGCGGAGCGCGCAGGGGAAGGGGGTCCAGCGCAGATCCAAGAAATCCGCGCGGACCGTCAAGAGTTTGTGCTCATGCAGTCTCTCTTCTTCGGGATGAGGCACGATCGTGCCCGTGAGCTTGTTGAGGTGGCGAGTGGTCGCGCCCCTGAGCCCTTCGATCACCACCCTCTCTCCCAGGCAGAAGGCGCTGCTCACGGCCACCACGTCGCCGAAGCCTGGCCAGCACACTCCGACGCCGAAACGCCTCGATGGCTCGAGGACCACCACGGTGCAGTGAGCCTCTGCCACCTCGGTCACGATCGCCTCACGCTGGTGAAATTCACTAGGGGACCCAGTGACGAGGCGTACGATTTCGCCCTCTCGCGGCCGCCCACGCTGCAGCGGCTCGCCGTCTGGCTGCTGCCAACCGCCTTCCTGGTGCTGTCGATGCCGCTCGGTCACGGCCTCCTCGCCCTCGCAGCGCACGACGCGCGGCAGCTGCGGTGTCCCCTTCGCAGAGCGGCCGGCGCTGAGGGCCGCCCCGCACATGACGAGGCCGAGCCCCAGCAGGCGCGTGGGGCACAGCGCCGCGGTGGCGCCCTGGGCCGCGTCCAGCGCAGCGGCAGCGACGAGCTGGCCGCAGAGGCTCAGCGTGAAGGACGTGGCGAGGCCGAGCTTCCTGCTCAGGATCTGGATGCTGCGCAGGAAGAACGCGCCCTGCAGGCCCGCGAAGGCCCACAGGTGCGCGTGCCGCAGCAGCGTTGGAAATGCCAGCATGCCGCCGACCGCGCGGCCAGCGAGCAGCCAGAGGAGCACGACCTGGACCGCCGCGCTGACGGCCTGGCACACCACGGCCGCCGTGGCCTCGGCCTCGTCGGCGGCGGGCCTACCTGGGGCGCGCGGGCGCGGCGCGCTGAGCCTCGCCTGGAGCACGTCCCCGGCGCCGCTGGCGGCAGCGCCCGCCAGGCACACCAACAACACGGGCCCGAGCGCTAGACCAGCGGCGCCGACGCCGCCGCCGCAGACGGCCGCCACAGCCACGCCCGCGAGCACCGTACCGGTCCCGAGCAGGCGCTGCTGCCAGCCAGCCCTCAACTTGCCGGCGAGGGCGTCCAGGGACAGCGCTGTGAGGAGGGTCGACAGCTTCAGCATCATCTGCGTGAGTCCTAGCCCTATCACCGGGGACGTCACGATCAGCGATGCAGAGGGGGCGGTGCACACGCCCGCCAGCCAGGGGCCCCAGGACCTGGGCAGCGCCCGCCGCGAGGCGAACGGCGCGAGGCAGAGGGACGACAGCACCATGGCCCTGGAGGCGACGTGGGCACTCGCAAGGATAGGGTCCATGTCGGCGGCCGCGCCAGCGACGAGCTCCACGCTGCACCACATCCGCGCCGAGACGGAGGCGCCGACTAGCAAGGCCCACGCAACGAGGCCCCACTGCGGCGCCTCTGGATGTGCGCCGCGCCCGCCCGCGGCCTCACAGGGCCGCGCGGGGGCAGCAGGCGCTCGGCTCGCCAGTGGCCGATGCCGCCACCGGCGCCTGCGGAGCAGGGCCACCACCCCCACGCCCGCCAGCGCGCACGCGAGGCCCCGCGCCCCGGCGCCGCGCGGCGCGGGGGTCGACTCGCCGCCGCCCCCGCCCGCGTGCGCCCCCGCGCGCAGCGCTGGGGCGCGCTCGGGTGGCGCATCGGGCTCCTCTGGCTGGTCGGGCGCGCTCGGGTGGCGCACAGGGTTGCTATCGCTGCTGCTGCTGCTGTTATGGCTGTCGCCACGCTGAAGGGCCGCGCCGAAGAGCAGCATCAGCAGCATGGACCAGCCGCCGCCGCCCCGCATCGGGCAACGGTCGTTGAGGCTCGGCCCCCAAAAGGAAATACAAAATTCAGCCTTAGCCACAATGGCTACGGACATATGCTTTAGGTGTGTAAAACATAGAGACCTACGACTAATCTGAGATGAGCAGCTCTGTTTCAGCTGCCGGTGGGTTTTGTCTCCCAGCTGTGCTGTATGTGCTTGTGGCAAGTGAATCAGACCCCGTCCCGGTTCTATACGTGCAGGGTCATGGCAGCCTCGAAAAACCGAAAGGAACACCTGCTTTTTAACTGTGGCAGCCCGCAGTTGCGGATAAGAGTGAGAGGGCGGCGGGAACGTTGGCAGTGTGCGAGGCTCGGAAGAAGCCCGCCGCAGGCGCCAGAGTCTTGCAAATTATGCAACGAGCCAGCTGCAGGCGCCAAGTTTCTAGTGAAAGCAATGTTGGTGCGTCGCGGGGTGGATCGCAGGTCGGTCGCGAGTGGGTCGCGAATGGATCGCGGGTGGGTCGTGGGTGAATGTGTACATACATATGCCACGACGTTGGTGCATATATGGAGCTGTGTGTATGTATGTGTATGTGCGTATATACACATGTGTGCGCAAGGCAATCAATGACAAGGTATCGTATGGGATGAAAGAGCTGTGGTGCAACCTGTGCGCGGTGCCGCTTATGTGGTACAATTCTATGCGACGCCATGGACGCGGTGCCACTTACGAAGTGCAACCTCTGTGGTGCAATGTGTGTGGTGAAACCTTTGTCTCGCACAATGCACGGGTAGATGGGCTGCAACCTATGGTGTGTAATCAATTTCTGTTCGCAGTGAGCTGTCAGCTTCACTGCTCGCGCAATCATCCCACCGACCCACCAGCAACTTGGTTTGCAGAACCCATGAGGCGGCACTTGTGATGCCTACCTGGCGCTGGCTGGCGCATCCTTGCGGCCGCGCTGCCGAGCGCAGGCTCGCGCGCAGAATGGCCAGCTAGAGTGGCGCGACCGACGCGGCCGCGGTGGCGCCCACCGCTAGAGACTTCCCGCCGCGGGTTAGAGGCCGCGCTGACGCACACTTCAGTGCGAGTCGGTGACATGGGAGGGCGCGGTATCACGGCGACGTTGGCAACGACAGACACGATGATGATTGCAGCGATGCGAGTGATGGCACGGCGATGACGACGGCAAGGGACTTGACAGCGCCAGTGCTCATCACGCCGACGACGGTGATTGTGTCCACGCGTCGGCGATGACGATTTGGGGAGGCCTCGACATGCGCGCGCGGCCGACGCGAGTGGCCCGCATTTGACAGGGATCGTGCACCCCCCCCCAACACGCGCGCAAGGGCGTTCGAATGCTTTCGACAAACGCGCACGAGGCCCGTTGGGCCACAGTCGATGACAACGCTGACAGACCCAACTCGTGCTGAATTGTCTGGAAAACTGCCGTTGCAAAACGACATGTGTTCTATGCTATCGGGGCTCTCGACCCGGAAATCCCTACGATACATGCGGTGTTTGGAAGATTTTGGCATGCGCGCGCGACGACGCGCGAGCGGGCACTTCGTCCTTCATTTGTTTGCAAGGGTTCCTCGAACATGGACGATTGTTGATACACGAGTGCGCACGCGCATACCTTTTGTTGCAGAGGATGGCGGGGGGATGAAGACGGCTGAGCGAATTCAAATTTACAGTGGACGATGCGGCAGAACCGAGTGTAAACTGCGCATCCCCAGGAGCGGGGGGAGAATCCAGGGGGAGGGGGTAGATCAGAATTTCCTGCCAACATCTTCTCTAGACATGCATACAGGTATATATATATATATATATACACATCCATCCATCCATCCATCCATCCATCCATCCATCCATCCATACATACATACATACATACATACATACATAAATACATACATACATACGTACGTGCGTACATACATACATACATACATATATGCATACATGCAGGCATGCATGCATGCATGCATGCATACATACATACATACATATAGACATACATACACACATACATACATACATACATACATACATACATACATGCATGCATGCAGACAGACAGACAGACAGACAAACAGACAGACAGACAGACAGACAGACAGACAGACAGACAGACAGACAGACATATACTTATATATAGACATACACGCATCCAGGACCGCCAGCCCGCCCACGAGGCGCCAACGAGGCGCCCATAGTTAAGTGGGCAGGGGCGAGAACGGGGAAGAGTCCCTCCGCAGCTCAGGGCCTTGCCGGAACGGGAGCGACCGCAGAAGTGCTGCGCGGCGGAAGTGCACCCAGATATCGGCCAGGGCCCGCGGGCATACTCACGTCTAGGTTTACGAATGTGCGTGCATGTGTAGATTCACATGTGTGTTCGAAACTGCATGTCTATGCATAGGTATGTGGATACGCCACCAACCAGCACGCACACACACACACACACATCTACATCTTTTGGCGTCGGTGGCTAGGCAGAATGACTGCGATGGCGGAAGAGCAAGAGTTGGACGAACAATTGCGAACTAAGCCGCGATGCACGGGGGGAGGAGGAGGAACGCCCGGCGACGGCGGGAGGAAAGACACACACTCACACACACACGCCACGTTGCCTCGAATTCCTGAATGGCATGCCCTCTGGCCACTTCGCGTTCTCAACACTGAGCACTGCAAGCGCTATTCAAACGGCCGACAGAACCTGCGAGAGCCGGGCGCTTTCGGGCGTTTCCGAGCGCTCGCGTAGGCACCCCTCGTGACTCTTCCAGAGAGGCCTCGGGGGCGTAGCTTGGAGCATGCGTTTCCAACATATGCCCTGGGATGGTCGCTGGGGCCTGTCCCGACGTGGGAGCCCTCGGGGGCCGGCCCAGAAGGCCAAGAATCATCAAACCCCTGGAAATGCTGTACAATTCTTGGAGCTTCGGCTTTTCCTGCCCTGATGGTGTCCAAGACGGCCCAAGAGGATCCCAGGATCGCCACAAGAGCCCCCAATAAAAAGCCTCCGAGATGCCCCAGGAATGGGGAACTCGAACTAACATTCGGAGCCATCCTCCCTGAGATGCCACTAAGAGCCCCCCCGAAAGCAACCGAGACGCCCCTGCGAGGCCCCCAAGAGGCCCCCAGAGGTCCCCAAGATGCCCGCAAGAGACCCCGAAGAGGCCCACAAGAGGCCCCGAAAAGAGCCCAAGAGACATGCAATATGTCTCTGACCATCTCTGACCCTCAACGCGGCCCGACAGCGGGGTGTGCCGAAGGCCACCAGAATCATGAGCGAGTCGCATGTGCATGGATGCACCGGGGAGCAGGAACACAGGTGAAACCAACAACATACAAGTGAGTTACAGCAGCTATCGGGACGGAATGCATGAAAAAGCAGGCGAGACAATCAACAAAAAAAGAAATACAGCCCAACATAACCTTCCACAGCAGTTCCTTGGCACTCCGGGGCACGCGAGGTGAAGCCATTGTGCAAAGAGGCGTCCATGCAGAGGAACCAGACCGCCGTGCAACTGAGCGACCTCCGGCGCTGAAGGATGACCACTGGCAGCCTTGAGAAACGGAGGAGACTCGCAACACCACACTGCTTCCGCGCCTCTGCCCGTCAGAAGCTGCGACTGCGCTTCCAACATCAACCCGATGCAACCCCTCTTCAGAAGGTCATCCAGCCCATGATTGGAAAGCGCAGTCCCAGTAAGACTGCAGTGGCAAACAATCAGTGCACTAGCAATCGTGCTTGCAGATGGCCGCTGCAGTGTCAGTGACGGCTACAACAGCAGTGGCGCAGTCGATCGTCGCTGCAGGTTCGATTCACATTGCAACAGAGATCGCGCTCATGTGCCTTCGTGCCCTCTCTGGCTGGACTCAGCGCTCCAGTAGCGCACCCTACCACCAGCATGCCACACATAGCCAAATGCTCCCAAATCAGCGATTGCACTGAAGGGTCATGCCGTAGCATTAGGGGCACAAAAAGTGGCATAAACATCAAAACTCGGAGGTCCGCGCGGATTTCTCGGATCGGCGCTGGACCCCCCCTCCCTGGCGCGCGGAGCGCGCCAGGGGCGGCGCCCGAGGCGCCGCCGGGGGGCCCCAGCGCCGATCCGAGGAATCCGCGCGGACCTCCGAGTTGTTATGTTTATGCCACTGTGTCTTCCCCTAGTCATGCCTGACTTCCCTGCATGGCTGCTGCCCGCCCGTGAACGCCTCGGCGTCGCCTCGTGCGCCCGCTGGGGTTGCCAGCTTTTCGCCCGGCGCCCGAGAGAGCGCGGCCCCGTCGCCGCCTCGTGCCCCGGACCCCCCGACGCCGCGACTGTTTTCTCGTGGCGTCGGCCCAGGGCTCTGGACTCTCCTTCCCCGGGGACCGGCCTTTCGTCCTGCGCCGCTCTCTGACAGGGCCCCCGGGAGGAGGAGGAGAAGGAGGAGGAGGAGGAGGAGGAGGAGGAGGAGGAGGAGGAGGAGAGGAGGGGAGGAGGAGGAGGGGGAGGAGGAGGAGGGGGAGAGGAGGAGGAAGAGGGAGGAGGAGGAGGAGGAGGAGGAGGAGGAGGAGGAGGAGGAGGAGGAGAGGAGGGGAGGAGGAGGAGGAGGAGGGGGAGGATGATGAGGAGGAGAAGGAGGAGGAGGAGGAGGAGGAGGAGGAAGCCGAAAATCGCGAAAATCCCCCCGTCGTGGTTCTGCACTGCCCGAGAGGGTCTGGGCACCGCGGCCCCCCCGCCTCGTCCTCGCCCCCTTCCCTGGCCTATCCTGCGTGGGGCCCTCGCCGCCACGGCCCGATTCGCTCCGAGATCCTGGAAGCCGAAAGTAGAGGAATGTTCGAACATGTAGCCAAAAGGAGAGTACGGGGACGATGCTGGGATCATGTTTGACCATCTTTGTCGACTCGCCTTCCACCATTTGCCATGGTTCGCCCCCAAAACTGTCCGCCTGTAGGAGGAGAAGGCCCGACCTGGATACGGCCACACAACCACCGCCGGGCGAGAGGTCCCCGAAGAGCGAGCCGCCGGGCCGCCTCCGCCTCCGCCTCCGCATCCGCATCTTCCTCCGTCTCCGCCTCCTCCTCCGCCTCCTCCTCCGCCTCCTCCTCCGCCTCCTCCTCCTCCTCCTCCTCCTCCTCCTCCTCCTCCTTCTCCTCCTCCTCATCCTCCTCCTCCTCCTCCTCCTCCTCCGCCTCCTCCTCCTCCCCCCGCGCGGTCCCGCGCCCCCCGAAGCGAGAAAGCGCCCGTCGCAGGTTCCCTTCACACCGCCGGGGGGCGCCGGCTGCGTCTCCTGCCGGGGCCTCGGCAGCTCCCGCCCCGGTCGCCGTGGGTCGGGCAGATCCTCCTACAGGCGGATTCTGGAGGGAGGGAGGGGGAGGAGGAGAGGAGGAGGAGGAGGAGGAGGAGGAGGAGGAGGAGGAGGAGGAAGAGGAGAAGGAGGAGGAGGAGGAGGGGGAGGAGGAGGAGGAGGAGGAGGAGGAGGAGGAGGAGGGAAGAAATCAGGACAGTCACACACACACACATTCCAAAATAGCCCAGACAGAAATCAAACAACAGTCGCCCCCTGGCGATGTTTTCTGCTATTTTTGTATACTCCTCGTGCAGGGGGACAGGCCCGACTTGACCCTCGCCGCTCTTCGTCGCCGCCTCGTCGGCGCTGGCTGGGCTGCCTCCTGCTCGGTCGCATTTGTCTCCCCCGGTGTCCGCCCGTCGCCTCGCCTCGCCAACCCCGAGGTGGAGCACCGCACAGGCGGCGCCGCACCACCAGGGAGGCACACATCGACCTCCTCCTCCACCTCCTCCTCCTCCAGCTCCTCCTCTTCTCTCCTCCTCCTCCTCCTCCTCCTCCTCCTCCTCCTCCTCCTCCTCCTCCTCCTCCTCCTCCGCTCCTCTCCTCCTCCCTCCCCCTCCCCCCTCCCTCCCCCCCCTCCCTCCCCTCCTCCCCCCCCTCCCTCCCTCCCTCCCCGCCCCTCCCCTCCTCCCCACACCACATCGACCACATCGAGCGGGGCATGCCCCACAGCATTCCTGGATAGATCGCAGAGGGCCAAGAGGGCTTCAGACTGAGAAGCCGGCGCCGCAGGGTGGCCCCGGAGCTCGCTTCGGCGGCGGGCAGGGCTCCCGGGCGAGGGCTGCTCGGGCGCTCGCAGTGTGTGCCGGCAGGCCCTTTTACCACGCGTTTCCCAATGCGCGTGCCCGGAAGCTCTCCAGAAGGGTTTTCGGAAGCTCTCTCCAGGTCCTTCCAAAGGGCTTCGCCAGGCCTGTTCACGCCCTTCGGGCGCCCTGCTATCCCGGCTTTACACAAGTTGATTTGCCCTAGAATAGATCTTCTCGTCGAACCTACCGAAGCTACTTCGATTTCTCCGTAGATTTGCGAACATTCTACGTATGTGTCGTAGGTTCGACGGGGGAACTTAATAATTCTGGGGCGAATGAATTCTGTAGTCGATCCCCTATTCGAACAAAGGCATACGAGTACGGTGAGTGCATTGCATAAGGAACCACTCGAGCAGGAATCCAGGCTCTGGAGAGCCAGTGGTGCACCAGCTGAGGCTTGGCCATGGATGACACCGCCGCCCTCATCAACTGAGGAATTCTCCAAGGTCTGAAGCCACCTGGACACAGTCCTTAACGCCCCACCGTACTAGATGGCGGATTTCGGAATACCTGAACCCCAAAAACGTTGTCTCATCTCTTGGGGCGCATCTTTTACTTCCGCCACCTTCCGCCACCCTTCCGCCGGCTTCCGCCGGCGGAGGCGTCCTCGTTTGACTTCCGCCGACCTTCCGCCGCCTTCAACGACGAAAGAGGTGACAACTCCTTCGATCCTCGACGGCAAGGCCCTTTTTGGAACGCCCCATATGTTCTCCTTGGATGGAGGCCTCCTAGATGGGGTCGGAGTCGATGGGGTCGGAGAATCGCGCCGCATCGTCGATACATCGCCAATACATCGCCGATGCATCGGCGACGTCGTCGATACATCGGCGACGCCAGCGTGGGGAAAATCGGGCTCTGCACCGAGCCGCATCGCCGATGCATCGACGATACGGCGCGATCCTCCGACCATGTCTACCTAGGAGGCCTAGATTGGAGGCCTGCGTTCGACCCGAACATATGTGATATATAATTCATCAAGCGGTATGGCCAGAGAGCGCCCGCCACTGAGATGATACGATATGATTTCTCGACGCGCGCGTCGCCCCTGGGGGGGGCGCCGCACATATAGTATTACTATGTCGGTATGACGCCGATAACTTGCAGCTCATAGATTGCAGAACACTTACAAGGACTTAGACTTGACCCACATGCATGAGCTTACACCACGCCTGCTAGGCCAGTATCGACCCGCTCATCCCTGTCAAGTGAAATCCAGACTCCAGCATCCCCAAACAGCGCTTTTTGAGCAAAGGTGGCTCCTAAGAGTGTTTGCGTGTCCTCCTGCTCCTGATCTGCCTGCGCCTTCGGCGTCGTCGTCGAGCATTTCGTGATCGTCGTCGTCCTCCTCCCTCGCATCCACGTAATTCTCCTTCTGGCCCTCGCCCTCGCCCTCCCCCTTCAATCACACCTCATCCTCCTCCTCCTCGTCCTCCTCCGCCGCCTCATCATCATCATCATCATCATCATCATCATCATCATCATCATCAGCAGCAGCAGCAGCAGCAGCACATCAGCATCATCATCATCATCATCATCATCATCATCCTCATCTTCATCTTCATCATCATCATCATCATCATCATCATCATCATCATCATCATCATCATCATCATCATCATCATCATCATCATCATCATCATCATCATCATCATCATAATCATCATCACCCTTCTCTATTCCTCCCGCTCCTCCTCCTCCTCCTCCTCCTCCACCTCCTCCTCCTCCACCTCCAGAACCTCCTGGTCCTCCTTCCCCCTTCTCGTCCTCCTCTCCTCCTCCTGGTTCTCCTCCCCTCCTGGCCCTCCGCCGGTCAAAAAATTAGCCTGGCGAAAGACCCAACCATAAGCAATTGTTAATACCGCAATTGTGGGCATCATCTTCGGTGGAGCTCTCTATGGGGCCACGAACCGTGTGAGGGGTGCGCCAAAATGGGGCGGGGCCGCCATGCGGACCCTGCCACTGGGGCCTTCGGTGGAGCTCCCTATGGGGCCACGAAACGTGTGAGGGGTGCGCCAAATGGGTGGGGGCCGCCATGCGAACCCTGCCACTGGGGCCTTCGGTGGCTCCCTATGGGGCCACGAACGTGTGAGGGTGCGCAACATGGGGGGCGGGTGCCAGCCATGTGAACCCTGCCATTGGGCCTTCGGTGGAGCTCCCTATGGGGCCACGATAACCGGTGTGAGGGGTGCGCCAAATGGGGCGGGCCGCCATGCGAACCCCTGCCACTGGGCCTTCGTGGAGCTCCCTATGGGGCCCACGAAAAACCGTGTGAAGGGGTAGCGCCAAAATGGGGCGGGGGCCGCCAGCGAACACCCTGCCACTTGGGGCCTTCGGTGGAGCCCCTATGGGGCCGCGAACCGTGTGAGGGGGTGCGCCAAAATGGCGCGGGGCCGCCATGCGAACCCTGCCATTGGGGCCTTCGGTTGAGCTCCCTATGGGGCCACGAACCGCGTGAGGGGTGCGCCAAAATGGCGCGGGGCCGCCATGCGAACCCTGCCACTGGGGCCTTCGGTGGAGCTCCCTATGGGGCCACGAACCGTGTGAGGGGTGCGCCAAAATGGGGCGGGGCCGCCATGTGAACCCTGCCATTGGGGCCTTCGGTGGAGCTCCCTATGGGGCCACGAACCGTGTGAGGGGTGCGCCAAAATGGGGCGGGGCCGCCATGCGAACCCTGCCACTGGGGCCTTCGGTGGAGCTCCCTATGGGGCCACGAACCGTGTGGGGGGTGCGCCGCAATGAGGCGGGGCCGCCATGCGAACCCTGCCCCTGGGGCCTTCGGTGGAGCTCCCTATGGGGCCACGATCCGTGTGAGGGGTGCGCCAAAATGAGGCGGGGCCGCCATGCGAACCCTGCCACTGAGGCCTTCGGTGGAGCTCCCTATGGGGCCACGATCCTCGTGAGGGGTGCGCCAAAATGGGCGGGGCCGCCATGCGAACCCTGCCACTGGGGCCTTCGGTGGAGCTCCCTACTCCGGGCCTTAATGATGATGATGGTGATGATGATGATGCTGATGATGATGATGATGATGATGATGATGATGATGATGATGATGATGATGATGATGATGATGATGATGATGATGATGACGGTGATGATGATGACGACGGCGACGATGATGATGATGATGATGCTGATGATGATGATGACGATGATGATGGTGGGAGGAGGGAGGAGGGGGGGAGGAGGAGAGGAGTGAGGACGCGGGCGCTGTCTCTTCAAAACGAGGACCCAACACCACAGGATGGTTGGGAAAAAACATTTCCGCCCCGCCTGCCCTCACCGGTCCTTCACTGCGGGCCCTCCTCCGCCCGCGCTCCCCCGGAGCTCCTGGCGAGGCACGGAGATCACCGCGCGGGCGGGGGGCGATGACGATGACGATCGTCATCGTCATCGTCGTCGGGGCTGCAGTCCACCGGCATCATGAAAACGCACGGGACACGGGTCTGGGCGGCCTCCTCCTGCATGTGCTCCACCTGCTGTCCTGCCTAGTCGTCCTCCTCCTGCTGCACACGCAAGTCCACCCGCAGAATGAGGACGCACGGTGGGGAGGAAGGGACCTTGGAAGGCCATGCCGACACTTTGCGGGCGGGGCGCGGCAAGCGAAGGCGGCCAAGGATGGGCCGAAGGGGCAGGATGCTACAGTCAACCCGTGCAATAAGAAAACGCACGATGAGGAGGCAAGGGCCTTGGAGGGCCATGCCGACACTCTGCGGGCGGGGCGCGGCCAGCGAAAGCGGCCAAGGATGGACCGAAGGGGCAGTGTACAGGGGCCATGGAAAGTTGCTCACCCTTGCTGTGCGGGTTGTCTGCATGCGTACACTACGGTTGACAGACAACATGCTAGAACAGCGACCGAACCAAAAAGAGCCCAATTCCCCCCCCTCCACGCCTCCGGCCTTGCAGTTGGCCGGCATTGCGTCTGGGTTGTCGGATTCAGATGGAACGCTTGTTTATTACAGTCGTACCGAGGCCAGAAGAACATCCCTCAAGAACATGAGACCCTCCGTCGGCCAAAACAAACAGAACATCCCAGGCGACCCTCCCCAGGATGCACAAGAACATCCAACAAGCACGAAGAACACCAAG
>CAUYUJ010005624.1:5000-59939 GCA_963575745.1 Prorocentrum cordatum | reverse complement strand
CCTCCTCCTCCTCCTCCCCCTCCTCCTCCTCCTCCTCCGCCTCCTCCTCCTCCCCCTCCGCCTCCTCCTCCTCCTCCTCATCCTCCTCCTCCTCCTCCCCGCCGTCCCCGCGCGCCCGAGGAGCCCGCGGCCGCGCCCGCGGCCTCGGAAGGCGGGGCCCGCGCCGCCACACGCCTCGGAGCCCACAGCGACGTCTCCGCTTCGAGCCGCCTCGACTTCCGCGGACTCCGATTCCGATTCGGCTCGACTTCAGACTCCGATCGGTCAGAGGCGGACATGGCACCCATACCTCACCAGGCCTCACCACCCACCAAATCACCCCAACCCAACCCGAAGGCTTCAAGTTGCCCTCCATTTCCACGGGGGGCGGTCCAGGAACATTGAGAAACACACACACACACACATGGAACCCGTACCCCCCCCCCATCCCGAAATTCGGGTCTTCGGGTCGGGTTGGGGTGGTCTGGTAGGTAGTCAATACCGCGATCCTTTCCTCGTTCTCCCATTTTGGGGCCTCCTGGGAGGCCCTCCCCTCGTCGCCACCGCTGTGATCGCCCCGAAAGTCTGGTCAGGACGCACCCGGGGAGGGGTCCTGGGAGTAGCGGTATCGGTATCGGTACCTTTTCTGGGTAGTCGAAGGCCAGACTGTCAGATTGGATTGGGCCCCAAGGGCCAATCTGGCCTGGCCAAACTGGAGGATTTGGGTTATTCGCAAGACTGGATTCGCGTTGGCTCCCTCGCCAGATTGCCCCCGCTTGCCAGATTGGGCCTGCCAGATTGGCGCCAGATTGGCTTCGACTACCCAGGGAGGGGTCCTGGGAGTAGCGGTATCGGTACCTGTTGGTCTCCCCAATTCGGATTCCGCTCTCTTGGCTGGTGGCCTTTACCAGCCTGCCGGTCTCCGCCCAGTCGACTCCTGTCCTTGCACGCGGCGTCTGTCGAGTGGTGGAGTGCCGAGGCTTCAAACAAAAACAAACTTCTCCCGTTTCGGCTGCCGATCTCCGCCGGTCCGTTACCTTGGTGGAGGCTTTTGGTTCTTTATAAACTACTGGATGTGTTTTTGTTTGTTTTGGGCGGAAGGCGGAGGAGGAGGGGAGGAGGAGGAGGAGGAGGAGGAGGCGGAGGAGGACGAGGGGAGGAGGTGGAAGGAGGAGGAGGAGGAGGGGGGTAGGCGGAGGAGGAGGAGGAGGGAGAAGGAGGCCGAGGAGGAGGAGGAGAGAGAGGAGGGAGGAGGAGGAGGAGGAGGAGGGGAGAAGGAGGAGGAGGTGAGAGGAGGAGGTAGGGGGGAGGCGGAGGGGAGGAGGAGGAGGAGGAGGAGGAGGAGGAGGAGGAGGAGGTGGGAGGTATGGGGGGGTGGGGAGGAGGTGGAGGAGGAGGAGGAGGTGGAGGAGGAGGAGGCGGAGGCAGGCGGGGTGAGGATGGGGGGGGAGGAGGAGGAAGGAGGAGGAGGAGGAGGGGGAGGATGGGGGGGGGAGGAGGAGGAGGAGGAGGGGGAGGAGGGGGAGGAGGGGGAGGAGGAGGAGGAGTCGATCACCGATCTGGTTGATCGATTCGATGCTGGGCTCTCTCCTGCCTGCGCGCGCGCACCGCGGGCCTCGTGCCGCCGCGGGCGCCGACGGGTATTGGGGTGCCGGCCTGGCGGGCGGGCGGGCCGAATGTTGCTTTGCATCCTCGAGGGACCTCTCTTGCCCTGTTACAACGGCAGACTTCACTTGCACTCGGACATGGGTTCGGGGCGGGCACGGTGTGGATTCGACATGGACTCGCTGCCGGCGGCATGGGCTCGCCATGGATGCGACACAGAGAGTTTGCGCGATGGGAAGGACGAGGTGCCCCGCGGATGCAGCACGGGGAGCGACATGCACGAGTTTGGGCTGCGCCCGTCCGAAAGCCCCTCGAGTGCCACGGGGATGCGCATGGAGGAGGCAGCCTCGCCAGCACGGCCTGCGCCCCAGCGCCTGCGAGGGGGAGGCACGGGTGGCACGGGGAAGGTTGGGCCCAGAAGGGGGAAGAGAGGAGCATGGGAAGGCACGGCGAGGAGGCGGAGGAGCGAGGAGGGAGGGCTGGTTGGTGCGCGGCGCTGGCTGGTTGCTGGGCGGTCTTGCCCGGCGCTACAGTCGCCAGCGGCGGTGTTTCGGGACCAGCATCCGGCGCTGAGGGTTTGCGCCGGCACGCGACCAATGTGCGCGCGGATTGCGGCCTTCCCGCCGGAGGAGGAGGAGGAGGAGGAGGAGGAGGAGGAGGAGGAGGAGGCAGGGGATCAGGAGGAGGAGGCGGAGGAGGCGCGGAGGAGGAGCCGACAGGAGGAGCGGAGAAGAGGGGGATAGGAGGAAGGAGGAGGCGGAGGATGGAGGAGGAGGAGGAGGAGGAGGAGGAGGAGGAGGAGGCAGAGGAGGCAGAGGAGGCGGAGGGTATGGGTATGGGTATGGGGTTGGGCGGACAAAAGTCCACCTGCCGACGCTGCGGCTCGCAAGCGGGAGTGGCGACGAGGAGCCCGAGGGCCACACCAGACAGGTGCACCCCAGCAACGGACCTCCCAGGAGGGGAGAACCGTGGCCAAGGCCCCACCACCCCCGCGGGGACGGAGACCCACGGGCAACCGAACGCAGCCCCCAGGGCCGCACCCAGGACCCCGCGGCCCAAACGAAGCAGCCCCCAGGCCGCCTCCAGAACGAAGCAGCCCCCAGGCCGCCCCCAGAAAGACGCCAGCGCCCCGAGCCGAGTCTAGCAACTACACATAGCTACCGCCCACTCAGCCCTTGAACCTCTGGCGCCGCCGCTCACGGCTCGCCCACCTGGCCCAGGGAGAGTTGGGGCGGAAGCTGGAGCGCAGCCACTGGCGGCCCTCCGCAACCTCGGCGGCCGAGGGCAGAGGAGGGGCAAGCTCCTCACCGTCGGCTTGCCATCCAGGCCGCCACAGGTCACGGTCGGCCGTGAGCGGAGCGATGTCGTCGCTCCCGGCCTTCACGATGTACTTGGTCGTCGCGATCCCGTCGGACCCCTTCCTCGGCCACGAGTGCACCTCGAAGGAGCCCTCAACGACCAGCTCCTCGAACTGCTGCACCTCCTCGGAGCGGGCGGGCACCGCAACGCCCTCCAGCTCGTCATGTTCGAGCCGCCACTGGGCACGACGGCATGCCGCCGCGGCGGCCGCCCTCGCGTGCGCCAGCTGGTTGGCCTCCACCGTGGCCTCCCAGCTCCGCCGCACACCCGCGCTCGGCACCTCGCCCTGCACGGCCACATCCACCAGGGCCACGTGCATGGCCATCTCCTGCACGACCACCGCCTGGACCGCGAACTCGTTCCGCGGCATGTGGTCGTCCTCCAGCTTGACCGTCTCCTCGGGAAGGTGGGCCTCCCCAGCAGCATGGTCCAGCTTGTCCTCCAGCTTGATCGTCTCCCTGGGAAGGTCCTCGTCTTTGATGTCGACCCCGCTCACGAACTCCAGCATGTCCCTGCTCGCGCTGCCCACCGCGAGCTGCCCCATCTTGGTGTGCAGCACCGTCGGCACCTCCGCCGCCGTCTCGGCCCACTCGGAGTCCGCCCCGAGGCCCGCGCCGCCAGCGCCGACCCCGCTTCCGAACTCCAGCTTGAGCACCTCCACCTCGTCGCTGGGGCCCGCGGCGCTCGGCACCTCGGCGGTGCCCTCGATCGCCTCGCAGCCCACGCAGCTCTGCAGCGTCGTCACCTCCAGCGCCGGGAAGGTGGGGACGGGAGGAAGCTCGCCGCAGTCCTGCAACCACTTCTCGTCCGTGCCCTCGCCGCACTCCTGGATGGTCGGGAGGTCCCCAAGGAAGGCCTCGACCGCTGGGCCTGGCCCAGCGCCTCCTCCCAAGACCTCGCACTCGCCCTCCGCTGCCCCAGCGAAGAACCCGGCAACCATCGCGTCCGCGACGTTGTACGGGTACACCTCGAGCTCCACATGCCCGCGGCGGGCGACGAGGAGTGGCTGGCCGAAGGCCACCTTAGGAAGAGACAGGAAACGTGGAGGCGGAGGTTCAAGAGGGAAAAACACACAGACACAATTAATCGTCGACTCCCCAGAAAATATAGGAAAATATGGGAAGTGGGGGGGAAGACAGAAGCCCAGAAAATATTTGAAACTATTTTTTTTGTTATATTTGTATGTATTTATTTGTGTGTGTCCCAGGGCCCCTTCAGAGGTGGTCGTCCTCCCCGCCGCGTCGCCGGCTGCAGGCGAGCAGCTGTTCGCCGAGCTGCTCGCCATGGACAGAGACGTGGACAAAGAGGCCCCCCGGGTCCCGCTCGTCTTACTCCTTCGGTTGCGCTGTCGAGGGGCCAGCCGATTGTCTGGAGAAACAGGGGGAGCAACACATTCCTCCCATGATGCTGTTTCTGTTTCCTCCCCCTCCCCCCTCTGCCGCCGCATCCCTCGTGCTCGTCTTGTCCCTCGCCCGTCTCGCCCCAGCACCCTCGTCTTCCGCCCCCTCCAACCTGCTCTCTCCCTACCCTCTTCGTTTCCAGGGGAAGCGGCGTACGGGGAAGATCGGTCGATGATAGGGGCAGCAGGAGGAGTAGATCAGGGGGGGAAAGGAGGGCGGTAGCATGGGTCAAGTTGACCAGGCCAAACGAGTCAGCGGACTCCTCCCATTCCCAGCCTTGCATGGGAGGCAATGGCGGCACAACGTAACCTGGGGACCGGAATGCGAAAGCGCTCGTCTCGTTTCCGACGGCGTGGCAAAGGACAGCAGACGTTGGGGCGGGCGCGGGCGGAACTCCAGGACTTCTCTCGCGGTGTCTTGGCGAGGGCGCCATGACCTTTTCCGCGAGTGGCCACGCTCCCTGAGAGCGCGGCGAGACGGAGCACGCACCGCGCCGAGGCAGCACCTCCGCTTTCACGCACGGGCTGCGCGGCGCCTGGGCGAAGACGGCGCGTCGCCCGCTCGCGCTCGGCCCCGCAGCCGCCGCCCCTCCTCCCCTGCGCCTCGGCGAGCGCAGGTGCGCCGCCCCCGCGCCTGAGCGCCACTTTCGGGTGCATGTCCTGGGAGGTCCAGTGCTGATGTTGCCCGCGTCCGAAGTCCGGCTTCCTCCCGCTCAATCCCGCTTAATCAGAGCCCCGAATCATCAGGGGTAACTCGGGTCAGGGCTAACTCGGGTTTCTTTTTTTGGGAATCCAAACCCGAGTTACCCCGGACCCGAGTTACCCCAGATAACTCGGGCGCCAAACTTGAGCCCGCGTAATCCGGCTTTCAGCCACTCCGTCGACGCCCACGTTAGCGCAGCAGCCCCGCCATGGCAGGCCAGCCACAACTGGGGGAGCTGTGTTCCTTACCCCCCTGGGGGGCCCATCGATTTTGACTCCCCTCTCGAGAGATCGTCGATGCGATGGGTTCCCGCAGGGGGGTAAGGACCACAGCTCCCCCAGTTATTATGGCTGGTCGCCATGGGGCTCAATCTTCCTTAACCTTTCCGACGAAGACCTCCCAGCAGCGGCTTCCTGAGCCACTCCTCGGCGAGCTCTGCACGGAGCGTGGGCTGGTCGGCATGGGGCTCAATCTCCTCCTCCTCCTCCTCCTCCTCCTCCTCCTCCTCCTCCTCCCATCCTCCTCTCCTCCTCCTCCTCCTCCTCCTCCTCCTCCTCTCATCATATCATCATCATCATCATCATCATTATCATCATCATCATCATCATCATCATCATCATCCATATCATCATCATCATCATCATATCATCAGTATCATTCATCCTCATCCTCATCCCTGCTCCTCCTCCCCGCCATGGGGCTCCATCTTCCTTAACCTTTCCGGCGAAGGCCTCCCCGCAGCGGCCTCCTGAGCCGCTCCTCGGCGAGAGCTCTGCCCGGAGCGTGGGCGCCGGCAGCGCGTCGCCCGCCCGCTCGCAGATCCCCGCCCCCAGGCGAGTCGGCGAGTCGAGCCTGCGCGCTGTGCGAATCGGGGGCGGAAAAGCCTCCTCCTCCTCTCTCCTCCTCCTCCTCCTCCTCCTCCTTCCTCCAACTCCCCTCCTCCTCCCCCTCCCCTTCCCCCTCTTCCTCCCTTCCTCCTCCCTCCTCCCCCTCCTCCTCCTACCTCCTCCTCCTCCTTCTCCTCTCCTCCTCCTCCTCCTCCTCCTCCTCCTCCTCCTCCTCCTCCTCCTCCTCCTCGCCCCCCCCTGCTTGGATAGCAGGGGCCCCGTCATCGACTCGGGGATAGCCGGGGCACCCCCGCCAGCGGAGCTGGTGGGCGGTCGGCGCCGCCTGGATCGGCGGGGTAGAAGTGGAGCCGGCGACCAGCCGGAGGACTGGCGGAGGCGGGAGGGGTCGCCCCCCCGGGGGAGGAGGGTAGGCCGCGGTGGGACTGTGCCCCTTCCTTCCTCCTTTCTCCTGCCTCCTCCCTCCTCCTCCCTCTCCCTTTCCTCTTCTCTCCTCCCCCCGGGGTTCGCAGTGTCGCTGCGGTCCACTCCCCCGCTGGGGCTGGGCCGGAGGAGACCGCGGCGGCGCGCGGAGCGCGCTGCCGCGGCGGGTGAGCGCGGAGCGCCCACGCCGTGCTGGAGCGCGGCCAGTGCTCGGCGCCAGAATCGCAGTGGTTGATTTTTCAGCTGCGAAGTTTTGGGGGCCCTCTCGCCCAGGAAAAGCCTGGAATAGGGGTGGCTTCATTATCGACGGCTGTGCTCTCGTGCTCATGGCACAGTTGAACGGCAAGCAGAATCCAAGCAGAGTCCTCCTCCTCCTCCTCCTCCTCCTCCTCCTCCTCCTCCTCCTCCTCCTCCTGAGAGGGGTGATGACTAGGGGAGGTGGATATCATGGCGGGGGCCATGATATTTCCCCAGATTTCATGGCGCCCCTTCTCACTTCGTCACGTAAATGGCCCCCCCGCTGGGCCGCGCACGTGCCGCCGGTCATGATTTGCCCCCCCCCTCTTGGACGCTCCCCTCTTGGCCGCTCCCGAGCTAAGGTTGTGGAGGACGATTCATTGAGAGGAAGCATGCTGCCAAATAATTCTTCAGATGTCTGAACAATGCTTCATACATGTTTTGAGTGCGTTGTGCAACATCAGAATCGACAGAGCTTTAGAACATGGTTTACACAGTTTTTAACACATCGTTAACTCAACGATCGGATTGTTAGAGTGTCCGTTGTCGTGGCATCCACAATGCCGAGGCGTGGTCGCGCATTCCAGGCGAAATCTGCGCAGCGCGGGGCGCACGGAGCCGAGGGCGACATTTTGGCTTTAAGTCGGGCCTGTCCTTGCACGGGAGGTAAATGCACGAATAATCAAAAAAATAGTCCGGGGAGGATTTTTTTGGCCATTTTACAATATTGTAGGGCATTGTTTTACTATGTTGCATTTTTCGTTCAAGATCCCCCTGTGGGGGGACAGGCCCGACTCAATCTTAGACGGGTCGCGCGCCGGGAAAAAATGACTTGGCAACGAGGCACAAGAGCGCACGCCGCCTCGCATTGTGCAAGGTCGATTGCAAGGCGTCCACGTTCAGGAGGAAAGAACGCACACAGACACAATGCATCGCCGATTCCCAGGAAAGTATAGGAAAATATGGGAAGTGCGGGGGAAGACGAAACTCACAACAACATATGGGAACATATGGGGAATCCTGCGATTTGTGTGTATTTTTTTGCGTGCCCCTGGGCCCTTTGAGCGTTCCCCTTCTGCGCGGGAGGTGCGCCCCGCTCCCCTCCTGCGCCGCACTTTTTGCAAAGAGTCGCCTACAAGCCGGCCGCGTGGAACAGAACGGCGTTGCGTTTGCAATGCTCTGTGTTTATTGTTCCAAACGACGCGAAGATCGGGAAAAAATCGGATCGGGATAACTCGAAATCTCTGAGAATCGGCGGGTTTGGAGGATGTATTGGGCGCCGCGGCCGTTCCAGAGCGTTCCGGAACGCTCTGAGAGCGCTCCGGCACGCTCTGGAGCGATTTATCCCGATCCTAGCCGTGTTTTAGGAAATGATGTGGCGCCCCGAATAAGGTGGTTATTTGCCGACATGTTGGCCTAGCAGGGGTATTTACGAATACGGAGAAGGATATTACACGGGTAGGATGACGAGGACAGGGCAGCAGGGAGAGGTTACGTTGGAGGAGCGAGAGAGGCTGACGGAGGAGGTGCCCAGGTTTCTGTTCGCAGTGTTCGTTGAACCGGGCCCTCTCTTCAGGGCTAAACCCGCAAGCCCGAGAGGTCGCCCGCAGGGCCCCCCGAAGCTAGTCGCGTTTTGCTAGCCGCGGCCCTTCTTTTCCGGTGGGGGAGGGGGGCGACGCGACGGCGCAAAGGTAACCGCGTGTCGCGCATCGCGGTGCGCGATGCGCGCAGTTGGGCGGCTTGGTTATACCGGTCAGGAGCAATCGACGGAGGGGAGCAGTCAAGACGCTGGAATGAATGCCCCTTTGAGCACAGGAGGGCTCAAGTTTTCGGCCCGGTCCTCAGATGTATGTAGTGGGTTCTGTTTGTGGCCTAGGCTTGCCATGGCCAGAAAAACCACATTCATTCTTTGTGGGGGGCCTTTCCTGTCGGACAGCATGACAAGAACCACCGAACATTGTGCTCGGGTGCCCTAGGTTTCTTTTGCATGCGTTCGGCGCTTAAGGCTGTTGCAATATTGACAGACTGTGCACCCTTGGTTCCTTGGGCGCCGGCGCGCTAAGTTTCTTCATGCCAACATGCTCCGCGCGAGGGATCAGGAAACCGCTCGGGTCAGGAAGCCCTGGACGTCTTCGCTTGCAGCCGAATCGCAAGAAACGCAACCCTGATACAAGACACATCGGCGGATCTCGGGGTTGTGTTTCTTGCGGTGGGTTTCTTCTGGGTCAATTTTATCGGAATGGCAGCGCGATGGATCTACACGCTACACGATGCTAAGAAAACCCAAGTTTTCGGCCAGAGTCTCGATTATTCTTAATGTTTCCATGTGAAGCCTAAGATTTGAATAGACATTCTGGGTTTTTAGTCAATTTCTGAGACTACGAATTTCTTAACCCATGATTTCTTAAGCATTTCGCAGGGTGTACCTAGTGACGGCGGGTCCGACCAGCATCCTACACAGAGGGCGGGGTCGCGCGAGTCGACCGCCCGTACTCCACCCTCCCGCTGCTCCCGCTCTGCATCACCTTGCCCAGCCTCCTCCTCCTCCTCCTCCTCCTCCTCCTCCTCCTCCTCGCCCTCACCCTCACTCATCCTCCCTTTTCCCTCCTCGTCCCTCCTCCCCCTCCACATCTACCAGAAAAAGATCCCCAACCTCACAAGCATGAGCCTTCGGAGCTCCGCGCGGATGTCTTGGACCTGCGCTGGAACCTTGTGGCGGCGCCTCTGGCGCGTCCCCCGGCGCGCTCCGCGCGCGAGGGCGGGGGGGGGTCTTGCGCGGAACCCCAGAGTCCGCGCGCATTTCCAACAAATGATGCTCGTGCAGATTTGTCGTACTTCTTCTACCCAATCCCCATCCTCTCCCCAGGCCAGCTCCTATTCCCCCCCCCCCGCTCGGAGTTTGCTAGACCTCCTACCCTGACGCGTCGTCTGGTGAGTCGGCCGTGTGCGCTTCGCGAGAGGGGGCGCCACGGCCGTCAGGTTTGCGGGTCCAGGTCCGTCGGTTTCGGCCTCAGGCCGTTTTCGCTAAAGCGTGGCTTACTAAAGGGAGGTAACGACGCCGACGACGACGACGACGACGACGACGACGCCGACGTCGACGACGAAGACGACGACGACGTCGACGCCGACGACGACGACGAAGACGACCGCCCCCTCTCTCGCCCGCGCCTGCCTCCGCCCGCCCCTCCTGCCCCGGGGGCCCGCCGCGGTGGCGCCGGCGGGAGGACTACTTCGACGGCGGCGAGTGGGACCTTGAGGACAGACGATCGGGAGCGGAAAAGAGGAGGGTGATGTCTAGGGGGGGGGTGGATATCATGGCGCGGGCCATGATTTTTCCCCAGATCTCATGGCGCCTCTTCTTGTTTCACTACGTCCCTGGCCCCCCCGCTGGGCCGCGCACATGCCGCCGGTCATGATTTGCACCCCCCCCCCTTGGACACCCCCCTCCTGGCCCCTCCCGAAGACGAGCTACCCCTCGTTGCCCCCTTGCCTTCAGTCGGGCCTGGCCCTCCACAGGGGGAATATTTTGAACAATCGTCAAACACTAGTCGTTGGGGGCGACTTGTTCGACTACCTTTGACCATTTGGGGGCATTTTTCTGCGTATGTTTCATTTTTCGCGCAAAATCCGCCTGTAGGGGGACAGGGGGACAGGCTTGACCTAATCCTTGCCTTGCCCATCCTTGCCGCGAGACTCTCCCTCTCTTCCCTGGTAACTCCCCGCCCTTCGCCCTGCTCCCTCGCAAAGTCCCTCCCTCGTCCCGTCCCCACACCTTCCTTCCATCCCGCGCCACCCCCCGTCCTCCTCTTCTCCTCCCAGGATGCACTGCGAGGGGGTCCGGACCAGTGCCCTCCTCGTCGCCTCCTCTGCGTCCCTTCCCCCTCACGACCTGCCCCTGGCCCCGCCCCTGACCCAAATAATCTGTCCCCCCGAGAGGATTCAGAGGCCCCGGGAGAGTTTTGGAGCCAGCCGAGCCCGTTGAAACTGCGCAGCGCCCCGCAGATGCGGACAAGAGCCAAGACCCTGGCCAATGGGCTATGGGGCTGTAGGGCTGTAAGGCGCTGGGCCTCTCGGGCTATAGGGCGGAAGGGTTGTAGGGCTATAGGGTTATAGGGCTACAAGGCTATTCAGCTATAGAGCTGTAGGACTAGTAGCGCTGTAGGGCCATGTGGCTAGTAGGGCTATCAGGCTACAAGGCTATTCGGCTATAGGGCTATAGGGCTATCGGGCACCCGGGCTCCTGGGCACACGCGCACCCGAGAACCCGGGTTCCTGGGCACTCGGGCACCCGGGCACCCGGGCACCCGGGCGTGCCGCCGAAATCGGCGCCCCACCTCACTTTATCATATGAATCCGCTAGGACACCTACAGAGGCAAGCTCTGATTGGGGAAAAAAAGCGCTCATGCCAAGAAACACCCTGCTTGCCTCCAGATTGCCCTGGGTTTCTGGGTTTCGATGATTTTGCTATGGAAAGCGTGACGTTCCTAGGGTCTCAGGTTTGGGTCCTGGGTTCTCAGGGTTGGGTCTCTTGTGGAAGGTTTCCTGTGGACTGGCCTCCACTGGAGATCCCCTTTGTGCGCGCCTCCAGCCACCGGTGTGCAGGCCGCCTCGTCATTCGGAGGCGGTGCCGTGGGGGAGGCCCTGCCCGGAGGCGTTCCGATCACCTGCGTGGCCCCAGGCCTTCGACCGACCTCTATTTGGCACGCGGGCCCCCGGACCCCTGGACCCACTCCCGGGGAGGTAATTGTAGGGGGACGGACATCGGGGCCCCCAAAACGGGACGGTGACCACACCGTGCGGTGAGTCGGTGGGGATTCGGGTTCACCGCATGGTTTTGGGACTCGGGTCGCTCTCCGAGGACGTCTCGGGCGACTGGGGCCTCCGAGGTCCCGTGCGGTGACGGACCGTGCGGTGAGGTCTTGGGGGATTTCGAGGTCACCGCACGGTCCGTCACCGCACCGTTTCGGGACTCCAAAGAACATTGACATAACTATGAAAGCTCGGAGGTCCGCGCGGATTTCTTGGATCGGCGCCGGAGGCGCCGCCAGGGGGGTCCAGCGCCGATTCGAGAACTTTGCGCGGACCTCCCAGTTTTTATGTTCATGTCATTCTTTGCTCCCCTATATTCCCGTGGAGGTCATTAGTTTTCTCGTCCCGAGTCGCTCTCTGGTTTTCATCGGTGTACCCAGAGCCGCCCTCGCCACGCCCCAAAGAAGCGGAGCGCCGTCGGCCTCTCGAGCTATCTGGCCCCTGGGTGCCTGCACCTCCGCAGGAAGCACCCGCACACCACCGCCCTGCCTGGCAAGGGCCAGGCAGGGTGGTGTTCCCAGACATTTTTTGGTCTGCGGGTCGGGAGCGGGCCCCTTCCGGTCAAGAGCTAAACGGGACGCGAGTAGCCCTAATTGGGGAGACAGAGCGCGGGCGGGCGGGGCCTTAGGCGGCCGGAGGGCTCAGAAAACAGGCGGTGCCGAAGATCTTGCACAGGACAAGGTACGCCATGGACTGGAGCAGGGGGCGCGGTCCCAGAGGGAGAGTGGATTGGTGGGTGTTCCCAGACATGCGGCGTCGTGACTGTTTCCGGGCGCGGCTCCCGAGAAGTCGGGCCCCCCATTTGCCGGGGACCGGCTTCTCATCCCGAGCCGTTGTCTGACAGTTCCGGGGCCTGGCCAGAGCCCCCACAGAGATTGCTTCACAACGCTTGGCATCGCTCGGACGTGTGCATTTTTTCCTCAGCGAGGACCATCGAGGAGCATCCTTGATCATTTGGCGAAATAACCACGCACGAAACCGAAAAAAAAACAGGGAATGGACGTCCGAGCGATGGCCAGAACGTGGCTCCCCAGAAATCAGAACCCTTCCATGGGACCGGCTTTTCCTCGAGATCCCTTCCCGGGGACCCGCTCTTCATCTGAGCCGTGTCTCTTTGCGAAGGCCTCACGGCCAGTGCCGCCGATCCTGAATGGCGACGACGACGATGACGACGTCCCAGGGACTGGCTTTTCATCTGAGCCGTTTCTGATTTTGCAAATCCGAAGCGCAGCGAGAGCTCTGCAGAGGCCGTAATTTGCCAAAGACCTCCCGCTCAGAGTTGAGAGTTTCCCATGACGAATCTGGCTGAATCCTGCTTCATCCGGCTGCGCAGTCCAGCTGAATCCCGGGCTTCTCCAGCCTAATTCTTAAGTGAGTCTTCTCGGAAGCTCATGCGAACCTACATAATGAATGCAGTTCTTTACAATTTAGTAGAGGTGTTCAAAGCCGCTGAAGGCCACGGCAGGCTGGCAAAGGCCGCTAAAGACGCTAAAGGCTGCTGAAGGCTGCTTAAAGGCCACATGAGGCCGCTAAGAAGACACACTCCAGGGCGCCAAAGGCCACCAGCGTCTACTGAACCGAGGCGGTACGTGTTACAGCGAGCTTCTACAACAGCGGTGGTCCTCAACACGGGCCTGCTGTCCACCACCACCGCCATAAGTTGGAGGGGGAGGGGCTCCTCCTCCTCCTCCTCCTCCTCCTCCTCTCCTCCTCCTCCTCCTCCTCCTCCTCCTCCTCCTCCTCCTCCTCCTCCTCCTCCTCCCCCCCCTCCAACTTATGGTTGTGGTGGAGGACATGCGTTCGCCCAGCCGTGTGTCTGCCCAGTGTGTGCTCCGCCGACCGCGCGCAGCCTGCGTCGGCCCTCGCGGTGCCGCCCGCGTGGCACGGAAGGGCCTCGGTGCACCCGCGCACGTTGGCGCCGACACACTCGGGCCGAACGAAAGTCGGCGGCTGCAATTGGTGCGGTTACGCCCGGGTGCGGTTTGCGAGCTGCTTTGTGGCGGCCTTTCCAGGGCCGCTGTGAGAGACAGTGTCATACTTGTCGTCGCTTCGAGCGACGGTGTCGTCCTCGAGGTGTGCTCCACTGTATGAGAAGGAGCGACAGTGTCATGTGATTCGGTCGCATTGGGTGACAGTGTCATCCGTTTCCCGGGGGCGGGAGGGGCAGATAAGACGGGAGGCAAACCGCACCCTTCGAAAACCGCACCCATTGTTGTCGCCGGGGGGATACAGTCGGCCCGGATTAGTAGGTCGACCCTGCCAAATCAAGGGTACCCTTGCGTCCTGTGTCTCGGTTACCCGTGCCTCCTGCATTCCTGCGGCAGTGTGGCCTTCGGGAGGGTCTTCTGGCCTCTCGCGTGTCCTGTCCAATGAAGTCCGACTGTAGGGAAAGGGGGGGGGTACGAAACCTGCTGCACGCAGCTGGTTTCGGCCCCGCCGCCGGGTCCATTCCTCGATACATGGGCGCCTGCCAGCGCCGGGAGGCGCCAGGAAAATCAGCTAGGCGAGCTGATTCTCAAACTCCCCTTTTTGCTATCCCCCCTTTCGCCTGGCCCGACACACGTTCTGAGGACCGTCCGCAAACAGACTCGCCTAATAATCCGGCTCAATGGCCCCTGCATCGGGCCTAATGGCTACGGATCGTCGTGGCGAAGACCTCCAAGGACGACGAAAAGACTCGCCTAATACTCTGGCTCAATGGCCCCTCCATCGGGCCTAATGATTACGGATCGTCGTGGCGCAGACCTGCAAGGACGACGCAGATTAGGAGGGAAAGAAACACACAGACACAATGAACCGTCGACTCCCAGGAACTCCGAGAAACTGAGGGACGTGGGGGGGAAGACACAAATACCTAGAACATATGGGGCAATATGGGGAATCCCGGGATGTGTGTATATTTACTTGTGTGCTCCTGGACACCTTCCGAAAAGACTCCTCGCCTGGCAGCCCGCCTCCATGGCCCCTCCGTGGGGCCGCACAGCCACGGTTAAGTCGGGCCTGTCCCCCTACAGGGGGATTTTCGACGAAAGAAGAAAAATACCCCAAAAATTGTACAAAAATAGTCTGGGGACTATTCTTTTAGTATTTTTCAGCCTTTTTGTAATTTGTTGGGGGTATTTTATATTGTTCTTAGAAAATCCCCCCAGTAGAGGGACAGGCCCGACAGAAAGCCACGGGGCTCTCTGTGGCGACGGCCTCCCGGGAGCTGCCTCCTGGCGCCCCCTCCAGCTCCTCCATGCAGGGGCCCGAGGCCAGGCCCGCCTCCTCCCTCCTCCCCCTCCTCCTCCTCATCATCTCCCCTCTCCTCCTCTCCCCCCCTCTCCTCCTCCTCCTCCTCCTCCTCCCTCCTCCTCCTCCTCCTCCTCCTCCTCCTCCTCTCTCCTCCTCCTCCTCCTGTCTCCCCCCCCCTGCCCCACCGGGGGCCCCCAAACGGGGTGGTGGCCATGCAGTGTGGTGAGTCGGTGGGGACTCGGCCACCGCACGGTTTTGGGACTCGGGTCGTTCTCCGAGGACGTCTCGGACGATTGGGGCATCCAGTGCGGGCAGTACTTATCTCCATATCCAGAGCGTCGTGGACTTTTTCGGAAGAGGTGCCGCAACGCCGAGGCGCACTGTATATGGATACAATCAAGCCTCTTGGGGCCGGCTTTTTATCCATATCCAGTGCGTCTACGGCTTCTGGGGAAGAGAGCCCACGAATCCAAGACGCACTGGATGTGGATAGAACTACTGCCCGCATCCGGGCATCCGAGGTCCCAAAACCGTGCGTCGACGGACCGTGCGGTGAGGTCCTGTGGGATTTCGAGCTAACCGCACGGTCTGCCACCGAACCGGTTCGGAGACTCCGAGCCCCAGCCCGCCGCCGGCCGCCGCCGCCGCCCCTTTTCCCCAGGGCTCGTGTCGATTCCTCCGATCCGATTAGGTGCGATCACGGCGGCTCTCAGAGCCCCGAATCATCAGGGGTAACTCGGGTCAGGGCTAACTCGGGTTGGTTGTTCGGGATCCCGAACCCGACTTACCCCGGACCCGAGTTACCCCGGATAGTTCGGGCGTCCAGAGCCCCGAATAATAAGGGGTAACTCGGGTCAGGGCTAAGTTCGGGATCCCGAAAACGTCACGGAAGAGCCCCGGATAGTTCGGGCGTACAGAGCCCCCAATCATCAGGGGTAACTCGGGTCAGGGTAACTCGGGTTCGTTTTTCGGGAATCCGAACCCGACTTACCCCGGACCCGACTTACCCCGGATAACTCGGGCGTCCAGAGCCCCGAATCATCAGGGGTAACTCGGGTCAGGGCTAACTCGGGTTCGTTTTTCGGGATTCCGAACCCGACTTACCCCGACCCGAGTTACCCCGGATAACTCGGGCGTCCAGAGCCCCGAATCATCAGGGGTAACTCGGGTCAGGGCTAACTCGGGTTGGTTGTTTCGGGATCCGAAACCCGACTTACCCCGGACCCTTACCCCGGATAGTTTCGGGCGTCCAGAGCCCCGAATCATCAGGGGTAATTCGGGTCAGGGCTAACTAGGGTTGGTTGTTCGGGGTCCCGAACCCGACTTACCGGGACCCGAGTTACCCCGGATAATTCGGCGCGTCCAGAGCCCCGAATCATCAGGGTAACTCGGGTCAGGGGCTACTCGGGTCAGGGGCTAACTCGGGTACGTTTTTGTTCGGGATCCGAACCCGAGTGCCCGAGTTACCCCAGACCTGAGTTACCCCGGATAATTCGGGCGTCCAGAGCCCCACATCATCAGGGGTAACTCGGGTCAGGGCTAACTCGGGTTCCTTTTTCGGGAATCCGAACCCGACTTACCCCGGGCCCGAGTTACCCAGGATAATTCGGGCGTCCAGAGCCCCACATCATCAGGGGTAACTCGGGTCAGGGCTAACTCGGGTTCGTCTTTCGGGAATCTGAACCCGACTTACCCCGGGCCCGAGTTACCCAGGATAATTCGGGCGTCCAGAGCCCCACATCATCAGGGGTAACTCGGGTCAGGGCTAACTCGGGTTCCTTTTTCGGGAGTCCGAGCCCGACTTACCCCGGACCCGAGTTACCCCGGATAGTTCGGGCGTCCAGAGCCGCGAATCATCAGGGGTAACTCGGGTCAGGGCTAACTCGGGGTGGTTGTTCGGGATCCCGAACCCGACTTACCCCGGGCCCGAGTTACCCCGGATAGTTCGGGCGTCCAGAGCCCCGAATCATCAGGGGTAACTCGGGTCAGGGCTAACTCGGGTTGGTTGTTCGGGATCCCGAACCCGACTTACCCCGGACCCGAGTTACCCCGGATAGTTCGGGCGTCCAGAGCCCCGAATCATCAGGGGTAACTCGGGTCAGGGCTAGCTCGGGTTCGTTTTTCGGGATTCCGAACCCGACTTACCCCGGACCCGAGTTGCCCCGGATAATGCGGGCGTCCAGAGCCCCGAATCATCAGGGGTAACTCTGGTCAGGGCTAACTCGGGTTCGTTGTTCGGGAAATCCGAACCCGAATACTCCCGGACCCGAGTTACCCGGATAGTTCGGGCGTCCAGAGGCCCCGAATCATTCAGGGGTAACTCGGGTCAGGGAACTCGGGTTGGTTGTTCGGGAATCCGAACCCGAGTTACCCCGGACCCGACTTACCCCGGATAGTTCGGGCGTCCAGAGCCCCGAATCATCAGGGGTAACTCGGGTCAGGGCTAACTCGGGTTCGTTTTTCGGGAATCCGAACCCGAGTTACCCCGGACCCGACTTACCCCGGATAGTTCGGGCGTCCAGAGCCCCGAATCATCAGGGGTAACTCGGGTCAGGGCTAACTCGGGTTCCTTTTTCGGGATTCCGAACCCGAGTTACCCCGGACCCGAGTTACCCCGGATAACTCGGGCGTCCAGAGCCCCGAATCATCAGGGGTAATTCGGGTCAGGGCTAACTCGGGTTGGTTTTTCGGGATTCCGAACCCGACTTACCCCGGACCCGACTTACCCCGGATAGTTCGGGCGTCCAGAGCCCGAATCATCAGGGGTAATTCGGGTCAGGGCTAACTCGGGTTGTGTTCCGGGATCCCGCACCCGACTTACCCCGGACCCCGACTTACCCGGCAGTAGGTCGGGCGTCCAGAGCCCCGAATCATCAGGGGTAACGTCGGGTAAGGGCTAACTCGGGTTGGTTGTTCGGATCCCGACCCGATAACCCCGGACCCGAGTACCCCGTGTTCGGGCGTCCAGAGCCGCGATAATCATCAGGGGTAAACTCGGGTCAGGGCTAAACTCGGGTTGTTTTTCGGGATCACGAACCCGACTTAACCCCGCGGCCGAGTTACCCCGGATAGTTCGGTGAGTTTTTTTTTTTTTCCAGAGCCCCAAATCATCAGGGGTAGCTCGGGTCAGGGTAAATCGGGTTGGTTGTTCGGGACCCGAACCCGACTTACCCCGGACCCGAGTTTACCCTGGATAGTTCGGGCGTCCAGAGCCCCGAATCATCAGGGGTAACTCGGGTCAGGGCTAACTCGGGTTGGTTGTTCGGGATCCCGAACCCGACTTACCCCGGACCCGAGCTACCCCGGATAGTTCGGGCGTCCAGAGCCCCGAATCATCAGGGGTAAGTCGGGTCAGGGCTAATTCGGGTTGGTTGTTCGGGATCCCGAACCCGACTTACCCCGGACCCGAGTTACCCCGGATAGTTCGGGCGCTTCCTAGAGCCCCCGAATCATCAGGGGTAACTCGGGTCAGGGCTACTCGGGTTGGTTGTTCGGGATCCCGAACCCGACTTACCCCGGACCCGAGTTACCCCGGATAGTTCGGGCGTCCAGGGCCCCGAATCATCAGGGGTAACTCGGGTCAGGGCTACCTCGGGTTGGTTCTTCGGGATCCCGAACCCGCCTTACCCCGGACCCGACTTACCCCGGATAGTTCGGGCGGCCAGAGCCCCGAATCATGAGGGGTAATCGGGCAGGGCTAACTAGGTTGGTTGTTCGGGATCCCGAACCCGACTTACCGGACCCGAGTTACCCCGGATAGTTCGGGCGTCCAGAGCCCCGAATCATCAGGGGTAACTCGGGTCAGGGCTAACTCGGGTTGGTTGTTCGGGATCCCGAACCCGACTTACCCCGGACCCGAGTTACCCCGGATAGTTCGGGCGTCCAGAGCCCGAATCATCAGGGGTAACTCGGGTCAGGGCTAACTCGGGTTGGTTTTTCGGGATCCCGAACCCGACTTACCCCGGACCCGAGTTACCCCGGATAGTTCGGGCGTCCAGAGCCGCGAATCATCAGGGGTAACTCGGGTCAGGGCTAACTCGGGTTGGTTGTTCGGGATCCCGAACCCGACTTACCCCGGGCCCGAGTTACCTCGGATAGTTCGGGCGTCCAGAGCCCCGAATCATCAGGGGTAACTCGGGTCAGGGCTAACTCGGGTTGGGTTTTCGGGATCCCGAACCCGACTTACCCCGGACCCGAGTTACCCCGGGCGTCCAGAGCCCCGAATCATCCCAGGGAGATCCCGAACCCGACTTACCCCGGACCCGAGTTACCCCGGATTCGGGCGTCCAGAGCCGCGAATCATCAGGGGTAATTCGGGTCAGGGCTAACTCGGGTTGGTTTTTCGGGATCCCGAACCTTACCCCGGACCCGAGTTACCCCGGATAGTTCGCGAATCATCGTCCAGATCCGAACCCGATCCCAGGACCCAGTTACCCCGGATAGTTCGGGCGTCCAGAGCCCCGAATCATCAGGGGTAACTCGGGTCAGGGCTAACTCGGGTTGGTTTTTCGGGATCCCGAACCCGACTTACCCCGGACCCGAGTTACCCCGGATAGTTCGGGCGTCCAGAGCCGCGAATCATCAGGGGTAACTCGGGTCAGGGCTAACTCGGGTTGGTTGTTCGGGATCCCGAACCCGATTTTCCCAGGACCCGAGTTACCCCGGATAGTTCGGGCGTCCAGAGCCCCGAATCATCAGGGGTAACTCGGGTCAGGGCTAACTCGGGTTGGTTTTTCGGGATCCCGAACCCGACTTACCCCGGACCCGAGTTACCCCGGATAGTTCGGGCGTCCAGAGCCCCGAATCATCAGGGGTAACTCGGGTCAGGGCTAACTCGGGTTGGTTGTTCGGGATCCCGAACCCGACTTACCCCGGGCCCGAGTTACCCCGGATAGTTCGGGCGCCCAAGGCTCCTTTCCGGTGCCGATGCGATGCGATGTCGGAGTCCGAGTCGGGTGCCGATACTTCTCGCTGGAGGCCGTCCCGCCCCCCCAATCCCGCCGTTGGCCGCTGCCCTTCCCGCGCCCCCGGGAGAGCAAAGAATGGCACAAGCAGAACTTTTGGCGCTGCGCGGGGATTTCTTGGATCTGCGCTGGGACCCCGTGCCGGCGCCTCCAGCGCCGCCCATGGCGCGCTCCGCGCGCCAGGGAGGGGGGTCCAGCTCAGATCGAAGAAGCCCGCGGGGACCTTCAGCAGTTGATGCTTACGCCGTTTTTTGTTGCTCTCCTTGCAGGGCCTTGCCGACGACATCGCCCTCGCGAGGAAGAAGGCCGGCGCCGCCAAGGAGACGCCCCTCATCGCCCCCCCCTTCCTCGTCATCAAGCAAGCGCGTGTGCTCGCGGAGGAGGAGAAGAAGGACGAATAATAATAAGAAGAAACATAATAATAATATTATGAGGAGGAGGAGGAGGAGAAGTTTGACGACGACGACAGCGAATACGAGTACGACGACCACGAGGAGGAGGACGAGGACACCAAAGACGAGGAGGATGGCGATGACCACGATGACGGCGACGAGGACGCGGACGACGGCGAACCAACGACGAAGAGAATGACGAGATCCACGACAACGGCGACGAGGACGCGGACGACGGCGAAGAGCACGACGAGCGGGGAAGTGCAGACGCGCGACGAGAGCTGGCGCCCCGCTCCCGAGGTGGCCCGCGCAGCCCGGCCGCTCCTCCTCATCCTCCTCCTCGTCCTCCTCCTGCTCCTCCCCCTCCTCCTCCTCCTCCTCCTCCTCCTCCTCCTCCTCCTCCTCCTCCTCCCTCCTCCTCCTCCCCCTGCTCCTAATCCTGCTCCTCCTCCTCCTCCTCCTCCTCCTCCTCCTCCTCCTCCTCCTCCTCCTCCTCCTCCTCCTCCTCCTCCCCCCATGGCCGAGGAGCCCGTGGCTGCCCCCGCGGCCTCGCAAGGCGCCGCCCGCGCGCGTGGGCGTCCGCGCCGCCCGGGGGCCGCCCGCGGCCGGCGGGCTCGGGCGCTGCTCGGCTCGGGGCCTACGAGACGGGGGACAGTGCAAAGAGGGGGGTAGGACTGCAGAGAGGGGGGACAGTGCAAAGAGGAGCCTGCAGAGCTCCGCACGCGCGCGGCTGCCAGCCCCTCGCCGCCGGGGGACTCTTCCCGGCCTGCGGAGAGGGCGGGCCCCTTCTCACTTTCGGGCCAGACGAAAGGGGGGGATTGGGAAAGGTCGGGGGCGGAAAAGAGAGGGGTGATGGCTGGGGGGGGTGGATATCATGGCGGGGGCCATGATATTTCCCCAGATGTCATGGCGCCTCGTCTTATTTTGTTGTATCCCTGGCACCCCCGCTGGGCCGCGCACGTGCCGCCGGTCATGATTTGCACCCCCCCTCTTGGACACCCCCCTCCTTGGCCGCTCCCGATCAGAGACGGGGTCAGCCTAGCCTAGCAGGCCTAGCCTGGGTCAGCCTAGCCTAGCAGGCCCAGTAAAATGTTGGAGGCGGCGGGGAAGAAGCGAACACCCAGAAGATCGGATGAGATCTGGGGAATCCCGGGAGCTGCGTCTGGTTATGTGTGTGTCCCTAGGCCCCTTCGCCACCCTGCGCCCCCTGTTGGAGGCAGCGCTCGGCGGGCCGCCGCCGCCAGAGCCGCCGCGCCCGCCGAGGGGGGCCGCCTCGCGCCGGCGCCTGCTGCTGCGGTACCGCTGCTGGCTCTGTGCCCGAGTCGGGGCTCAATCCAGTCGACCCGCATAGTAAGGACGCGCGGTAAAGATGCAAGGGCCGTGGACGCCCATTTCGACAACGCCTCCCCTGCGCTGTATGACGCAGCAAGCACCGGTGCGGGCGGGCAAATACGCGTCGCCCTCACGGTCTGCAGACGCATGGCGTGATTCTGTATGGCGGCATTGAGAGGAACACGTCGCCCTTCCGCCTCTCCTCCTCTTTCCCTCCCCCTGGGCCTTCGGTCAAGGATCGGGGGCGGACGGACAGAACCCCCAACAGTGACACGTCGATTAGTGAATTGTCCGTTTTCGGTTCTCGAGAGGGCGCCGTGGCCGTGATTTTCCAGGCCTGCGCCCGCCAGGTTTGGGCCCGAGGTCGTTTTCGCTAAGCCACGTTTTACTAAAGGGAGGTCTGTCCATCCCCGAGTAAGGATGCGCGATAAAGATGCAAGGGCCTTGGACTCCCATTTCGAAGCTTTCCGAGCGGGGCGCGGCCAACGAAAGGGGCCAAGGATGGGCCGAGGAGGCAAGGATGTAAGGGTGCCCTTGGGAAGGTTGCCCATCCTTACTATGCGGTTGACTGTACGTGTACGCTGGTGCAGGCGTAGCCGGCGGCAGCACCTGCATAGCTCTACCTCTCACCTCACTGTGCGCTGCCCTTACGGCGCACGCGTCTTTGGGGGGGCATCCCGACTCACAGTGCGGGCGCTGTCCCCCGGGGGGGGGGCACATGCGGATAGGCTCACTGGTACGATCATCTCTCTCTCACAAGAGACGGGTGTCGATGCAAACGGGGGCCAGCCAGGCCACCGGATCCTGCAGGATCCTGCGAAGGCCTTGTGTGGCTGACCCAGGTTTGCGAGCCGCTCGTGGCCGCGAGGCGGCCGCGCATATCGACTGACCCGGGTTGTCGAAGCTTCGCGTTGCAGTTTACTCTTGCATTGCAGTTTTTCTGGTTTTCTGCAAGCCAGGGTCTGATTGACCCGGGCCGGCAGATCCCCGACCCAGCTGCACGTTGCTGGGCGGGGCTGGCTATTGTGCCCCTCTCGGCGAACCATGGGCGACGGGGGGCGATACACCCCCCCTGAGCCTATCCCCCCCCCATCGTTGCCCCTGAATGCCTGTCCCTCGTGTTGGCCTTTTTGGGGCCGGCTTTTCATCCTGAGCAGTTTTTTTGACGGACTCGGGCGGGGCCCGGCGAGGGCTTTCAATGTTGTGGAAGTCGGTTAATGGACAGGAAACGTGCTGCCAAATATTTTCCATACGAAAGATGTTTCAAACATGTTCTTAAATATTTAAAACACATGTTTGAAGCGTTGTTGGAACATGATTTACACATGTTAAACACATCTTGATTTCAATGGTCGGACGGTTAAAGTGTTCATTATCATGGCATTCATACGCCTAAAGGTCGAACGTTGAGACAAAATCGTCCGTCTTGAGTTTTTTTCAATACGTTGGATCTCTGGGCCCCTGCCAGCCTGCCCGCGTCCTGCTTCGTCCCAGTGGCCCTGGCATCCCGCGCGCGCGCGCTCGCCGCGGTCCTGGCCTGGCCCGAGGAGGGCGCCGGGCTGAACCGAAACGGTGTTGTTCGTGTTCGTGTTGTCTTCGTTTTCCCTGGTTTGGTCTTCTATCCGCCCTTAGCGCAAAACGACATCGAAGCGAACACGGCCGACGAAATCGCCCAAACATCGTTTAGGTCCACCCCTGTGAGGGCGCGGCGTGTCCCCGGGGGTGGCGCTCCTTGGCAGCCAGGGGGCAGCGGCGGCGTCGGCGCCGTGGCGCGTCGGGGTCGTCGGGGGCCTTACGACGGGGGTCGATGCAGACGGGGGTCAGCCAGAGCGCCCGATCTGGCAGGATCCGGCAAGGTCCGGGGCGCATTGGCCCGGGTTTGGGTGCAGGATCCTGCAGGATCCTTTGCGTTGATCCTGGCTTGGGTGCAGGATCTTGCAGGGTCCTGCAAGGCCCGACCGACCCGGGTCTGGATTGACCCGGGTCAGCAGATCCCCGAGCTCGGGCCTGGCTTGATGCGGCCTGGGGGGGTGTCTTAGTCTTGGCCGTCTCACTGTTCGGCTGCTTCGCCATCGTCAAGTGCACAGGGTAGCCAACAACGCTCAAACATGGCCCACAAGGCACGACATGTACTCAAACATAGCCGACAAGGCACGAACAAATACTCAAGCATTGCCAAACAGGGATGAACAAATCGTTCCTCCTCCTCCCTCCGCCTCCTCCTCTCGTCCTCCTCCTCCCCGCCGCGTCATATGCCGTTGGGGTAGGGTCGCGATTCGTCGGGCACGTGGCGAAGTCCTAACCCTGCCTCCGCTTCCCATCAGGAGAATCGATGGTTGGTGGGGGTCCCTGGCATCGCTCGGACGCGTGTATTTTTTTTCGGCGAGGACCATCGAGGAGCATCCTTGATCACTTGGCGAAAAAACACGCACGAAACCGAACAAAAACACAGGGGATGGGCGCCCGAGCGATGGCGAGGGTCGGGTCCGGATGCCGCCGATCCGTGGCGACTCCCCAGGGATCCGAAGCTTCGAACAAGTGAAGAGCGGCTAGTCTTTGGTTACTCCAGATTTCGTAATAAAGGGAGGGGGGTCTTATTTCGGGGGGGGTCTCTTCCAGGCTATCTTGGAGGGCCTGGGGGGGTCTGGGGACGATGTTTTGGAGGGTTCTCCCACGGGGGGGGGTCTAAAACTTCTCGTCTGGGAGGGTTGTGACCCCCTCCCTTTTATTACGAAATCTGGAGTAGGTTCGGCCTGTGGGGGCCCGCAAGGCCCCTCAACCCCAGGACCGTCCCAAAAAACATGGCAGAACGAACGGCTGGCCGCTGGGAAGTAGGTGCCTCAGAGCTCCGGGGATCCAGGCATCGTCGAAAACGTGCGTACGGTCTCAGAGTTTTCAGTGTGTCGTCTATCGCTCTCTCTCTCCCTCTCTCTCTCTCTCTCCCTCTGTATGCATGTTCTGCGATCTACCACAATGGTATTGTGGTGGCTGGTGGTGGCTGGTCTGCATCGTCTGGGAAGATGTCTGGCCAGGAGGAGGGCAGCTTGCTCCTGGTGCCCGCGCTGGTCGGGGGGGGAGCCTATGGGTGGGTGGTTCGCGCCCGTCTCGCCATTCGCAGAAGGGCAGGAGGACGGCAGGAGGCTCCTCCTCCTCCTCCTCCTCCTCCTCCTCCTCCTGTGGCTGTAGGAGGCGTTCCCATATGAGGCACTTAAGACAGGGCCTCGCCTTCGCGTGCCGAAGGAGTTGCTCTCTCCCCCCTCGGCGGAAGGCCGGCTGAGACCAGCGAAGAAGCACACCGCCCCCCAAGAGGTGGCAAGGCTGGCTGGTTCAGGGTTTCCGGAGCTCGCCGTGTCTGTTTTTTGGGGAGCCCTTCTCGTGCCGCCCTTTGCCCGGGCTCAGAAGCGGGGCGAAGGCTGGCAACCCCGCGGCTGCTAAAACTGAGCACGTTTTTTTCCCCCCCGGAAACAGCCCGTTTACTATTTAGTCCGTTGAGCTTGATTCCGGGAATTTGCTGTTTTCTTGAGTCCGTTTACTATTTAGTCCGTTGAGTCCGTTGAGCTTGATTCCGTTGAGCTTGCCAGCCAGATTCCAACAGGAGCGTCCCGCCGCTGCCGGACCGCTGCTTGATGATCCTTCGCGGCCGCAGATCAAGTTCACGTGGGAGCCTTGGGCGGCTACACTGAAGTCTCGGAGGTCGATCGACCTCCCACCCTGACACGTCGATTAGCGAATTGGCCGTCTTCGGTTCGCGTGAGGGCGTCGCGGCCGTCCTTTTTGCGGGTCCAGGTCCGTCGGTTTCGGCCTTAGGCCGTTTTCACCAAAGGATGGTTTACAAAAGGGAGACTTGTCCACCGCCAATTCGGGAGCGGAAAAGAGGGGGGTGATGGCTAGGGGGGGGGGATTTCATGGCGCGGGCCAAAATATTTCCCCAGATCTCATGGCGCCTCTTCTCATTCCATTACGTCCCTGGCCCCCCCGCTGGGCCGCGCACACGCCGCCGGTCATGATTTGCACCTCCCCCTCTTGGACACCCCCCTCTTGGCCGCTCCCGCCAAGTGGGAGCCCTTCTCGTGCCGCACTCTGCCCCGGCGCGTCCCGCCGCTGCCCGACCGCTGCTCGCCGATCCTTCGCGGCCGGAGTCAAGAACAGGTTCGCGTGGGAGCCTTGGGCGGCTACTACATTTACGTCGCGCCCGTTCCCCTGCAGGGGGAATATTCAAGAGTGGCCAAGAAATTGCATGGAACTCGTTGTTGAGTACTTGTTGTGACAGATGTTTTAAACTTTTAAAAAATTGTCCTCGGAAATCGGCCTGCAGGGGGACAGGCCCGACCTGAGGCTACATTGAAGCCGCCTGTTTCTGCATGTGGGCCGTATTTGGCCGCTCCTCGTGCTCCTCCTCGCCCCTCCAGCTCCTCCTGCCTCTCGTGTTCCTCCTCCCTCTCGTGCTCCTCCCTCCTCGTGCTCCTCCTCGTGCTCCGCCTCCCTCTCGTGCTCCCGACAAAATCTGGTCCCGCGTGTGTTCCAAGCCTGGTCAACACTCAGCCTACATCGAAGTCGGGGCTGTCCCCCTACAGAGACATTTTTCGACGAAAAATAAAGATACACAAAAAATGCCCCAAGAAGGTGAAACAATACTCAAAAAATAGTCCCCAGATTATTTTTGGGTTACTTTTTGAGTATGTTTCGGGCATGTTTTACTTAACAGCTTTTGCTGATAGGTTTCTAGTGGGATCAAAAGAGAGCATCTTGACGCCCCAGGGGGGTCTGGGCGGGATCCGGACAAGGAACCGGACAAAAGTGCAGCCCCAGGAATCCTTAGGAATCCTTACACATTTTTAGGAATCCCTTGGAATCCATTCCCAGAATTTGAATACCCGGAGCCAACTGTAGGCCATTTCGTTTGAATGCCCGATGCCAACTGTAGGCCACTTCGTGTTCTACGTGTTCCCAGAACACCATTCCCAGGCCACGTTTTGAATGCCCGGTGCCGACTGTGGGCCACTTCGTGTTCTTCGTGTTCCCAGAACACCATACCCAGGCCACATTTTGAATGCCCTGTGCCAACTGTAAGCCACCTCTTTTTCTTCGTGCTCCCAGAACACCATTCCCAGGCCACATTTTGAATGCCCCGAGCCAGCTGTATGCAATTTCGTGTTCTTCGTGCTCCCGGAACACAATTCTTGTACCATATTTTGATTGCCCGGCACCAACATTGCGGGCCACTTCGTGATCTTCGTGCATCCCAGAACACCAGTCCTGTGCCATATTTTGAATGCCCGAGCCGAGGCAGGCTGAGGCCGAGGCAGGCTGAGGCTGAGGCTGACGCACGCCGAGGCAGGCTGAGGCTGAGGCTGAGGCAGGCTGAGGCTGAGGCAGGCTGAGGCTGAGGCTGACGCAGGCTGAGGCCGAGGCAGGCTGAAGTTGAGGCTGAGGCAGGCTGAGGCTGACGCAGGCTGAGGCCGAGGCAGGCTGAAGTTGAGGCTGAGGCAGGCTGAGGCTGACGCAGGCTGAGACTGAGGCTGAGGCAGGCTGAGGCTGAGGCTGATGCTGATGCAGGCTGAGGCCGAGGCAGGCTGAGGCTGAGGCTGAGGCTGAGGCTGAGGCTGAGGCCGAGGCAGGCTGAGGCTGAGGCTGAGGCAAGCCGAGGCAGGCTGAGGCTGCGGCAAAAGCTAAGGCAGGCTGAGGCTGAGGCTAAGGCTGTGGCTGAGGCTGAGGCAAGCTGCGGCTGAGGCAGGCTCAGGCTGAGGCTGAGGCAGGCTGAGGCTGAGGCTGAGGCAGGCTGAGGCCGAGGCTGAGGTCGAGGCAGGCTGAGGCTGAGGCCGAGGCAAGCCGAGGCAGGCTGAGGCTGAGGCAGGCTGAGGCTGAGGCTGACGCAGGCTGAGGCCGAGGCAGGCTGAGGCTGAGGCTGAGGCAGGCCGAGGCAGGCTGAGGCTGAGGCTGAGGCAAGCCGAGGCAGGCTGAGGCTGAGGCTGAAGCTGAGGCAGGCTGAGGCTGAGGCTGAGGCAGTGGCTGAGGCTGAGGCAAGCTGCGGCTGAGGCAGGCTGAGGCTGAGGCTGAGGCTGATGCAGGCTGAGGCTGAGAGGCTGTCGCTGAGGCAGATGCAGGCTGAGGCTGAGGCTGAGGCCGAGGCAGGCTGAGGCTGAAGCTGAAGCAGGTTGAGGCTGAGGCTGAGGCTGAGGCTGAGGCTGAGGCAGGCTGCGGCTGAGACAGGCTGAGGCTGAGGCTGATGCAGGCTGAGGCTGAGGCAGGCTGAGGCTGAGGCTGAGGCTGAGGCAGGCTGAGGCTGAGGCCGAGGCAGGCTGAGGCTGAGGCCTAGACAAGCCGAGGCAGGCTGCGGCTGAGGCTGAGGCTGACGCTGAGGCAGGCTGAGGCTGAGACAGGCTGAGGCTGAGGCTGAGGCTGAGGCTGATGCTGAGGCAGGCTGACGCTGAGGCCGAGGCAGGCGAATCCTTCGGAATCCTCAGGATTCCCTAGGACTCCTAAGGAATCCATAGGAATCCCTAGGAATCAGGATTCCTAAGGATTCCTATGGATTCCTAAGGATGCCTTAGGAGTCCCTAGGAATCCTTAGGATTCCATTGGATCCCAAGGCCGTTGCCACTGCGACTGTCATTGCGAATGCGAATGCGACTGCGACTGCGAGAACAGCAGAATTCTACAACTGGATTCTCACCTGAAGGGGAATGCTTCCAGATATGCTTATACACATCGCTGTTATGTTGCTTTGCGGGGATCATTTTTATTCGTCGAAAAATCCCCCTGTATTGAGACAGGCCCGATTGAATCCAAGCCTTGTCAACACTCAGGCCTACATCGGACAGCGCTGGGGGCCTCGTAAGCTCCCAAAGAGCAGACACCAAAAGGCCTGCCCCTCTTTCCGTAGCCATTTGGGCTCAAGGTTGGGGCTCCCCATTTTCGTCGCCGTCACCGCGAAGGCATCAGGTTACCCCCAAGATGACGCTGGTGAAGAGCGGACGTCTGAGGCTGATGTGCCGCAAGACGGAGCTCTGCAGCTTCTTCCAGAAGGGCGCGTGCAAGCGCGGATCGGCGTGCGACTTCGCCCACGAGGAGCACGACGTGCGGGAGAAGCCGGACCTCCAACGCACGAAGCCGTGCCCCACGGTGGCGGAGGGCCTGCGCTGCGAGGACCCGAGCTGCCCCTTTGCCCACTACGCCGGCGAGGTCCGCAAGTTCAAACCGTACCTGCCCGTTGTGGATCGAGACGTCGCCGCGAAGACGAAGAAGAGGTCAGACCGAGCCTTCCGGGCGGGGCACTGCCGCAGCAGCTGCGGCGCGGCCGCCCCGCCCAGCGGCGGGCAGGCAACCTCCGACGCGAGCAGCGACTGCACGGTCGGCCTCCACAGTGACCTCGGCGCAGGCAAGGGCAGCCTCAAGCTGAGCCTCCACGGTATCAGAGCAAACGCTGGCCGGATCTCCGACGGCGGCCTCGACCGCCAGCTGCCCGTGTGCCCCGGGGGCGAGCGGCGCCCCGAGCAGCTCATGTGCCACAAGAAGTACAAGGCTCGGGGGTGGACAGAACCCCCAACAGTGACACGTCGATTAGTGAATTGTCCGTTTTCGGTTTTCGAGAGGGCGCCGTGGCCGTTAGTTTTCAGGCTTGCGCCCGCCTGGTTTGGGCCCGAAGTCGTTTTCACTGAACCACGTTTTACTAAAGGGAGGTTTGTCCATCCCCGAAAGACGCGCATGTGCTCTTTCTACCTGCTGGGGACCTGCCGGAAGGACGACTGCACCTTCGCCCACGGCCACCACGAGCTGAACACCCCCGCCAGGAGCGAGGAGCACTCGCGCGCCGGCAGCAAGGCGAGCTCGCGCGCCTGCAGTGCGGAGGCGGCCGCGCCGCCGCAGTGCTGGCCGCCGGCGCCCACCGGCAGCACCTCCGAGGGCGCCTCGTCGGAGCGCGAGCCGGGCAGCCCGGGGCAGCAGCGGCCCTCCGAGGGCGACGCGTGGGTGCCGTGCGTGGCCGAGCTCGAGGCCGAGCAGGAGGGGGTGGAGTGCCAGCTGGTCGTGCAGAACACGTTTGTCACGCTCGTGGTGAGCAGCACTCCGAAGGAGCTCCGGCGCTCCTCGTCCGCGCCTCCCGGGAAGTGACGCGCCGGGGCGGCTGCCCCTATATGGCGGGCAGATGTTGGCACCGCTGCCACATTTTCCTGCTTGCAGAAGCTCGTCTTGCATGCTCGCACACCGATCTCTCAATGAGGAGGAGGGCGATGATGAGGGGGATATGAGGAGGACGGGCCTGGGGAGGCAGATCACCGTTGGGTGAATTTACGCTCTGCCTCCAAGCAGAGATTTGTGCTGGTGTCGGTGGTGTGTCGCCGATCTGCTTCTCCGCGAGATGTTCCATAATCGCGTACCTCAGCGGCCCAAGTGAATGCAGGCGCGAATGGCTGCTTGTCATCTGCGTCTTTCTGCGGGTCGGCCCTCTACTAGGCCACCTCGTCTGCGTGTGCACGGGCTCAGCGATCAGAACAGCGCCGTTGCCGCACTCACTGCACTCGCACTCTTTTTCTTCAGCTCCCCACCGTTTCTACCGCGCCAGGGCTTGGACGTTTAGCCAGCCGGCAACTTGCATAGCTAGATGAGTGGCGCTGCTCTGAGGACGCCTTCAGTCTGCACGACCCAGGCAGGGGCGGCTCATCCCCGGCCTTCCGTTTCACCCGATCAAGTGCAGCACAGCCAGCAGCCAGTCGCCGAAGGGCCGCGTGCCCTCGGACGGTCAGCGGGCCTGGGAGCCGGGACGGGGCAGCGTTGGAGCCGTCAGTCAGCGCTGCTGCGAGCCCCTCGCCGTCGGCTCCCGCCCGCAGTTGGTGCTCCTTGGCGGTTCCCGGGGAGGGCCAGGCAGAAAGGGAGGGATGATGAGGGAGGAGGGCTCCTGCACAAGGGAGGGTACATACCCTCGAGCAGGGCCAGACCGAAACGGTGTGTTTGGTGATTTCGTGGGCCGTGTTCGTTTCGACCTCGTTTTGCAGCAAAGGCGGATGGAAGACAAAAGCGAGGGACAACGAAAGCAAAACGAAAGCGAAAAACACCGTTTAGGTCCAGCCCTGCCCTCGAACTCCGATCCTTGAGGAGAGGGCGAAATGAGGCACCGCATCGCGCAGCCTCTTGACCGCCGCGTGGAGGCTCCCGAGCCCCAGCTGCCGGCAAGCCTCCTGACCAGTCACATCGCCGAGGCACGGCCTCTTTTTCCTCCTGACCGCATGAGAGTAGAAGCCTACAGTCAAGACGTTTAAATTTAAATAAGGAACAGTTTGGGTTCGGAAGGGGCTCGATGTTCCTGGGGTTCCTCCAGTGCTGTTTCTCTTGCCCTCCTGGAGCACGGAGGCGCTTACAGGGCCAAGAAGGGCCCGGCTGTACTTATGCAAGGAGCACGGCTCCTCCGGCTGTGGCTTCCCCGCCTTCACCTGATCGCGTGAGAGCAGAAGCCTGCTTCCACTCTGCGCGGACCTCTTGTCGTCCAACGGCTCGGGCACTTGGCCTTGCCCGGGGCGATACCAGTCTCAGGGCTTTTCGATGCCTGAGTGCTTGTACAGGAATGACGCAGCAGCGGCTGGGCTCCATCGGGAAGGCTTGGCGTCTCGGGAGCGGCTGTGCGCTTTGGAGACATGATGATTTCCATCACATTTCTTACACATTGCTCTCTTCGGGGGTGGAAAAGAGGGGGGTGATGACTAGGGAGGGTGGATATCATGGCGGGGGCCATGATATCTCCCCTGATTTTATGGCGCCTCTCCTTAATTTCATTACGTCCCTGGCCCCCCCGCTGGGCCGCGCACGTGCCGCCGGTCATGATCTGCACCCCCCCCCCTCTTGGACATTCCCCCCTTTCTTGGCCGCTCCCGACCTCTGCGATCTGGACACGCCCCGGGGGAGCAGCCTGAGCTCGTCCCCCGGGGCAGGCCGAGCCACCGCGAGGGCGCGGCGGCGAAGCTCCCTGCGCCGACGCGCCCCCTCGCAGTGTTTGCTGCTGCCCTCCGCGGCGCCCGCGCCGCATGTGCATGGCCGAGGAGGCGGCCCAGGTGCGGCGCCGCGCGCAGAGGCCCCAGGGGAGGAGGAGGGGGAGCAGGAGGAGGAGGAGGAGGAGGAGGAGGAGGAGGAGGGAGCAGGAGGAGGAGAAGGAGCAGGAGGAGGAGGAGGAGGAGGAGGAGGAGTTTTTGCTGCTGCCCTCCGCGGCGCCCGCGCCGCATGTGCCTGGCCGCGGCGCCGGCACGGGTGCGGCGCCGCGCGCAGAGGCCCCGGGGGCGCGAGGTTGCCGGCGCGCGGCAGCCTCTGCCCGTCTTCCTCCTCCTTCGCCTCCTCCTCCTCCTCCTCCTCCTCCTCCTCCTCCTCCTCCTCCTCCTCCTCCTCCTCCTCCTCCTCCCCCTCCCCCTCCTCCTCCCTCCGCCTCCTCCTCCTCCTCCTCCTCCTCCGCCTCCTCCTCCTCCTCCGCCTCCTCCTCCTCCTGCTGGGCGCGATGATGCCGGCGCGGCAGCCTCTGCCCCTCCGCCGACCTGCGGCCCCGCTCCACGGGCAGGGGAGGCACGGCCCGCACGGCCGCCGCGCGGCGGGCCGCAGGCGGCGAGGGCCGGGCGGGGCACGTAGGGAGATAAAACGACGCGAAGATCGGGACAAAATCGGATCGGGATAACTCGAAATCTCTGAGAATCGGCGGGTTTGGAGGATGTATTGGGCGCCGCGGCCGCTCCAGAGCGTTCCGGAACTCTCTGAGAGCGCTCCGGAACGCTCTGGAGCGATGTATCCCGATCCTAGCCCTGTTTTAGGGGGAGGCGGGAGGGGAAGCGTCCCGGCTCGCCTATAGCCCCACCAAACACTGTTCTAAGAACCCTTCGTGGTTCCCACGAAATGTTCTCAGAACATTTCTGGCTGGGACTGGTTTGTTTTCACACATCGGGTTGATGCTCTAAGGACAGTGCTTTTGTTCTAACAATATGTTGGGGTTCTAAGAACATTTCGTTGTTTGACTATTGGAATGCCGGGACGGTCGGTCCCTGCTCAAAGGAGGGGCAGGTGGGAGGGGGAGGGGGGGAGGAGCGGAAGGAGGCTGCGCGGGCAGGTCGTGGAGCGTCTTCGTGACTGCAGCTGCTGAGTGCTGGTATGCCCAGCCTCGGCGAGGCTACCCGAGCGGCGGCAGGCGCGGTGGGTGCGCATGATGCCCCCGCGCAAGGCGCTGGCGCCCCGGGGCCCAGCTTTGGTTGCCCGCTCCAGGCTCCGTCTGCCTGCTTACAGATTTGGTCGATCCTGTCGGGGCTGCACATCTTTCTGACCAAGCTCTGACGTCGCCGATACCATTCTCTTAGGTCGGCGAGAAGGAAACCAAAAAAGGCCTGCCCCTCCCCCCTTCCCTGAAGTCGGGCATGTCCCTCTACATGAGGAATCTTCAAACATAGTCAAAAAATAGTCTGGGGACATTATGTTGATTATTGGTTAGCTATAGTTGAGTATGTGTTGCGCTTTTTGCTATATACATGTATATATGCATATCTATATGTATATATACATATACATATATATATGTATTGATGTATGGTTTGTCCTCCCCAATGCGCCAGTAGGGGGACGCCTGACCAAGTTACAAGCGTCGCCCTGGGCAGGCGAGAGGCTCTTCGGCGAGCTCGTCGCCCTAGACAGCGCCGCGGACAAAGAGGCTCCCTGGCCTCGCCCATCCCGGCGTGTGTGCGCTCGCGGCACCCTCGCATTTGTTTCATGATGTTGTCGATGTTGTTGCCGATGTTGGTGTTGTTGCTGTTGTTGTTATTGTTAGTATGATTGTTGTTGTTGCTGTTGTTGTTGTTGTTGTTGTTGTTGTTGTTGGTGTGATTGTTGTGATTGTTGTGATTTTTGTGATTGTTGTGATTGTTGTTGTTGTCTCTCTCTCTCTATCCCTCACAGTGTGTGGTGTCGTCAGTGCAACGTGGCCTCCTGTCAGGTTGCTCACCGGGCCGGCGACGGTGAACTACTCATTTCGTGTGTGCGCGCGTGTGAGAGAGGGTGTGCGTGTGTGTGTGCGCGTGTGTGTGTGTGTGCGTATTCACAGGTGTGCTGTCCGTACAAATTGATGATCGCGATTGTGGTGCCATATCGCTGGCTGAGGAGACTCTGTGTGTTTCTGCGTGTGTGCGTGCGACGCGCTTGTGTCTACCCATGTATGTAGCCCACGGGGGCGTTTGTGTCTGCTGGTGTTCGCTAGTGTTTGCTGGTGTTCTCTTGTGTCTGCTGTTGTGACGCGCTTGTGTTTGCTGGTGTTTGCTTGTGACGCGTGTTGATGCCGACGGGGGGCTCGGAGAAGATGTGGCCCTGGCTGGCCCAAGGTGGTCTCAGCATTGTCAGGGAGGCCGGGGTGGCCTCCAGAGCTCTCTTCGCGAGGCCCAGGGAACTCCAGGGGCTCCCAAGTAGCAGCCTCCGTCCAAGAGGGGTAGCGCAGTGGAGAGCAGAAAGAAACGATGGACATGAAGGAGTATGAGTTTCACAGTAACAGTTATAGTAACAGTGATCAGTATCGTGGTCGTGTCCTTCGTCGCCCCGATAGCACCCATCAGCAAACCTCTTAGCAGCTAGTGGCTTACCCTTAGCCCTTAGCCCCTAGCAGTAGAGAATCGTCAATTAGTAGTGGAGGTGTCAGTTGTGATTAGGGGTCATGGATCTGGCCATGATCGTTATGAAGATGAACCAGGTAGGAGCATCAGTGGCAGAAGTGTCTGTATGAGAGTACATGAGTGGTGGAAGAGGCGACACGAGTGAGGGGGATTGGTGTTGCCGTTGCGAAGGGAAAAAAGGACCTCAGACATGAAGACGGCACGGACGAGGAGTGCATTGAGAAGGATGGTGGGATGACGAAGACGAGGTGTGGTGGGGACGTGCGGAGATGGCGGAGGCAAATCAAAGCAAGGATGAACGGGTGGAGGTGTTCAAAGCCACCACCACCTCATCCCTCCCTGCCTCTTCCTGAACTTACTCCTTCCCGTCGACCTCCAGAGTCGAAGAGCATCCCTTAGCATCCTCCGCCTCCAGAGGCGAAACACGGAACCCTCCTCCTCCCCCGACTAAAGATGCAACATTTGGGCTGTTCAATTCAGCCCCGGCGGTGATATATACGTGGTCGACATCTGGCCTAACCCAGCACATCCCCGTCGAATTCCGTTCAGTCCCATTTCACCTGAATCTTGGGCTCCATCTGGCATTGCACGGCGCCAACATCGCAGAGCGGATGTCGTTCGGGAGTCGCTGGTATTCGCTTGGAGTGTCCTGGAGAATTTCATCCCGGAGTCCGAGGCGAATTCCGTGCGGATTGTTTTTGGCCAGGAAGGAGGACTTACAATCAATTTGCGCGACATTCAATTCGTTGTCCGCTAGCCGTTGCACGTCTGCAAGGTCGGCCCTCGTGTTTAGTCGGGCCTGTCCCTTTACAGGAAGAATGATCCATAATAGTAGAAAGCAGTCAAGGGAACGTTTTGGGACCATCTTTTTCCTAAGTTGTGGTGTATTGTTTTATTTCTTTTGACATTACGTCCAAAATCCCCCTGTGGGGGGACAGGCCCGACTTAGCCCTCCTGGCCCTCCGTCGGTCCCCTCGTCCCCTCGCGGCCTGCCCCGGCCTCGAACTTGGAGCCCTCCCCAGGGCCTCGCTCGCGCTTCCCCTCGCTCCCCCCCCTGGGCCCCGCAACCCTCCTCCTCCTCCTCCTCCTCCTCCTCCTCTTTCCTCCTCCTCCTCCTCCTCCTCCTCCTCCTCCTCCTCTCCTCCTCCTCCTCCTCCCCTCGTCCTCCTCCCCCTCCTCCCCATCCTCCTCCTCCTCCTCCTCCTCCTCCTCCTCCTCCTACTCCTAGTCCTAGTCCTAGTCCTAGTCCTAGTCCTAGTCCTAGTCCTAGTCCTAGTCCTAGTCCTAGTCCTAGTCCTCCTCATCTCTTCGGGAGCCCTGAGACGGGGGTCGATGCAAAGGGGGGTCAGCCAGAGCGCCCGATCTTGCAGGATCCTGCAGGGCCAGGGTAGCATTGACCCGGGCTTGGGCGCAGGGTCCTGCAGGGTCCTGCAGGATCCTTCGTACTGACCGGGGTTTGGGTGCAGGATCTTGCAGGATTGTGCAAGGCCTGACTGACCGAAGTCTGGATTGACCCGGGTCAGAAGATCCCCGATCTCTCCGTCGGCCTTCGGTCGGCTCGTGGACTGCAACGCCTCCCCCTGGCCTGCGCTCGAGCCGGGCGTGGCCCTCGACGTGAGGAATGGCATTCAAAAAGAGGCAACCAATAGTCAGGGGACGACTTCTCTGGCATGTCTTGACTGATTTTGAATGATTATCATATCATTTTAGGTGGAGGAGGAGGAGGAGGAGGAGGAGGAGGAGGAGGAGAGGAGGAGGAGGAGAGGGGGGAGGAGGAGGAGGAGGAGGAGGAGGAGGGAGGAGGGGGAGGGGTGAAGGAGGAGGAGGAGGAGGAGGAGGAGGGAGGAGGAGGAGGAGGAGGAGAGGAGGAGAGGGGAGGAGGAGGAGGAGGAGGAGGAGGAGGAGGAGAGGAGGAGGAGGAGGAGGAGGAGGAGGAGGAGAGAGGAGGAGGAGGAGGAGGAGGAGGAGGAGGAGGAGGAGGAGGAGGAGGAGGAGGGAGGAGGAGGAGGAGGAGGAGGAGGAGGAGGAGGAGGAGGAGGAGGAGGAGGAGGAGGAGGAGGAGGAGGAGGAGGAGGAGGAGGAGGAGAGGAGGAGGAGGAGGAGGAGGAGGAGGAGGAGGAGGAGGAGGAGGAGGAGGAGGAGGGAGGAGGAGGAGGAGGAGGAGGATGAGGAGGAGAGGAGGAGGAGGAGGAGGAGGAGGAGGAGGAGGAGGAGGAGGAGGAGGAGGAGGAGGAGGAGGAGAGAGGAGGAGGAGGAGGAGGAGGAGGAGGAGGAGGGAGGAGGAGGAGGAGGAGGGAGGTAGGAGGAGGAGAGGAGGAGGAGGAGGAGGAGGAGGAGGAGGAGGAGGAGGAGGAGGAGGAGGAGGAGGAGGAGGAGGAGGAGAGGAGGAGGAGGAGGAGGAGGGGGGGGAGGAGGAGGGGGAGGAGGGGGGAGGAGGAGGAGGGGGGAGGGGGAGGAGGAGGAGGAGGAGGAGGAGGAGGAGGAGGAGGAGGAGGAGGAGGAGGAGGAGGTGGAGGGTTGCGGGGCCCAGGGGGGGGGACCCTGCGCGGAGCACCCCTGCCCTCGCCCCTCGCCCCCCTCGCTCCCCTTGGCCGCGGAGCTGCTCCAGCAGCTGCCCCACGACTTTCCCACAGGAGTTCACATCGGGGGCCCATGCCAAGGAACAGGGCTCGAGTTAAACAGTGTTTTCCGTTTACGTTTTGTTTTCGTCATCCTTAGTTCTGCCTTCGTTCCACATTGGTTGCAAAACGAAGTCAACACGACAACGATCCACGAAATTGCCCAAACAGCGTTTAGCTCGAGCCCTGCCAAGGAACACCCTGCTTGCCTCCAGGGTGCCCTGGGTTTCCTGGGCTTCGATGGCTTTGCGATGGACAGCGCGGCGCTCCCGCAGCCAAAGCCGATGGGCGTCCTGGGGCCTCCGGGTCGGGCTTCCTGTGGACGGCTTCTTGTGGACCGACCCCTGCGGCAGGGGCGCGTGGCACGCGCGGCTCCGACGTGTCCTCTCCTTTCTCTCTTGCTCCGTGTCTTTCTCCTGCTCTTCCCTCCCTTTGTCCCCGCCCGACCCTTTCTCCCCGCGGACATCCGGCGCGCGCCGCGCGAGGACTACTTCGACGCCGGCTCGGGGGAGTGGGACCTCGAGGACCGCTGGGCGCGTCGGCGGAGTCCCGCGCACGAGACGCCCTTCCGTGGCCGTCGTCTTTCTCCCTCCCTCCTCCAGCCCTCCCTCCCTCCCTCCTCCATCCCTCCCTCCTCCAGCCCTCCCTCCCTTCCTCCCTCCTCCATCTTCTGGACTCGGCCACGGCAGTGGGGACGACGAGGGGTAGCCTGGGGGAGGCCCGTGACCGAGGGCGCGGCGGACGGGGCAGCGACGGATGACCACGGGGACGACGACTTGGAACCTGGCGGAGGCCCGGGGGTGACGGCGAAGACGACTGGGATCCCAGAGATCCGATGTCGTTATGGTTTCAACACGCCGTCCCCCGAAGCCTCGACCCGTTCCCCGGGACCGGTTTCTCACCCTGAGTCTTTCTTTGCACAGTCCTGGGGCCCGGCGAGGGCCCCCAGAGGCCGAAAATTGAGAAGAACCTCCGTCTCGATCTTGTCCGTGCGTTGGATCTTTGGGACGGCGGCCCGCCCCCGCGCCCGCCCCGCGGGGCCCCGCGCCTCGTCGCCGCCCAGGGGCTGGCGGACGACCTCCGGCTCGCGCAGAGCAAGGCGCCCCAGGCGCGCGCGCTCCCCTGTGCGCTCTCCCCTGTCCGCCTCCGCCCTCGGGGGGCGACCTCCACCGAGCTCCTCCTCCTCCTCCTCCTCCTCCTCCTCCTCCTCCTTCTCCTCCTCCTCCTTCCCCTCCTCCTGCTCCTCCTCCTCCCCTCCTCCCCTCCTCCTCTCCTCCTCTCCTCCTCCTCCTCTCCTCCCCTCCCTCCTCCTCCTCCTCCTCCTCCTCCTCTCCTCCTCCTCCTCCTCCTCCTCCTCCCTCCTCCTCCTCCTCCTCCCCTTGGAGCCCTCCCCTGGCCCACGCCCGCGCTTCCCTTTACTCCCCCCCCCTGGGCTCCGCAGCCGTCCTCCTCCTCCTCCCCCTCCTCCTCGTCTTCCTTCTCCTTCCTCCTCCTCCTCCTCCTCCTCCTCCTCCTCATCCTCATCCTCATCCTCATCCTCATCCTCATCCTCATCCTCATCCTTCTCCTCCTCCTCCTCTGCGAGGCTGCACTTCTCGACCCGGTCTGGCATCTCTGATCCGAGTGTCCCAGGGGTGTCTGTCGTCCGGGGCACCCCAGGGGCGGCCTGCGCGCGCGAACTAGAATATTGTTAACCAGTTACCGGAGATCTTAGCACGCCCTTGGCCCGTTGGGCCGGTGAATTGGTTTTATTCACCTTTTTGGCCTCCTAAGGGGGGGACCCTAATTAGGGCACCCCCTCCTGCGATCGATCTCACCCAAGATGGCCCAACGATGGCCCCTAAGGCTCCCAAGGGTGCCCCAAGAGGGCCCCAAGAGGTGGCCAGGAAGCCCCAAGAGGCCCCCTGGATGCCCCCAAGAGGCTGCCAAGAAACTCCAAGAGGCCCCAAGAGACCCCCAGAGGCACCCAAGATGCTCCAAGAGGCCTCGACGAGAATGCCAAATCATTGATTTTACTAAGGTTTTAGCCACAGGTTGGCCTCTTGGGGGGGCACTGATTAAGATGACTCCAAGAGCGCCTGGGGGAGCCCAAGATGACCTCCAAGATGGCTCAAGATATCCCAAGATGTCTCATAATGGCTCCAACGATGCTCCAAGATGCCCCAAGACCGCTCCAAGACGGCTCCAAGTGGCCAAAGTGCTCCCCCAGGAGGCCACGAAGAGGCCAAAATCTTAGGAACATCTATGTGTTGAGTTTTCTCGCCTTTTCGCTTCCGATGGCCATCCGAGGCCTCAAGATGGCTCCAACATGGCCCAAGAGGGCTCCAAGAGAGGCTCACGAAAGCCCCAAGACGGCTCTAAGCGCGCCCCAAGAGCGCCCCAAGAGGCGATTTGTTGGGCTCCCGAGGGGCGGCGCTAACTAATGCTCGCTGCTTGTTTGATCGATGTCCTCCAAGATGGCCCCAAGAGCGCTCCCAAGGCCCCCAAGAGCGCTTCAAGAGGGCCCCAAGAGGCGCCCAGGAGGCCCCAACAGGCGCCCAAGAGGCCTCCAAGATGCTCCCAAGAGACGCTCTTCGAGGCACCCAAGTCGCTCCAAGAAGCCTCCACTGGGGTACCCTTCCTCTGTGTGCTGCCCACTTCCCTGATCGAGACAATTCCTCTGGGCATCGTTTCTGGATGGGCTGATGGTTACTTTTTTGTTGCAACCGCAGGCGAAAGCGCCAGCGGCGAGTCAAGTCGGCTCGGGCTACGAGCGGAACTAACTGCTGGCGGGGTCACTTTTTTAGTCAGCGGCCGCGGGCGAGCGCGCCTGCGGCGAGTCAGGTCGAAGCGGGCTACGCAGAGACTAATTAAGCAGAGGCAGCGCGAACAGGCTACAACTAACGCGGTTAGCCGAGGCCTCACGCGGCGGCCCAGCGGCGGGCGGGTGGCAGGAGAGACTGAAATTGAGTCGAACTGCCAGCGTGCAAGAATGTAGGGCGTCGGAAGCACCAGGAAATCGGGATATAAACGACGACCAGGGACAACTCCGAAAATTAAGGCATGAGACCGAACCTCGAGCAGCTGCCTGGGCGCCAGGGTGGCTGCGGCCAAAGAACCGCCAGTCAAGGTGGTACTGAGAAATGCAATGGCGAGGCCCCGGACGTCGGCGTGAGCGCGAAAACTAGGGTGGCCCCGAAGGAACTGGTGGGGTTACGCGAAGCGTCTAGAATTCCTATAGAGGCCGTGTCCGGTCAGTATGGTAACCGTAGCAGGCCGCATCGGCTGTGTATAGTGTTTTCCAATGGCCGCGCCGACTTTGTATAGGATTTTGGACACGGAGTTCTGTGCTCGGTACAGGATCCTGTACAGAACAGGCCGTACCGGATCTGTATACGATTTTCCGCAAGCCGTATCGGATCTGAGGAGGATCTCGCACAGGACGTTTTCAGGACTTGCGAAGGATCCTATACAGGGCGTCCCAGGTCTGGTGCCGATAACAGGCCGCATCGGATCTGTATCGGATCCTCAACAGGCCGATCGGCGTTGTACAGGATCGTAAACAGGCCGTGCATGATTTGTACAGGACCCGGTGCAGGCCGCACGGGGTCCGTATAAGGATTTTCCACAAGCCGCACCGTGCCCCGTTCCAGCTCCGATTGGATGCCGGCCCCGTGCCGGGGCGGCCCCCGTCGATGCACTCTCTGATCCGATCCGCTCTCCCGGCTCGGTGGGGGCGGGCAGCGCCGCCCCGGGAGGCCCGCGGGGTCCCGCTTTGTGTTCTCGGGGAGCCACGCGGCTGCGGGCGGCCTGGGGGCCCGACCCCGCCAGGCTGCGCCCCAGCAGTTCGCCCGTGGGGCCCAGCGTGAAGTCGGGCCTGTCCCTCTACAGGAAGAGTATTCCTGAATAGGAGGGACGATTCCTTCATATCTGTTGAACAAAATTGAACCAATTACTCCGACGGAAGAACCCCACATAAGAATCCTCTGGGCGAATCTGGAAAAAACCATCACCGTCGTCCTCGTGGTTGGTGAGGCGTCCTGGCTGTCTCTTCTGCGTGTATTTCCTGTCGCCTTGGCGCGGGCCCCCCTTCCACTCCTTACGTTGTCCCCATCCTCGCCCCCCTGTTTGTTCCGCGCCCCGCCACCTCCTCCCCTTCCTGTTGCATGAGCGCGCATGTCGATGTTCCTCGGCGCCGTCGCCGCCACGGCCAGCACAGGCGCGTTCTCTACTGGTCACGTCGCGCAGCCGTTGGGACAACCCCGCGGGCCAGGCTGTCGGGACAACCCCGCGAGCCGTTGGCGCGCAAGACCAAGCCGTTGGGACAACCCCGCGGGCTTCGAGCGAGGCGCAGCCGCGCTCAGGCGGAAGGCAGCACGAAGCCCAGCTCTGCCGCGAGCTGCTTCGCCTCCGCCCTGGACAAAACCGCCTGAGACTTCCTCCATATTCAGGCTTGAGGAGCCCAAAAGTGACGACAGTTACAGGGTTCCGATGGCCCGCTCGGATTACCAACATGATCTGCGGGCCCCATAGGGAGGGAGTTCCCGCCTGAGACTTCCTCACAATTCACTCAGAGACGAGGCTCCCGCCTGAGACTTCCTCCAAATTCAGGCTTGACGAGCCCAAAAGTGACGACAGTTACAGGTTCCGATGACCCGCTCGGATTACCAACATGATCTGCGGGCCCCATAGGGAGGGGGCTCCCGCCTGAGACTTCCTCGCAGTTCACTCACAGACGAGGCTCCCGCCTGAGACTTCCTCCATATTCAGGCTTGAGGAGCCCAAAAGTGACGACAGTTACAGGGTTCCGATGACCCGCTCGGATTACCAACATGATCTGCGGGCCCCATAGGGAGGGGCTCCCGCCTGAGACTTCCTCACAATTCACTCAGAGACGAGGCTCCCGCCTTGAGACTTCCTCCAAATTCAGGCTTGACGAGCCCAAAAGTGACGACAGTTACAGGATTCCGATGACCCGCTCGGATTACCAACATGATCTGCGGGCCCCATAGGGAGGGGGTTCCCGCCTGAGCCTTCCTCAGAATTCACTCACAGACGAGGCTCCCGCCTGAGACTTCCTCCAATTCAGGCTTGAGGAGCCCAAAAGTGACGACAGTTACAGGTTTCCGATGACCCGCTCGGATTACCAACATGATCTGCGGGCCCCATAGGGAGGGAGCTCCCGCCTGAGACTTCCTCGCAGTTCACTCACAGACGAGGCTCCCGCCTGAGACTTCCTCCATTTTCAGGCTTGACGAGCCCAAAAGTGACGACAGTTACAGGATTCCGATGACCCGCTCGGATTACCAACGTGATCCGCGGGCCCCATAGGGAGGGGGCTCCCGCCTGAGACTTCCTCACAATTTACTCAACGATGATGAGGATGAGGATGATGAGTGGTGGTGAAGATGAGTGGTGCAGAGGATGATGATTGATGGTGATGATGTTTGAATGAGGATGATGCCGATGATGATGATGATGATGATGTTCGTGAGCGTGTGAGAGAGTGCGAGTGATGATGATGATGATGGTGATGATGATGATGATGAGTATGTGAGTGGCTAAGCATGTGAGAGAGCATCATCGATGATGTTGATGAGGTTGATGATGACAGAGTGTGAGTGAGTGTGAGTGGGTGTGTGTGTGTGTTCCTGTTCCTGCGCGGGGTGTCCAGAGAAAACAATAACCCCACTTTGGATGTGGGGAAAAAACGAAACTGCAACATCCCCTTGTAGGAGGACATGCCCGATCTAAGCCCAGCGTCTTCGGGATCTGTTGCTTCCAGTCGGAGGCCACCGCGGGCAGTTATCAGTACGGGACTCACCACCCACCAGACCGCCACAACCCAACCCAACCCGAAGGCCCCACTTTGCCCCCCCTTCCCAGTGGGGGGGCGGGGGGCGTCAGGGAGCGTGGACAAAGCATGTCTGGAACCTGTAACCATCCCCTCCCAAACCCGAAACTCTGGTTTTCGGGTGGGGTTGGGGTGGTCTTGTGGGCAGTGCCAGACCGCCAGCCTTACCGGGCCCATCCCACGAGGGCCCACGAACTGGATGCCAGGGAGGCCAGGGGTTGGCCTGGCCAGGGCCGACGGCGGTGTTTTGCTTTCTAGTGCTAAAGCCTTACGGCCGGTGCCGCCGACCCTGAAGACGACGGCGACGAATACGTGGATCAAGCAGTGGCGAAGCGTCCTGGCTCGCCTGTAGCCCTACCAATCAATGTTCTAAGAACCTTTTATGTGGTTTCCACGAAATGTTCTCAGAGCATTTCTGGTTCGGATTGTCTTGTTTTAAAGATCTGGCTTCTTTTATAAGAACATTGTTTTTGTTATGAGAACATTTGGGGGTTCTAAGAACATATCGTGGTAGTATTATAGGAATGCTGGGACGGTCGGTCCCTGCTCACGTGGAGGAGGAGGATGAGGAGGATTATGGTGGAAGGGAGCAGGAGAAGGCGAAGGAGATGCTCCCCATGTGGGCCGAGGTAGTCGCAGCAGAGACAGACAGGGAGCCTTGTGGCCTGCGGCCCTTCCCGCCACCGTGCTGGGCTCTAGGATGTTTTCGGGCCTGCTGGGGCTTTTGTTGGGCCTCTTGGGGGTTTCTTGGGGGCCGCTTCGGGCCCCTTGAGGGGCTTTTGGGGCCTTCTGGGGGCTTATTGGGGCTGCTTGGGATCTTTTTGGCGCGTCTTGGCGCTTTCTGGGGCTCCGGGACGCCCAGGGCCGGATGCGTATCGGATCCCCCCCCGTGAGAACCCCCCCCTTCGGCGGGGGAGGGTTCAAAGGGAAGGGGCTTCCCTTCGACTTAAGTGCGACGTTGCTACGGTTTTCTTTCGCTGGCAGGCTTGAAGAGGAGAGTGCGGGGAAAGAGGACAACGGAGAGGCAGACGCAGGGACGCAGACGCAGACGCAGGGAAAGAGGACAACGGATGCGTCGACTCAGCTCGCGCCGACAGGGGGTCCACACGCCGACAGGGTCGGCAGTTTTGTTGGTGTTGTGTTTACATGTTGTTGTTTTAATTGTTTGGAACTTGCTGTTTTTGTACAGCCTCCTGCCTGGGCTCTAACTCATTATCCTGTCGTCCTCCCCCCCTCCAATATATGCTCCTCCAGATCCTCGTCCTCTCATTCTCGCTCTCTCCTTTACCTCGCTCTCCACCTCCACCCGATCCTCCCCTCAGCCTTCCTTCCGCCCCCACTCCTCCGCCTGCACGCCCCCCCCCCTCCCTCCAGGATGGGGGAGGGGGTGGAGGATGAGGTGCAAGAGGGGGGGGAATGTAGTCTGTGGATCTGGCCCGAGTGTTCCAGGGGGCGAAGTTGAAACCGCTTCTGAGACCAGCTGGCCGTTCCGCCCGCGCTGCCGATCTAACGGATTTTTCCTTCATCCAGAGAGGCCCTTCAAATTCTTCCCGCTGCTCTTGATCCTCCTGCCTGCTCCCCGTCCTACTCCCTCGTGGTCGCCCTCAGCTGCGAGGGATAGGCTGGAGGGGGGGGGAGAGGAGGTGGTAAAAAAGTAGAGAAGGGATCAGAAAAAGGAGGAGGAGGAGGAGGGGGAGCAGGAAAACGAGAAGGACGAGGAGGACGAGGAGTAGGAGGGATGAGGATGAGGATGAGGATGAGGTGAGATAGGAAGGAGGTGGAGAAGGAGGAGGAGGAGGAGGATGAGGAAGGGGAGGGCGACGGATAAGGATTTGGAAGCATTGGGCCGTGGGTGGAGCTCAGGTGCGTGCTTTTCGCCGTTGCGAATGGCCATGCCTCAATGGATCAATGGAGACTGTTTGTTCCCACCCCTGAGCAGCAACCGAAATGCTGCGGATAATTGGGTGACGGGCAAAGGCCACGCCCTTCCAGAACACCAGGGCCGTCAAGGTTAACATGTGATCTTGGGGAATGGTAAGGTTTCGGGTTGCGCACAGAACCCCCCCCAAGGTGGTCCCAACTGGGCTTAACAAGTCTCCCGAGTAGTCCCAGCTGGCCTCAATAGGTCCTTCGAGTAGACCAGGGCGGTCTCAAGACCTTGTCGCCAGGTTGGGGTGTTGAGGCCGCCCCTGAGTACTCGGGGAATTTGTTGATGCCAGCTGGTATTGCTCGAACGGCCTGTTGAGACCAGCTGGGACTACATGGATGGGGTTGTCAGAACGCAGCCCAAAGCCTGGTGATTTCTTGGAGGAGGAGTTTGAAGGCTGATCGCGGGGAGGGCGCCAGAGTCGAGGATCCGTTGCCCTCGTGTCACTTCTCTTTCGTGGCCACCTCCTCGCTATCCTCGCCCTCAGCGGCCGTTCGTGAGAAGGGTCTCCGTCCTTCTTCCAGGGATGGGAGAGTTGACCTCTCGCCCTCGGCGGTTTTAGCATTCACCCCCCAAGAGAGGTCAACGCCATTATCCTGCGCGAGCTGTTATCTCCGTCGGGCTCGCGTGCTTGCCAGCGTTGCAGCCGCGGACACCCCGCAACGGTATGATCTTCAGCACCAGGATCCAGCACAATCTCCGTGGCGATGCCAGTGTGCTTGTTTGGTGCCTTTCCGCCCTGCAACCGCCTTGGATACAACGTGCCCGCCCAGGCGTTCGGGGGCCCGCGGTTGACAAAACGACGAACCCGTCTGGGGCATCCGACCGGAGGGCTTCCGGCCACTTCTTCGGCGCACGCTTCCCAGTCTTCGGCCAGGGCGTGGCCGCTGACGCGGAGGAGCCGCCGTCGCGTCGGCGTTTATGTCGGCGAGATTTTGTCTTCTGCAGCGCCCGTCCGTCCTTGCGGAGAGATGCCCGCCCACGCGTCTTGGGCCCCCGAAGGCGGCGATGTTGCGAATTTTGTTGGGGTAGCTAGATGGTTCGTTGCAATATTCTGGGCGAGCGTTCCCGCTTCCCCGCCCCGGGCATCGGCCGCTGCCGCGGGGGGCGATGGGGGCCCGACATCGCCGCGGTATTTCGATCCCGCCGTCCTGGTTCACGTCGGCCCCGGGCGGCGAATCGTCGCCCATGTGCTCGGGAATCGCAGAGGCAACGTGACGACGGAGTCGGTCAGGGTAGCCGTGGGGCTCGCGGCCGCGGACTTGGCAAACGCTTCCACGTCCTTGACTGCGGCGCGGCCTGTGACGTGTGTGTGTGTGTGTGTGCCCGACTTTGCTTATAGTCGATTGGATGGAGCCGTCGGCAATGCTGGGCGTTTGGGAGATACGGTCATGAGGTTTACGTTGGTCCCCCCGTCCAATTTGATTATGCCCCCCGCCCCCCGTCATCCGCCGTCCTCATTTCCGGCCACTGGTGTTCCCAACGATTTTCAGCCGTCTCAGTCTCCCCCAGTCCCCAGTGTTGAATCCGCCCCCCGCCCCCCGCATTTCCTCTCTAGCTGATTCGGGCTTGTTGCCCCCAGTGGCGGTACGCTACAAGACAGGTGTCCGATAGAGACGAAGAGCAACCACTGAAGGGTTCCACGGGGGGGTCGGGGGACCCTTGGCCGCCCAGTGCAGCAAGCGTTTCAGTTGAGACGTCGTTGCGCTTGTTTATTACGTGCACGCGGCCGCGTTTTCACCTGCTCGTTGTTTGCGTGTCCGGCTCTTCTGGTTAGGTTTCCCCTGTTCGGCCCGCCTTCTCGTTTGTGGTTTGTTGCTTGTTTCTGTGTTTTCTCAGGCGTCGGCTTTCTTACCGTCCATCATTATCGTATACGTACTTGATTTCCCGTTTTGTTGCTCCCCCATCCCCCCTCAGGACCATGTGGAATTCAGTCCTTCCGGTTCGGCGCACGGGTTCCGGGGCACAAGTGCGAGGCCGACGTTGAGACCGACGGGCCAGTCCATCCATGGGGCATGGTGTCTTCTGCAGCCGCGCCGCTCCGTCGAAGCATGGTTCCGGGTCCTACTCCTCGTCACGCCCTCGTCCTCCCGATTCTGAACCCCCGTCGTGGCCAGTCCCCTTGCCGACGGGGAGCAAGGACAAGGAGAACGAAAGCGGGTGCGCCAGAGACAGAAGTAGGAACCGTTTAGAGAATGAGGGCGAAGAGGAGGAGGAGGAGCAGGAGGAGGAAGAGGAGGAGGAGGAGGAAGAGGAGGAGGACCTGGAGGAGGACTTGGAGGAGGAGGAGGAGGAGGAGGAGGAGGAGGAGGAGGAGGAGGAGGAGGAGGAGGAGGAGAGGAGGAGGAGGAAGGAGGAGGAGGGAGGAGGAGGAGGAGGAGGAGGTGAGGAGGAGGAGGAGTTGGAGGAGAAGGAGAAGGAAAAGGAGGAGGAACAGGAGGAGCATGGCGCGAACTAAGCGGTGTTTGCGCAATGTTGGTGGACCCTGCAGTTTCCCAACCATCCTGTGGTGGTGGGTCCTCGTTTTGAAGAGGCAGCGCTCTGCGTTCCTTCCTCCTCCTCCCTCCTCCCACCCATCCCGCTCGTACCACCCCTTGCGCCCCTCACGCGCTTCGTGGCCCCATATGGAGCTCCACCGAAGGCCCCAGTGGCAGGATTCGCATGTGGTTTCACCCTCCATTTCGGCACACCACTCACAGGTTTCGTGGCCCCACAAGGCATTCCACCAAAGGCTCCAGTGGCAGGGTTCGCATGTGGTTCCGCCCCCATGTCAGCACACCGCTCATGCTTCGTGGCCCCATAGGGAGCTCCACCGAAGGCATCACTGGCAGGGTTCGCGTGCGGTTCCGCCCCCATCTCGGCACACTCCTCACACGGTACGTGGCCCTGCAGGGAGTTCCACCGAAGGCCTCAGTGGCAGGGTTTCGCGTGCGGTTCCACCCTCAATTTCGGCACACCCCTCACACGCTTCGTGACCCCATAGGGAGCTCCACCGAAGGTCACTGTGGCATGGTTCGCATGCGGTGCCACCCTTAATTGCGGCACACCCTCCAATTGCGAGACAGCCGTTCAAACGAGCACGACGACCCTTCAAAGACTTGGGCGAAACCATTTGTAAGATGAAGAACAACAAAGCTTGTGCTGAGGATGGTATTGTGTCGGAAATGCTACTGGACAGCGGGGAAGCCATGCTGAATGCTATCGCGGAGTGCTTTTGCAAGTTGCTGAGTGGGGGTGCCGTTATGCCGAAGACGTGCAAAAAGGGCATTGACATGTTGCCAAATAATTACATACCAACTGCAGTAATAACAGTCCAGAGCAAGCTGTGCAGCTATGTACTATTACGTCGCATGGCAGAAGCATCGGAGGAGGTGCAGACTCCAGAGGCGACGGGCTTCCGAAAAAGGTACTGGTGTGAAGATGTGGTCCGTTGCATGATGCTACTAAGTGAAAAGCCAGTCGAGTGGAGAGAGACGGTGTGGGTCGCGTCTTTGGTTTAGTGAACATTTCTAATGAAGTTGTACATTCTGCATTTTTTGTTTGGGTTGCAATCAACTGGCATGAAGGACATTGACGTGAATGGGGTACGGGCTATCTGCCAGGAGCAGAATGCGTACTTCCAGCTGGGCGCACACACCAAGAGCCTATTCTTCCGAATTCTATTTTGAGCCGGGCAGGGCGATCCATTGTCTCCGGCTCTTTCCGCTAACGCACGCAGGGAAACGATGGAGCCTCTGAAGGACGAGTGGGAGGGAAAGGGATGCGGAACCACTATTGGGAGCAATTTCTTCGGGAACAACAGGGTGACGTACGCTATGTTTGCCGACGACGACAAAACGGACAATTGGGAAACTGTTGGCATCGATCAAACATGCATGGGCCAGGGTTGGGCTGCAACGGATTTCTGGGAAATGAAGTATCCCGTGCGTGGAAACAGTTTCCAGTGCGCAGGGAAATGTGCGTCCCCTGCGGAATCCATCGTTTTGGCCAGCGACAGATACCCTCTGCGCGGGTGCAGCGGAGGGTTCGAAGTCCTGGGCGCGATGATCACCACGAACGGGAACACAAACAGGGAATTTTAGTACATATTCAGACCAGGGTGGGCCAACTTCTCTGGTCTCGTCGATGGTTTGATGAACTGGGGCGCATCGTACATCAAACGTCTTCGCCTTTTCCACATGACCGTGTCCAAGACCGTCCTTTGGTGCGCGCAACCCTGGAATTTCACACTGGCGCAGAGGAGGCGTTTGCGGAGCACACAGGGGACACTGTTACGCCGAATGGTGGGCCCGCAACCAGGCCTTGATGAAGATTGCGTCAGCTGGATCAAACGAGCCACACATTGCGGAAACCAAGGCAAATCAAGCAAACTACCAATGTTGGGAAAGCAGCGATTTACAGAAAGAGTGGCGTTTGGCAGGGAAGTTGCAGATATGGGCGCGGACCGTTGGGCTTACAAGACCACACAGTGGAGAGACAATGCGTGGCGCAAGGAACAATCCAGAGGAACTATTACCTGTCCGACCCGTTCGTGCCCGGGGCGTTTTTTCAGGCTGGAGGACGATTTTGCATCGCTTGCTGAAAAGATGCAGTAGGGGTCGTGGGGGTCTGCAGCCCAAACACAGAATAATTGCCGAAAAGGGAATGCGAGTAAGTGGAGTTCACGTGGCGGTGAGGAGTCGCACCGCCCCTTTTTTTATTCATGTCCCAATAGTTTCCACCATTTGCTTGGTCTGTTTTCTTCTTGGCCCCCCTGCCCTTCCCACCGTCTTCGCGCGCGCTGAATCGCGAATCGGTGATGGCCTTTTCCCGGTCCTCTCTCAGAGGCCAGCGCGCCTCGCGGCGCGCCCATCGCCAAGCTATCGGCCGCCTCCAGGCGATGACGGTTCGCTTCGCCTCGCTTTCTTCACGCTTTGTGGCCCCATAGGGAGCTTCACCGAAGGCCCCAGTGGCAGGGTTCGCATGCGGTTCCAATCCAATGTTCGGCACACCCTCGCACGCTTCGCGGCCTTGCAGGGAGCTCCAGCGAAGGCCACAGTGGCAGGGTACGCGTGCGGTTCCGCTCCCATCGTTGCGCACCGTTCGCACGCTCTGTGGCCCCAGAGGGAGCTCCACCGAAGGCCTGAGTGTCAGGTCTCGCGCGCGGCTCCACCCTTCATTTCGGCCCACCTCTCACGCGCTTCGTGAACCCTTGCGAAATCCCGCCGAATGTCGCAGGGGCAGGTTTCGCGCGCGGTTCCATGTCATTTGTCTGCACATTTCGCACACGTTTTGTGGCCCTGTAGGGAGCTCCACCGAAGGCTCCACTTGCACGGTTCGCATGCGGTTCCGCCTTCCATTGCGGCATACCCTTCACACGTTTCGTGACCCCACAAGCTCCATTCCGGCACGCCGTTCACACGCCGTGTGGCCCCGTAGGGAGCCCCACAGAAGGCATTCGCGGCAGGGTTCGCATGCGGTGCCAGTTCCGTTTCAGCATGCCCCTCGCGCGGTTCGTGACCCCATAGGGAACCCCACCGAAGGGCCCAACGGCAGGATTCGCATGCGGGTCCACCCCCACTTCGGCACATCTTTCACACGCCTTATGGCCCCATAGCATCAGTGGCATGGTTCGCATGCGTTTCCACCCCCAGCGCACCCCTCACACGCTTCGCGACCCCGTAGGGAGCTCCGCCGATGGCTTCATTGGCAGTGTTCGCATGCGGTTTCACATCAATTTCGGTACACCGTTCATTCGTTTCGTGGCCCCATAGGGAACTCAAGTGGCATGGTTCGCATGCGGCTACACCCCCATGCCGGCTCACTCCGCACACGCTTCGCGACCCCGTACGGAACTCCACCGAAGGCCCCACTGGCAGTGTTTGCGTGCGGTTCCGCCCCCATGTCCGGTGGCCCCACACAGAGCTCCACAGGAGGCCTCAGTGTCAGGATTCGCATGCGGTTCCACCCTTCATGTCGGCTCACCCCTCACACGCTTCGTGACCCCATATGGACCTGCGCCGAACGCATCAGTGGCATGGTTCGCATGCGGGTTCCACCCTCAGTTTCGGCATGCCCTTGACACGTTTCGTGGTCCCACACGCAGCTCCACCGAAGGCTCCACTGGCACGGCTTGCGTGCTCTTCCACCCCCGTGCCGACACACCCCTCACACGTGCTTGGTGTCCCCATAAGGGGCCCCACCGAAGGCCCCAACGGCAGGATTCGCATGCGGTCCCACCTTCATTCTGGTGCTGTCCTCAAATGTTCCGCGGCCTTATAGGGAACCCCACCGAAGGGCCCAAGGCAGGGCTCGCATGCCGTTCCACCCCCATCTCGGCACACCCCTGGCTTCACATTGGGCCCTTCGCCAGGCTCATTTTTCAATGTCGTTGTACAGCAAACGCGGATTGAAAACATTCCGATGCTAAACGGGAGCAGAACGAAAACGGAAAACACTGTTTAATTCGAGCCGTGGGAGGAGGAGGAGGAGGAGCAGGAGGAGGAGGAGGACGACGACGACGAGGAGGAGGAGGAGAAGAAGGAGGAGGAGGGGGAGGATGGGGAAGAAGACGACTGATGACGCGGATGATGGGGAGGCACCACAATCGGGCTGAACAAGGTGGGTGGCCGCGGAGGGTCGCCGAAACGTTGCGGTCTGAGTGGCCCCACCGCCACCATCACCCGGGGGGGTCAGGATGAGCTAGTGTGCAGGATGCGGGTGTGCACGTTGTCCCGCGAAAGAGCCCGAGACGATGTGCACCACCACCACCCCTGACCCCTCCTTGCCCCCATCCTCCAGGTGGCGGTGGGGGCGGGGGGGTGCCCGGCCCCCCCCGTTTGCCGGCAGCCTCAGGCGCAGAGCGGTTCCGCCGGAGGGCCAGAGGCGCGGTTGCACCCCGCCGCGCGCAGGGGTAGAAGGGAGGGGGAATGCTTTTTAGAAAAACGTAGCCTTGTGGACGGCGCGGGCTTTATCTATATATTCCTCTTCCTATATTTTTATAAGCCCGAGCGGGGGGAAAACCCATCCCCCCCCCCCAAAACCAGACTCCCGTGACCTGGGGCTTTGGGGCCCTCCAGACGGGCCTCGAAGCGGCCATCGGGCCTCGCAAGGCGTTTTGCCAAGCCTTCCCAGCACACTTAGGGCGATCAGGGGGTCATCGGAGACGTTCCAGAGACCCCCAAGACAGCACAAGAGCGCTCCAAGAGTGACCGACGTGACCTCAAGATGGCCCAAGGGGCCTCCAGGACGGCCCCAAAGAGGTCTCCAAGAGCACTCCCAAGAAGGCCCCCCGAGGCAAAAATCATTGATTTTCTGTGCGTTTTGGTGAATTTTGGGGTTCTCCTCTTTTCGGTTTCCCGACGCTCCAAGACGGCGGTCTTCTGGGCGTCCGAAGCCGCCTGGGAGGCTCCCAAATCGCCCCACAACCATCCGAAAGGGCTTCCAGGCAGCCCAAGAGAGCCCCAAAACGGCACAACACGGGTCCAAGATGGCCCATAGAGAGTCCCATGGCAGCCCAAGATGGCCCAAAGACACCCTCCGAAGAATTCCAAATCGTGATCCGGTCGTTCTGGGAGACGGCGGTTGGAGGCAGGGTGGCCCGAGGAAGCCCCCGGAGGCCCCCAGAATGCGCCCAGGAGGCCTCCAGAAGGCCTCAAGAAAACCCGAAACCACTTTTGTGAGCCCCCTACAGGCTCTCCAAGGAGGAGCCTCCGCAAAAAAAGAGCTGAGGAGGATGGGGAGAATGCGCAGTGCATGGCAAAAATAAGAAACAACAAGCATGGAGGAAGGATAACGAATAACATCATTATAGCGGTGCCGGAAAAGGCAACCAGGAGTTATCGCTAAATTGTCGGCTTGAGGCTTGACCTTCCTGCCATTCCGCCTGCACACCAAACTTCAAGGACCAAGGTGCATGGCGCGAAACGCCACTACAGTCTTGTGTATATATATTTATATATTTATGTATAGGCTGTGGGCGCCTATAAAAAACAGTCTTTTTCCCCACATCCAAAGTGGGGTTCTTGTTTTCTCTGGACACCCCGCGCAGGAACAGGAACACACACACACACCCACTCACACTCACTCGCACTCTCTCATCATCAACCTCATCAGCATCATCGATGATGCTCTCTCACATGCTTAGTCACTCACATACTCATCATCATCATCACTCGCACTCTCTCACACGCTCACGAACATCATCATCATCATCATCATCATCGGCATCGGCATCATCCTCATTCAAACATCATCATCGCCACCACCACTCACAATCAATCATCATCCTCTTCACCACTCATCTTCACCACCACTCATCATCCTCATCCTCACCATCGTTGAGTAAATTGTGAGGAAGTCTCAGGCGGGAGCCCCCTCCCTATGGGGCCCGCAGATCATGTTGGTAATCCGAGCGGGTCATCGGAAACCTGTAACTGTCGTCACTTTTGGGCTCGTCAAGCCTGAAAATGGAGGAAGTCTCAGGCGGGAGCCTCGTCTGTGAGTGAATTGGGAGGAAGTCTCAGGCGGGAGCTCCCTCCCTATGGGGCCCGCAGATCATGTTGGTAATCCGAGCGGGTCATCGGAAACCTGTAACTGTCGTCACTTTTGGGCTCCTCAAGCCTGAATTTGGAGGAAGTCTCAGGCGGGAGCCTCGTCTGTGAGTGAATTTTGAGGAAGGCTCAGGCGGGAGCCCCCTCCCTATGGGGCCCGCAGATCATGTTGGTAATCCGAGCGGGTCATCGGAACCTTGTAACTGTCGTCACTTTTGGGCTCGTCAAGCCTGAATTTGGAGGAAGTCTCAGGCGGGAGCCTCGTCTCTGAGTGAATTGTGAGGAAGTCTCAGGCGGGAGCTCCCTCCCTATGGGGCCCGCAGATCATGTTGGTAATCCGAGCGGGTCATCGGAATCCTGTAACTGTCGTCGCTTTTGGGCTCCTCAAGCCTGAATTTGGAGGAAGTCTCAGGCGGGAGCCTCGTCTGTGAGTGAATTCTGAGGAAGTCTCAGGCGGGAGCCCCCTCCCTATGGGGCCCGCAGATCATGTTGGTAATCCGAGCGGGTCATCCAAAACTTGTAACTGTCGTCAATTTTGGGTTCTCGCGCTGCCAGAACGCAGCTCCCAGGCCACATTTTGGACGCAACAAGGAAGTTTTGGGCTCCTCAGGCCTGAATTTGGAGGAAGTCTCAGGCGGGAGCCTCGTCTCTGAGTGAATTGCGAGGAGCCAACTGTAGGCCACTTCGTGTTCGTCGTGTTCCCAGAACGCTATTCCCGGCACGCATCCACTGGGACGCACCCCTGTGCGCTTCCTCTGGGTCGTGCCCCCGCACGTATCCACTGGGACGCACCCTTGTGCGTTTCCTCGGGGTCGTGCCCCTGGCACGTATCCGCTGGGACGCACCCCTGTGCGCTTCCTCTGGGTCGTGCTCCGGCACGTATCCACTGGGACGCACTCCCGTGCGCTTCCCCTGGGTCGTGCCCCGGCACGTATCCACTGGGACGCACTCCCGTGCGCTTCCTCTGGGTCGTGCCCCCGCACGTATCCACTGGGACGCACTCTTGTGCGCTTCCTCTGGGCCGTGGCCCAGCACGTATCCACTGAGACGCACCCCTGTGCGCTTCCTCTGGGTCGTGCCCCCGCACGTATCCACTGGGACCCACCCTGTGCGTTTCCTCTGGGTCGTGTTCGGCACGTATCCACTGGGACGCACCCCTGTGCGCTTCCTCTGGGTCGTGCCCCCGCACGTATCCACTGGGACGCACTCCTGTGCGCTTCCTCTGGGTCGTGTTCCGGCACGTATCCACTGGGACGCACTCTGTGCGCTTCCTCTGGGTCGTGTTTTGGCACGTATCCACTGGGACGCACTCCCGTGCGCGTCCTCTGGGTCGTGCTCTGGCACGTATCCACTGGGACGCACTCCCGTGCGCTTCCTCTGGGTCGTGCTCCGGCACGTATCCATTGGGACGCTTCACAGTTCGATCTACATTCGTGCTTTTGAAGCAGGAAACTATGCCTTTTTTTCCCACATCCAAAGTGGGGTTCTTGTTTTCTCTGGACACCCCGCGCAGGAACAGGAACACACACACACACATTCACACTCACTCACACTCTCTCATCATCAACCTCATCAGCATCATCGATGATGCTCTCTCACATGCTTAGTCACTCACATACTCATCATCATCATCACTCGCACTTTCGCACACGCTCATGAACACCATCATCATCATCATCGGCATCGGCATCATCCTCATTCAAACATCATCATCGCCACCACCACTCACAATCAATCATCATCCTCTTCACCACTCATCTTCACCACCACTCATCATCCTCATCCTCATCATCGTTGAGTAAATTGTGAGGAAGTCTCAGGCGGGAGCCCCCTCCCTATGGGGCCCGCAGATCATGTTGGTAATCCGAGCGGGTCATCGGAATCCTGTAACTGTCGTCACTTTTGAGCTCCCCAGGCGTGAAAATGGAGGAAGTCTCAGGCGGGAGCCTCGTCTGTGAGTGACTTGGGAGGAAGTCTCAGGCGGGAGTTCCCTCCGTATGGGGCCAGCAGATCATGTTGGTAATCCGAGCGGGTCATCGGAATCCGGTAACTGTCGCCACTTTTGGGCTCCTCAAGCCTGAATGTGAAGGAAGTCTCAGGCGGGAGCCTCGCCTGTGAGAAAATTGTGAGGAAG
>CAUYUJ010005623.1:54896-59940 GCA_963575745.1 Prorocentrum cordatum | reverse complement strand
AGGAGGGGGTCGTGCGTGAGGCCTTCCCCTCCCGCTCCGGAAGTCGGAGCGGGAGAAGCGGGCCCCACGCGCGCTGACGCGGCCACGCGCGCCGGCGAGGCTGCTCTGGCCGGCGCGGCGCGGCGCGCCCGGCGGGAACGAGGGCGCTCAGCGCGCGGCCCTGCGCCGGCAGCGCGTCGCACGTGCGCCAGCGCAGCCGACCCCGCTGCGCTCGGCGGCGAGCGAGTGGGGGGGAGTGAGGAGGGGCGGGCCTTCTCAGAAGGCTCGGAGGTCCCCCGGCCTTCTGGGGAGTTTGCTGAGCCTCCCCCGAAGACGCAGAACACCCCCCAGAGGGCGCGCGAGGGCTTCTGAGAAGCCCCGCCGCCTTCGGAGAAGGCCTTTTCCTTCTCAGTTCTCCCCTCTCTCGCTCGCCGCCGAATTTTGGTTTTGGGGTCATAACTCGGGTCTCCGGCGGGGTTCGGGACGATCTGGGCACTCTTGGAACGCCCTCGGCGAGGCGCAGCTGCAAGCAAGCATCCCGGGAATAGCAACCCACCTAGAACCGACGACAACGTCCGAAAGCCTCGAAAGCCTCGAACCCGGACCTTCCCCCCGTGGTATGCGGCCATTCCGGAGGGCGTGCCCCCGATGTGGTCGTGGCCCTCGCTGCCCCCGCAGGGAAGGCCGAGGGGGGCGCCTCCTGGAGGCCCTCCCCCCCCCGCGGGGGGCGGCCTTTCCTCGGATGCGCCCAGCCCCTCCGGAGAAGCCCCCCCCCCTCAAGGACCTTTGCCTGGCCTCAGCGCGTGTGCAGTGACTGCGTGCTGCTAGCACGGCCCCCTACGGGGCCGCTGAGGCTAAAATTAAGTCGGGCGTGTCCCCCTACAGGGGGATCTTCGACGGAAGAAAAAATACTCAGAAAATGCTACAACATGATCAACAAATACCCAAAACATAGTCCCCAGACTATTTTCCAATACTTTTGAATATTCCCCCTGTAGAGGGGCAGGCCCGACTTAACAGTACATGCGTGCTGCTAGCACGGCCCCTAACGGGGCCTCTGAGGCTAAAAACTGCTGCGGGGGCCTCTGAGGCCAAAAACGGCTGCGGAACTCGGGAGCCCTTGCAGCAAACCCGCCTCTCCCGCCTGTGCCACCACTGTGTGTGCAACTACGCACGCAACTACTTCAGACTGATCTTCGCATGATGCCCGAAGCAACGTCCCCAGACCCCCGACGTCATGATTTTTTCATGACGTCGACCCCCAGAGGTCTGGACCCATTCCCCAGGACCGGTTTTTCGTCCTGAGTCGTTTTTTGACGGTCCCGAGGGCCGGTAAGGGCCCCCAGAGGCCAAAATCATGAAGAACCTCCCGTCGTGATTTTTTCATGACTCGAGGGGGTCTGGGTCGCATGCACCACTGGATCCCCTAAACGTCGCATGCTCAGAAGGTCGGGGGCGCCCCTCCCCCCGCCCCCGTCTCGCGCGCCGCCCGGTGACGCCACAGATCGGCGGCGAGCGAGGGGGGGGGAAGGGTCCGGGTTCGAGGCTCGAGGCTTTCGGACGTGGTCGTCGGCTCCAGGCGGTTTTCCAGCCTCGAGGTTCGGGTTCGAGGTTCGAGGCTGAGGCCAGGCAAAGGTCCCTGGGGGGGGGGGTTCTCCGGAGGGGCCGGGCGCCTCCGAGGCAAGGCCGCCCCCCGCGGGGGCCCCGGGGAGGGCCTCCAGGAGGCGCCCCCCTCGGCCTTCCCTGCGGGGGCAGCGAGCGGCCACGACCACATCGGGGGCACGCCCTCCGGGATGGCCGCATACCACGGGGGGAAGGTCCGGGTTCGAGGCTTTCGAGGCTTTCGGACGTTGTCGTCGGTTCCAGGCGGTTTTCCAGCCTCGGGATGCTTGCCGGCAGCTGCGCCTCGCCGAGGGCGTTCCAGGGGTGCCCAGATCGTCTCGAACGCCCGCCGGAGACCCGAGGCAGGAACCCAAAACCACAAGTCGGCGGCGAGCAAGGGGAGGAAGTGAAAAGTGGAAGGGCCTCCCTGAAGGCGGCGGGACTTCTCAGAAGCCCTCGCGCCTTCTGAGAAATTTTCTCTGTCTTCGGGGAAAGACTGGAAAACTTCTCAGAAGGCTGGGGGACGTCCGAGCCCTCTGAGAAGGCCTCCCCTCTTCATTCCCCCCCCTCGCTCGCCGCCAAACCAAACCATCCCAACCCAACCCGAAGGCCCCGATTTGCCCTTCATTTCCAGTGTGGGGGGGGTCGGGGAACATTGAAGAAACACGTATGGAACCCGTACCCTCCCCAACCCGACACTCGCGTTTTCGGGTGAGGTTGGGTTGGCCTGGTAGGCCGTCACGGAAGGCCTTGCGCATGCCAAGAACTGTCGGAGCACCAGGGCTAGCTTCGTGCTGGCTGTGGTCGACTTGGCGTCCGGGGGCGGCCAGATCGGCCACCAAGCAACGTGCTCATGCCGAGGACGGTGGGTCCTCCCCCGAGGGGCCGCCCAGAACAATCGCCCTCGTTGTGGTTGTGGCTCTCGTCCGTGCCCCGATTCCCAGAACAGGAAGGGGAACCATCGGCAGAAGCATGTGCCAATTTCTGTTTCGATTCCTTCCCTGGCCACGGTCGTTTACCTGGGGGAGGGGACGCTCGGCAGAAGCATGTGCCAATTTCTGTTTCGATTCCTTCCCTGGCCACGGTCGTTTACCCGGGGGAGGGGACGCTCGGGCGGGAGGGTAACGCTAACGGCGGCCGCGGCGTGCACCCGCCAGGGTGCACCCGTACGATCGTCGGCGTTACCCACGGGGGGGGGAGGCGTCCGGCCCGGTTTACGAGCGTTACCCCGAGGAGGAAACAGGAACACTTTTTTTGGTCTGCGGGTCGAGAGCGAGCCTCCTCCGGTTAAAAGCTAGGCGGGCCACGCGAAGCTCTAATCCCAGACCCCCGACGTCATGATTTTTCCATGACGTCGACCCCCAGAGGTCTGGACCCATTCCCCAGGACCGGTTCTTCGTCCTGAGTCGTTCTTTGACGGTCCCGAGGGTCGGGAAAGGCCCCCAGAGGCCAAAAGTCATGGAGAACCTCCCGTCGGGATTTATTCATGACTCGAAGGGGTCTGGGATTGGGGAGGGAAAACAAGAACACCCATCGTCAACTTGTGGGAGAGGGCGCGCAGCTCTTCTGGATCGGCGCCGGAGAGGCTGGGACTCTTAGGGGGGGGGCCACGCGGTCGAGAGGAAAAGCACACGCTGGAGCTGAACGACGCACACCGTCGGGGCGTTGACCCAAGGAACCCTACATAAGGAACGAGGCCCCTTTTCCTCCTCCTCCTCCTCCTCCTCCTCCTCCTCCTCCTCCTCCTCCTCCTCCTCCTCCGCTTCCTCCGCTTCCTCCCCCCACTCCTAGCCCTTTCGATCAGGGTCGGCGGCACCGGCCGTCAGGCCTCTCCAATAAGGAACGAGGCCCCTTTTTCCATAAGTTAAACTCTGACTTCCCGTCGAAAACCTCGGGAAGACCCAAGACAAACAGCGAAACAATCGAGGAACACGGAGCCCCTCCCCAACGAAAAGGGTTCCTTCTTCAGCGCCCCGGCTGTGCCTTAAGAGGAGCTCTCGGCACTGCGGCCAAGCTCCACTCCAGGCCAGCCCCCCTCCTTGGCCAGTTCTTCGAGCCGCGCGCTCCAGGCCCGCCCCCCGCCCTGGCCACAGTCTCCGAGCGAGGTCCGGCAGTGGCCACGAGAGCCCCCTCCCTGGCCACTTCTCCGAGCGAGGTCCGGCAATGGCCACGAGAGGACCCCCGGTAACCTACGATGACCAGCGAAAACCATCAGATAAGGATGTTGCTTCGGCCAGTGTGCACCCGAAGGCGCGAGGTAGGATCGCCAGGGGGCAACGGCACACTTCGGGCCCGGCGGCCGCGGCCTGCGGCCGTCGTTCGTCGAAGCTTGCTCGACGACGCGGGGCGGGATCCCAGAGGACCACCGACACACTTTCGGCCTGGCGGTCGCGAAGTGCGGGGTGTGCGAGGCCGGTCGGGAGCTCTTGCAGGCGGCCGAGGGGATCTGAGCTGGATAAAAAGACCAAGAGAAAGTCTGCCAAAGAAGGTGGGAGGAGAGCAAACTCGATCCACAGCAGCCCTTGGACCCATCCAGGAGTCGAGCCTCGCCAGCTTGTGCAGCCGCGTCTGGCCCTGGCGACGAGGGGGCTCCTTTGTCCCCTATCCCCCCGCTCGGCGAAACCGGAGCTGTGCCACCTCAGCCCCCCAACCGGCTCCAGCCCCAATCCCAGACCCCCGACGTCGTTTTTTTTTTTGTTTTTTTTTTGTTTGTTTTTTTTTTTTTTTCCAACCCGCCGACCCCTAAAGAATCTCGGCTCATTGCCCGGGACCGGCTTCTCACCCTGAATCGTCTCTTCACGGCCTAAAGGCCCGGTAAGGGCCCCCGGAGGCCGAACATAGCGAAAATCGGCGGCGACGGTAAGGGCGAATAGCCGAGGGGCGGGCATTACACGTATTCGCACGGGAGCCCTGTCGAAGACATAGATCATCGGCGCCCCTGGATACATGTATTGCGCCCCCCTGGGCGATTCGCCCCTATCGACAAAAACCTTTCTTCTTATTTCAAGACTCGAGGAGGCCTGGGTTTTTTGGGGGCACGTCCCCCTTCAGGGGGATTTTGGGCAAAAAATTAAAAATACCCATAACATACCCCCCAAATGCTCAAAAATAGTCAAAATAGCCCCCCGACGATTTGTTTTTAATAATTTTTGAAGATTCCCCCTGTAGAGGGACAGGCCCGACATGAACATGGCGAAAAATCCATTCTTCTCTCAAGCCTCGAGGGGGCCTGGGTCTGGCCATCGCTCTGACGTCCATTCCCTGTGTTTTTGTTAGGTTTCGTGCGTGTTTTTTTCGCCAAGTGACCAAGGATGCTCCTCGATGGTCCTCGCCGAGGAAAAAACGCACACGTCCGAGCGATGCCAAGGGGTCTTTGGGGGGGGGTGCGCTGCTCTTCCGGCGCGGAGCTGCGCGCGGGGCGAGCGGCCCCCCGAGCACACGCGCGGTCGCTCCCCGCGCCTCC
>CAUYUJ010005623.1:37396-52396 GCA_963575745.1 Prorocentrum cordatum | reverse complement strand
AGGGTCGAGGCTCGATGACATCATCAGCTTTCCTGTTGGCCTCCACAAGTGCCCTCCCGGCGGAAAAGGGGTTCCACGTCGCCACGGGTCAACACCCGCCGAAGCTGCTGCGAAAAAAAGTCCCAAGATGGTTGACATTTTTTATATGGAGGCGTACGCACGTCTCGGGCGGATTAAATATGAGGGTTCTGGTTATGAGTATGATTATGGCGATCGTGATGGGGATCGTGCTGATAATGTTGATGATGGTGGTGTTGGTGTTGATGTTGATGGTGATGATGTTGGTGTTGACGGTGGCGATGGATACGGCGTTGATAATGATGCTGGAACTGTATATAGTGATGCTGGCGACTTTGATGCTGGCGGTACTGATGATGACGGTGATGATGCGGATGGTGATGATGATGATGATGAAACTGATGATGATGCTGCTGAATACAAGAAAAATGAAGACGTGAACGATGATGGCGGGGGGATGACGGTGATGCTGCTGCTGATGATGATGGTGATGACGATGCTTGCGGCGACATTGATGATGGTGGTGGTGTTTCTGATGACGGTGATGGTGAGGACGATGACGACATCGATGCTTATGACGACGATGCTGATGATGGTGGTTGTGATGATGACGACGACGATGGTGATGATTATGATGATGATGATGCTGAGGCTGACGATGACGACGGTAATGATGCTGGCAATGGTGGTGATGGTGATGATTATGATAATGATGATGACGATTCGTATGATGATGAGGGTGATGATGAGTGCTGATGGTGATGATGACGATGCTGATGCTGATGGTGATGATGATCCACGCGTCTGAAAGGGGTCAGGAGCTCCCTGCTCGAACTGCCCCTCGGACCGAGGCGTTTCCCGATGGCCCTGCTGAGGCAACGCTCGATCTCGTGCGCCGCGGCAAGCCCGCGCAGATTCACCTGGGCGCAGAGAGGCCGCCCGCCGCCCCGGCAAAATCAAACGGAAGACACGACATCCGAGCAGACACGGCGACTTAGCCCGCACTCCCGCGGGTTGGTACGCAGCTTGCGCTGCCAGGCGATGCGTCAGGCGAGATCAGACGGCGAAGGCCTGGCGGGCCTGGAGCGGGACCCCTGGGAGGATGCCGGCCGGCCGCTGCGAGGGCGACCCGAGAGGCGGCCCCCGCCTCCAGGAGCTCGTCCGCAGACTGGAAGCAAAGGCTGTCGTTCTCGCCCAGGTCCAAGTCAAAGTCGGTCTCGTACGGGCTTTTCGGCTCCTCCCGCCTGCCCTCGCAGAAGCCTTCGTCCTCGCCCAGGTCCAAGCCGAACTTGCGCCCGCACGTGCCGTCCAGGTCCTCCAGCCCGTGCTCGTAGAGGCCCTCGTCCTCGTCCAGGTCCAGACCGAACATGCGCGAGCGCAGACTCTTCAGGTCGTCCAGTCTGTCCTCGCAGAGGCTCGCGTCTTCGCCCGGGCCCAGGCCGAACTCGTGCATGCCCTTCAGGTTATCCAGCCTGTCCTCGCCAAGGCTCTCGTCCCCGCCCAGGTCCAGACCGACCTCGCGCATGTGCAGGCCTTCCATGTCGTCCAGCCTGTCCTCGCAGAGGCTCTCGTCCTCGCCCAGGTCCAGGCCGAGCTTGCGCTCGACCCTGCCCTTCAGGTCCTCCCGCCTGTCCTCGCAAAAGGCCGTCGTCCCCGACCAGGCCCAGGCCGAGGCTGCGCTTGTGCATGCCCTTCAGGTCCTCAGCCAGCCTGCCCTCGCAGAGCTTCTCTTCCTCATCCAGGTCCAGGCCGAACTTACGCTTGCGTAGGCCTTTCGTGTCCTCAAGCCTGCCCTCGAAGAGGCCCTCGTCATCGCCCAGGTCCAGGCCGAACTCGCGCTTGCACGGGCCTTTCGGGTCCTCCAGCCTGCCCTCGCAAAAAGCCCTCGTCCTCGTTCAGGTCCAAGCCGAGCTGGCACTTGCGCATGCCTTTCAGGTCTTCCAGCCTGTCCTCGCAGAGGCTCTCGTCCTCGTCCTGGCCGAAACCGAATTTGCACCTGCGCATGCCCCTCAAGTCGTCCAGCCTGTACTCGCAAAGGCTCGCGTCCGCGCGCAAGTCCAGGCCGAACTCGCGCATGTACGGTTCCTTCGGGTCCTCCTGCCTGCCCTCGCGGAGGCCCTCGCCCTCGTCCAGGTCCGGACGGTCCGGGCCGAACTTGCGCCTGAACGCGCACATCAGGTCCTCCAGCCTGTCCTCGGAAAGGCTCTCGTCCTCGTTCAGGTCCAGCCCGACCTCGCGCTTGCGCAGGCCCTTCAGGTCCTCCAGCCTGTCCTCGCCCAGGCTCTCGTCCTCGCCCAGGTCCAGGCCGAGCTTGCGCTTGAGCCTGCCCTTCAGGTCCTCCAGCCTCTCCTCGCAGAGGCCCTCGTCGTCGGCACCGAGAGCCTGGCGGTGCTCTTCGGGTGCCGCTTCGAAGTCGCCGAAGGACACCGCGGCCGCCTCATGGAGCGGGGGCAGCCAGCCCCGGCGGGAGCCTGCGGCGGCCCGCGCCAGGCCCGCTGCGGGCGCGCGCGCGCGAATCCGCCCGCAGGGGGCCAGCAGCGCGTGCCACGCGGCGTTCCGCCGCCGCCGCACTGCGCCCGGGACGCGACCTTCCACGGCGGCGAGGCGCAAGGCAGGGCGCGCAGCAGGCTCACGGTCCTGCCGAGAACCTGGGCCGCCTCTGCCGGCCCTGCCGATTGCCGACTCGGCCGCGAAGAGGCGCCGTGCCCACGCCCGTCGGCGGGCCGCGGAGGCGCCTACGTCGGCCTCCTCCTCCCTGCGCAGCGCACTGACACGCTTGACCCACCTGATGGGACGGCCCGCCGTCGCTCCTGCGGGCAGCCCCCCGTAGCCATTGCTCATCTCCACATCGCGCGCCGCTGACCGCAGAGCGTGGGCGCTTGCGAGGGATCTGGAGAAGAGTACACTTGAGCCAAAATGGCAACGGATGGTGATGATGATGATGCTGATGATGATGATGATGATGATGATGATGATGATGATGATGATGATGATGATGACGATGACGATGCTGATGATGATGATGATGATGATGACGAATGATGATGATGATGATGATGATGATGATGATGATGATGATGATGATGATGATGATGATGATGATGATGATGATTATGATGATGATGATGATGATGATGATGATGATGATGATGATGATGATGATGATGATGATGATGATGATGATGAGGCTGACGATGGAAGGACGTGACGAGGAGGAGAAGAAAGACAAACAGGACGCATCAGAGAAGAAGGCGGACGACGACGACGACGTCGACGATATCCTTCACCTGTTCGACCTCCTCCGCCTCGAGCGCCTGGACTTTCTGCTGGCGGGATGCCCCGGCTTCCTGGCGGCAGGGGAAGGCGGGCACGACATCGAATCCGCGCGTGCCGAAACAGCATAGGGGAAATGGAAGACGATTAGAAAAAGGCGAGCCCGCGCAACTCGACAATGATAACGGGAAGCCACCAAGCGGGCTGCCGAAGACGAAGCCCAAAGGAGGCATCGATGAAGACGAGGAGAGGGCGAGTCGCGCCCCTCCACTCCCCCCAGAGAAGGGATCGTGGGCATGCTTGGGGTAGTCGGGCCAAGGGGAAGGGTGGGCAGTGAGTGGAAGGGGAGGAGGAGGAGGAGGAGGAGGAGGAGGAGGAGGAGGAGGAGGAGGAGACCAAAGAGAGGAGGAGGAGGAGGAGGTAGGAGCGGAGGTGAGGAGGCGAGACGGAGGAGGAGGAGGAGGAGGAGGAACAGGCAGGAGGGGAGTTGAAGAAGGAGTTGGAGGAGGGGCGGGGACCGAGGGGGGAAGGGCGAGGGGAGGCATACTGCACCACGCAGTCGAGGATGGGCCCCTGGTGCGGGGCAGGTCGTCGCATCACCCAGCCCTGACTTTTGTCCTCCTCCTCCTCATCCTCCTCCAATTCCTCCTCATCATCATTCTCCTCCTCCTCTTCCTCCTCCTCCTCCTCCTCCCTCCTCCTCCTCTTCCTCCTCCTCCTCCTCCTCTTTCTCATATTCCTCCTCCTCCTCCTCCTCCTTTGATCCTGTGTATCCTCTTCTCCTCCTCTTCTCCTCCTCTTCTTCTCCTCCTCCTTCGGAACTTTGAGCCTGACTTTCGAGGTTTATGCTGCATATTCGAGGGACCTCGCCTGTCCCGTCGCGTCCCTGCCCGCGTCGAGTCCGTGCTGAGTCCATGTCTGACTCATCAAATTCGCGCCGCATCCAGGTCGAGTCTGCATGGAGTCCATTCCGAATCCGCGTCGGGTCCGCACCTAGCCCGCGACAGGCACAAGGAAAGACAACGATTTGACGAGGTCCCCCAAAGATGCAACGTAAGGAGGCCGGCCTCCCGGACGGAGGCGTGAAATCACGTGCAAGGCCACGACGGGGTGGGGCAGTGCTGGAGGGCTGCCCACGCACTTCACAGCCGGAAGGAAGGAGGGCGACGAGCGCGCGGGAGAAGGGACCAGGAATAGAGAGAGGGGGGGGACCAATGGGGGAGGGGATGGGGCACGCGGGAAGGCGGAGGGGGGGGGGGGGGGGGACGGGGAAGGGGAAATGGAGCGTGGCCAGGGGGAGGAAGAGATGGGGGAAGAAGGCGCGGGGGAATGGGAAGGTAGAGGGGGGGGGGGCACACGCTGGATGCGCTCGCGCCATAACTGGCACCCTACCCCTCCCACACACTCCCTCCCATGGCGCTGAGGTGGTTCTCGATCCGCCGACGGTGTCACAGCGGACCTGGAAGCTCAAGACGGGCACCGCCCCGTCCTGCACGGACAGACAAGAGAATGGCAAGGATGATGAGCAGGACGACGAGGAGGCGGAGGAGGAGGGGGAGGGGGAGGAGGAGGAGGCGGAGGAGGAGGAGGAGGAGGAGGAGGAGGAGCAGGAGCAGGAGCAGGAGCGGGAGCAGGAGGCGGAGGAGGAGGAGGAGGAGGAGGAGGAGGAGGAGGAGGAGGAGGAGGCACCACCAAATCGAATCCGAGCGCGCCGACACAGGAAGCTGGGAAATGGAAGACGACTGGAGGAGGAGGAGGAGGATAGGAGGAGGAGGAGGAGGAGGAGGAGGAGGAGGAGGAGGAGGAGGAGGAGGAGGAGGAGGGGAAGGAGGAGACGGAGCTCCACCAGCAGAAGCAGGCGTGGGATGAGCAGGGAGGACCAGGGGAGGGCGGAGGAGGGGGAAAGGAGCGGGGCGGCAGCAACAAGAAAAGACTCGGATGCCCTCGCTCGGACGAGCGCGCCTTTCTGCACGACGGGAGCAGCGCGCCGATCCTAAAAGGAGGCTGGCGCTTTTCACTCGGCGGCGACCGAGGGGGGGGAAGAGAGCAGGAGAAGGCCTTCTCGGAAAGGCGGCGGGACTCCTCAGAAGCCCCCCCGCCGTTCCGAGGGGTGTTCTGCGCCTGCGGGGGTGGCCGCTTGAAAACGTCTCAGGAGATCTGGTGGGAAGGCACCAACTATACACCAACACCGATCCTGGCCAGGATCGGTGTTGGTGTATAGTTGGTGCCCTCCGATCTGGGGGACCTCCGAGCCTTGCGAGAGGGCCTTTTCCTCCTCGCTTCCCCCCCGGGCTCGCCGCCGAGCCACGGGAGCAGCGCGCCCACCCCAGAAGGAGGCCCACGCCGCAGCGGGAGCTCCCTCTTGAGGCCTCCGGGGGCTGCTGTAACAGAGCCACACACACACACACTCCAAGCACCAGCGGCTAGCGGCAAACATCCTCTGCGCGCAGCAGAACGAGGCACGGAGAGGGCGGGCCGTTTTCAGCACGTCGCCGGCGAAGAGAGGAAGAATCTGACCGAAGGGGCCCAGGGACACACACATAAATATATACAAATCCCACGATTCTCCATAGTTTCCCATATTTTCTGGGTTTCCGTCTTCTCCCCCACTTGAATACATTCTTCTGTTGTTATTGGAATCGACGACTAATTGTTTTTGTGTTCTCCCACTCCTGAATTACACATGCAGAATACTCTTCATACGGATCCAAGGGCGTGCCCAGACGGGGGGCCCGAACGGACCTCTCGAGCCCTCGGCCCCCGTAGGCTCCCAGGCGGCCCCCAGAGGTTCCCAAGAGGCTCCAAGAGGCCCACAAGAGCGCCCCAGGAAGCCCGAAGAGGCCCCCAAGAGGCCCCTCAGAGGCCCCCAAGAGGCTCCCAAGAGGCGCTGCAACTCCTCCCAGAGGCCCCTGAGAGCCTTCCGAAGAGACGCCAAGACGCATCACTGAGGACTCTGGCCCACGCAGACGTCGTCGTCGTCGCCGAGGCCGCAACTGTCGTCGTCGTCGTCGTCCCGTCGTCCCCCCTCAGGGCCGGCGGCACCGGCTGTAAGGCCTTCGCGATCTTAAAGGGAAGGGGAAGGACGAGGAAGAGGGGATGGTCTACTGGACCGCTATTATCCTTGTCAACGGGCGCTGTCACGCGTGCGGCACAACCTTCCGACCCGGGGGCGCCTTGCTGGGGAGCTGGTTCCTTCGGGGTGGCCTCTAAAAACCTACGGGACAACACGACAACACGGGGTAAGATAGGAGGGAATGAGAGGGAGGAGGGGGAGTAGGAGGCGAGGAGTGAAAGGGTCAAGAACAGCAGCGCCAAGCAATGCCGAATCATGTCAAACGCTGCTCAGCAAAACTAAGCAATGCCAAGCATAGCAAGGCTACATCAAAATCCCAGCAATGCCAAGCACTGCAACCCAATACGAAGAAATGCAAATCAACGCGGAGAGATGTCAAGCAATGCCCAGCAAGTCCAAGCACCCCAACAATGCCCAGAAAGCCAATGCCAAGCAATGCCAAGCACATGTCAAGCAATGTCCAAGCAACGCCCACCAACGCCGCACAGCCTCAAACTTTCTCCTTCTCTATCCTCCTCCTGGTCCTCCCCCCCGACATCTGGATGCCACTTCAAGCAGCGAGAGGAAACGTATTGGCTTCTATGTGTGTTCGACTTTGTCATCCTCCATCCTCCATTCTCCACTCCTCCTCCTGGAGAAGGAGGAAGAGGGGCAGGGAGGATGTGGACGAGCCGCATGTAGGGTCCTGCACCTCCCTCTGGGGGGCCGTTGTTTCCTCCTGGCCAGCGCGCTCCGCGGGCTGGCGGGGGGGGATCCGTCCCTCCGTCCCTCCTCCCTCCCCCGCTCCTCATCCTCCTGCTCCTCCTCCTCTCCTCCCCCTCCTCCTCTCCTCCTCTTCCTCCTCCTCCTCCTCCTCCTCCTCCGCCTCCCCTGCCTCCTCCTCCTCCTCCTCCTCCTCCTCATCCTCCTCCTCCTCCCCCTCCTCCTCCTCCTCCTCCTTCTCCTCTTCCCCCCCTCCTCCCTCCTCCGCCTCCCTCCCCTCCCTCCCCCGCTCCTCCTCCGAGTCGTCCTCCTTCTCCTCCTCCTCCTCCTCCTCCTCCTCCTCCTCCTTCCCCATCCGCCTCCTTCACCTCTTCATCCCTCTCCGTGCCCCTACCTCATGGATAGTGAACTCCCCCCTGCCGTACCACCAGGCGTGACGGTGGGGCTGGCTTGGCGATTCGCCCGAACTCATGACCTCGGAGCTCTGCCTATCGATCCACAAGCTACACGTAAGGAGCACAGGTCGCCTTCGGCATGGGGCGCTGGCGTTGGCGCTGCGTGCAATGCTATGAACTATGTCCATCGGCCACAAGGATGGGGCTCTCGCCTTGGCGCCTCGCAGGCTCGTCTCAAACAGCACAGCGCCTCCGCGGGTGGAGCACGCGCGATTTTCACAGCGGGGCTCTCGTCCTGGCGCCGCGCAGGTTCGTCCCACGAGCTTGCCACGACTACACGGACGGAGGGCGGCTCAATATCAAAGTCAAACTCCCGCATAAGCACGACCGAATTGCACAACCCCAAATTCAACATGAGAGCGTTTCTATATTCTGGGCCCGTGGCGTCCATTACGGGGGGAGGGTGGCCGGGAGGGTGGGGGTACCGGTAATGATTGGGGTGGGGGCGTGTTGGGGGGGGTGCGGGGGGCATGCGTGCACCGCAGCGCCTGTGCACGGCGCCTGTGCACATCGCAACGCCTGCGTACAGTGGAACGCAGTGCCAGTGTACGCCGCAGTGCCTGCATGCACCACATCGCCTGTGTGAACACCACATCGCCCGTGTAACCGGAGCAGCCGTGTGCAAAACAGCGCCCGCCCGTGCACGCCGCAGTGCCTGCATGCACCACAGCGCCTGTATACACCGCAGCGCCCGTGTACACCAGAGCAGCCGTGCACACCACAGCGCCTGTGTACACCGCAATGCCTGTGAGTACCACAGCGCCTGCGCACACCACAGCTGCCGTGTGCAACACAGCGCCGTTGGTTACACCACAGTGCCTGCGTGCCCCACAGCTCCTGCGTGCACCAGAATGGAGCGCCTGAGTGCCTGCGTCGCAGGGCCCACGCGCACCACAGCGCCCGCCTGTGTACACCCCATGGCACGCGCAAACCACAACAGCCGTGTGCATCGCAAAACCGTTGCCGTATGCACCGCTGTAGCCGTGCGCGTGCACCGCAGCGCCTGTGTAGCCTGCAGGCAGCGCCCGCATGCACCAGAGCGCCGCATGCACAGCAGTCAGAGCGGCCGCGTGCATCAGATCGCAAGCGTACACCATGCAGCCGCCGGGGGCCCGAACCTAACAAAATCAACATGTTAGTTTTTTGTGAATATTGACTTTGTGGCCTGGGGCGCGGTCCCCCGGTTTTTGGCCGACACTGCCTGTGTAAATACACCACGCTGCATATTTGCACTTCCCTGCCTGCGACCACCAAATTGTTTGGGACCGCTGCAGCTGCTGCGGCATCATCTGCATGCACCACAGCGCCTGTGAACACCACGCGGACTGGGGGCGCGCAGAATGGCGCCAGCATGAGGAGTTTAAGCAGGAGAATCAGGAGGAGCAGCAGGAGGCCAAGATGGTTGAGCCAAGGAAACCCTTGAGCCACACGAAGACGATCGATGACATCCTAGGGCCTCTAGAGGCCCCAGGACGTCGTCGTTCGTCGCCGTCGCCGTCACCGTCGCCAGATGCCCGAGAAGCTGTGAGCCGTCGCCGTCGCCGTTGCTGCCGTCGCCGTAGCCAGCGAGAACAACGGGGGCCTCTGAGGAGAGAAAGACCATCTTCCCCCTCCTCCTCCCCCTTCTCCCCCCTCCTCATCCTCCTCCTCCTCCTCCCCTCTCCTCCCCCCGGCTCCTCCCCCTCCTCCTCCTCCAGCTCCTCCTCCTCCTCCTCCTCCTCCTCCTCCTCCTCCTCCTCCTCCTCCTCCTCCTCGTCCACGTCTCACCAAGGCAGGGGTGTTTGCGCGCACCACAGCGCCTGCGTAATCAACAACAGCCGCGTGTAACACAGCGCCAGTGTACACCAAAGCGCCTGCGTGCACAACAGCGCAGCGCCGATGTGTACGCCTCCGATGTGTACGCCCGCCGCGGGATCGTTACCGTCAAGGGGGAGGGAGGGGGACCCCCCGTGACAAGCGTTACAGGGGGTTATAACAAATCCTTCATTCTGCATGTGTAAGGCGTATACGGATAGGAGGGCTGAGGGTCCTGTGCAAAGCGAGGTCCCGCCTGAACTGGAAGCCCACAGCGCATCCGTATCTGGGGGCTCTTCCCGCAGCTAAATGGAAGGCTTGTAAGAATTCATGACGGGGGGGAGCTTGGGACGGGATGGCTCCCGGCAGCATCGGTAATGCATCGTGGGTTCACTTTGGTCCTGCTCGCTATCTTTCTTCTCCTCCTCCCTCTCCTCTTCCTCACTTGAACTTGTCAGCCGTGCTGTTTGGTGCCTGTGCTGCAATACTGCTAGGGGGTTCCCAGAGGACCTTGCCTCTGCTCCTTCCCCCATGCTCCCCTATGACGCCGAACCACAGTGCACCGCTTGTTGTTTGTAGCGCTTGGCCTCCAGGGTGTGCGCTATGCAGCTCCAGAGTGAACAAAAGCACAGGATAACAGCGGCCCCCGCGAGGTGCTCGAGAGGTCCAGGAGCCCGGCATTGCAAGAGCCACAGCACCGCGGAGGCTGAGTACCCGCTCCCTCCTCCCTGACCCTCTAGACCGCTCCACTCTGCTCATCTTCCCTCCCCCCTCCCCCCTTCCTCCCTCCTCCTTCTCCTCCCTCCTCTCTCCCTCCCTCCTCCCTCCTCCCTCCCTCCTCGCTCCTCCCTTCCCCTTCTCCGCCCTCCCTCCCTCCTCGCCCCGCCCCCTTCACGGAGTCCTACTTATTGCGGTTTCGTGCACGCCCTGTACAGGTGGTGATCAGAGGGCAAAGTTCTGAATCATGCAATCTGAAGGAAAGGCAGCGGAAGACAAGGTCTGCTTCAACGATCCTTGGATTCCGCCCGCTTCTCCACTCACCCCATTCTACACATCCGCCACCTCCTTCCCCTGCCTCTCTCCCTCCCTCCCTCCCTCCCTCCCTCCCTCCCTCCCCTGGAACCTCCCTCCTCGCGTCCTTCCCACCCTCCTCCTCACTCCCCTTCCCAATCCATCGTTGTCCTCCAAGTCGTCCCTGCCGTCGTCGTCGACGCCGCTGGCCTTGTTGCCGTCGTGGACGCAGCAGTCGCCGTGAGCGTCGCAGCTGTCGTCGGCGTCGTCGTCCTCGTCGTCGTCGCCTCGTCGTCGTCGCCGTCGTCGCCGCCGCCATTGCAGTCGAGGTCCTCTGTGCCGTGGCCGTTGTCCGCTGTGCCCGCGCCCGCGCGCGCGCTTGGAGGATGGAGCATGAGGAGGGATGAGGACGAGGAGGATACGGAGAGGAGGAGGGGATGGAGGAGAGGGAAAATGGAGACAGGGAGGAGGAAGAGGAGAAGCATGATGATGAGGAGCAGCAGGGGCAGGATGAAGAGGCAGGAAGAGGCGGGAGGAAGAGGCATGCACGATCCTTTCCCTCATTCCTCCTGCCCCTCCTGCCTCATCATCTCCTCACGCGCGCTCCCGCGCGCGCCAGCGGCGACGAATACGGCGAAGACGACGGTGTCGGCAACGATGGCAGAGACGGCGGCGGCGGCGGCGACGGCGGCGAGGGCGACGGCGACGGCGACGACGGCGCGGGCGACGACGGCAGCAGCGACAGCGCCGACGGCGGCGGCGGCGGCGATGGCGACGGCTGCGCTGTCGACGGCGATGTCGACGGCGGCGGCGGCGGCGACGGCGAGGGTCCTCGGCGGCTCGCAGCTCGCCGCGGAGGGCCTGGGACCGCCTCTCCTCCGCCAGCAGCTGGCGGCGGAGCTCCTCTCGGAGCGGGCCCTCGGCACCCCGCCGCCGCGGGCCGCCACGGGCCGCCGACGGCCGCCGAGGGCCGCCGAGGGCCGCCGCGGGCCGCCGAGGGCCGCCGAGGGCCGCCGCGGGCCGCCGAGGGCCGCCGATGGCCGCCGAAGGCCGCCGATGGCCGCCGATGGCCGCCGAAGGCCGCCGATGGCCGAGGGATCGGTTCGGTCGGGCCTCAACGGTCGCGGTGCGAATCGTGAGGCTGGCGGCGCGGAGGCAACTAATTACTGGGAGGTTCCCGTCGGAAAGATTAAGCAGGATTGAGCCCCATTTGGGAGCTATGGGATCAAGCGGGATCAAGCCGGATTCAGCCGGACTTCGGACGAGTGCAAAATCAGAACTTGACCTCCCAGGAGTTGCATCCCAAGCACGTGCTACCCTCAGCTGTGCATGGTCAGGCTGGCTGCCCTGGAGGCCCCGCCGCCCGGGGGCCGCTGCTCGCCGTCGCTGTGGTCCGTCGCGCGACGCCCGCGCTAGCGCAGCCACTGGGCCACGGTGCGCCGATGCGGGGCGGCGATCGGCGGGTCCATGACCTTCGCCTTCGGCGCCCTCCCCGCCGCAAGGTCGGCCCGCCTGGAGGTGGAGCCGTTGACCTTGCCCGTGGGGTGTCCCAGGCACTGGTCGGCAAGGCCTTCAACTCTCTGGCCTGAACGGCTGCCGCATCGGCAGCACCAGACGTACGGGCCTGTGAACCACAGCCTATGCCCCCCGACGTTGACGTCACTGGCCCAATTCGTCGAGCACCAGGCGGGCCGTAGCGTGGCCGTTGTCGTCGTTGCCGCCGCCGCCAACATCGCCGCTGCCTCCGCCGCCGTCGCCGCCACAGGCACCACTGCCGTCGTCGTCGGACCTGCCGACGATGACGGACGGCGACGGCGGCGTCGGGAGCGTGGTCGGCGGAGCAGGCATGAGAACCCGAGGGATAAGAGAAGGATGAGGAGCAGGGATGAATAGAGAGAAGGAAGGACACAGGGATGAGGGGGAGGACGAGGAGGAGGAGGAGGAGGAGGCGGAGGAGGAGGAGGAGGAGGAGGAGGGGGAGAAAGAGGAAAAGGATGAGGAGGAGGAGGAGGAGGAGCGGAGGAGGAAGGAGGGGGAGGAGGATGAAGAGCAGATAAGGAGGAGGAGGAGGAGGATGACAGGATGAGGATGAGGATGAGGAGGAGGAAGGAGGAGGAGGAGGAGGAGGAGGAGGCGGGGGAGGAGGATAAAGAGCAGGAGGAGCAGGAGGAGCAGGAGGAGCAGGAGGAGGGGGAGGAGAAGGAGGAGAAGGAGGAGGAGGAGGAGGAGAATTGTGAGGAGGGTTGTGAGGAGGAGCGCGTACAGCTCAGGAGGAGACGGACACGGAACGTAGAGGGATGGGGAGGAGCAGGACGAGGGGGACTCTGGGGCACTGTGATGAAGCGGGCCGTTCGATGGCCACACGTCGCGCGCCGGCGCGGCGGGAGGCCGAGCCTGCGCTGTCCGACCCCCCGTCCTCGCAAGAAGCGCACGCCGCTCCGCGCTGGAGCCCCGGGCACGCCCCGGCTCCACCGGGCCTCCGAGCAGCGCACCCGCAGCCGTGCCGCCTGGCGACGCCGGCGGCGCCCGAAGCCGGGAAGGCCCACGGCCCGCGGACAGCGAGCTCCCGCCGACCTGGACGGCCCGTCGGCCTGGACGGCCCGTCGGCCTCCGCTCGAGCAGCTCGGGGGAGGGGGGGGGCAAGCAGCACGCGCCCGCCCCGACGGCCCAAGGGCGGGGCCCGTGGAGGAGGAGCGGAGCAGCGGGAGCAGGGAGGCGGGGGAAGCAGGGAGGAGGGGAGGGAGGGAGGAGGAGGAGGAGGAGGAGGAGGAGGAGGAGGAGGAGGAGGAGGAGGAGGAGGAGGAGGAGGAGCATCAGGAGAAAAAAAAAAGGAAGGGGAATGGAAGAGAAGGACCAGCAGAAAGGGGGAGAGGTCGACGGCGACAAAGACGGCAACGATGAAGGCGGGGGGGGGTCTCCAACGTGTTGCCGTCTGCGTCGCAGCTCTTGGACCTCGCCTGAACTTGCTGCGCCAATTTGCCCGTCGTCGTCGTCGTCGTCGTTTTGCGCGCGTTTGTGATCGGCATCGTTCCCCTCTCCTCCACGAGTCCTCGGAGCTGCGGGCATTGGAGTTTCCGCGAGACGCAGCCCTTCTCCGCTCCTCCTCTCCTCCTGCTGCTACTTCTTCTCCACATGGTGCCCATTCTCCTCCTCCATGCCCTGGCACATCGACTACAAGCGCTGCGCCAGATGCCGTCCTACTTCTTCGCGTCCTCCTCCTCCTCCTCCTCCTCCTCCTCCTCCTCTTCTGTCCCTCGTCTGAGTCCAGGCGCATCGCCTGAAATTGATACGCCAGATTCATCGTGGCCCTGCTTCTTCACCTTCACCCCTCGGCCTTTCCCCCTTTAGAAATCCACACTGTGAATACTACCCCCCCCTCTCTCCCCTGACTGTTTGCGGAAGATGGTCGGACCTCTCCGCGTCCTGCTGTTTTTGCAGATGATCTCGAACGCTGAAATGTCCTACGATGGTTGTTACAAACATTTGCTGCGGTGCTTCAAACTTGTGTTCCGTTGCAGCGTGGGCCTCAATCTCGGATCGGCCATTTACTCCCGTGTGTCAGAATGGCGCTCTCACCCCAACGCGGGCCACTGTTCTGGATCCGAGGCCTTTTTCATCCCTGTCGCCCCCTCATTTCCACTCCTCCGCTTTCCCCTGGTCCTCCTGCTCATTCCGCTCCTTCCACTCCAGTTCCTACTGCTGCTGTTTGTCCTCGTCCTCCTCCGTCGTCCTCCCTCTCCTCCTCCTCCTCCTCCTCCTCCTCCTCCTCCTCCTCCTCCTCCTCCTCCTCCTCATCTTCCTCCTCATTCTGTCTCCTCCTGCTCCTACTCCTGCTCAACCGCCACCTCCTCCTCGTATGTAGGCATATCCCCCTTCCTGATTGCGTATCACACGATGGGGCCGCTTTGAGGAGGTACACCTCGGCTCTGCCACGCGTCCGCGGATGCAGAACACATCAGCGCAGAAGGAAGGGATGGGAGGGAGGGATAGGATGTCAGATATGGCGCAAGCGCGCCTGGCTTGTTTCCTACCCCGTATAATTTCTCCATGTCCCGGCCGTCCCAAGGCGGGCTTCAAAGCGTACCAAGCCGCGGCGAGGAGGATGCCCCCGGAGCCCCAAACAAGAGCCAAACACATTGTCCTGACCCCCTGTTCCTTCTCTTCACCGTTATGTGACCTTCCTCCACCGCCTCCTCCTCCTTCAGAGAGTCTTACGGAGGTTCCTGAAAAATTCGTGAAGTCCCTGAAGGTCTCCACAACAATCAAACAAGTACCAAGCAGCATTGGCAAATCACCCTCGGTCCTCTTTCCCGCCCCTCTCTCCTGCTCGGCGGCACCTGCGCAGCACCCTCGCGGCAACAGCAAACGACAGAGGCAGAGAGGTAAGAGGCAGAGAGAGACACAAACAATAACACGCGCGCGCACCTGGATGGTCCTTGGCGGCGGAGGGAAACGGCCTCGATCGCACGTAAAGCGCGCCCCCAGGGACAGCATTACCCGGGCCTCGCGGACCTCCTCCTCCTCGCCCTCCTCCTCCTCCTCCTCCTCCTCCATCTCCTCCTCCTCCTCCTCCTCCTCCTCCTCCTCCTCCTCCTCCTCCTCCTCCTCTTCCTCCTCCACCTCCTCTTCTTCCTCCCCCTCCTCCTCCTCCCTCCACCTCCTCCTCCTCCTCCT
>CAUYUJ010005623.1:34952-37296 GCA_963575745.1 Prorocentrum cordatum | reverse complement strand
AGGAGGAGGACTCCAGGAGGAGGAGGAGGAGGAGGCGGAGGAGGAGGAGGAGGAGGAGGAGGCGGAGGAGGCGGAGGAGAGCGAGGAGGAGGAGGGTGTGCTGTCCCCCTTGTCGGCCTCGGGCCGCGCTGCCTCCTCGGTCCTGGCGCCTCCGCCGTGCCATCGGCCTCTGTGGGCCCCTCGCTCCCGCCCTCCTCGGCCCCCCCCCCCTCGTGCGGCCCCCGCACGCTGCCGCGCGCACCTGGGGGGCGGGCGCCTCGCTCCCGCCCGCGGCCAGCTCAAATCCCCCGCCCGCGGCCTGTCATCCGACGCTGTCCAGCGGGGTGCGGACTCGCGACGCGCCGCGGCTGGAGCCCGAGACGCCCTCCGTCCTCTGCCTGCCTCGGGCCAGCTCGATGGCCCCGCGGCCCGATCCCTGGGCGAACAGAAAAATCCAGCGCCCAGATCTCGGAGGTCTCCCCCTCTTGGCCGCCGCCTCCTCCTCGCCTCGCCTCCTTCGCATCCTCCCCGCCCTCTCGCCCGCCTCCTCGCCTCCTCCTCCTCCTCCCCTTGTTGCTGTTGGTTACATGGTCGATCCTTCTCCTCCTCATGCTCCTCCTCCTCCTCCTCCTCCTCCTCCTCCTCCTCCTCCTCCTCCTCCTCCTCCTCCTCCTCCTCTTCCTCCCCCACCTCCTCATCCTCCTCCCATGATAACCGAGCAATTCTTCTCGCAGGCAGTCCGCCTGCCTCGGCACCCTCTGCGAGCTTTTTCCATCAAACTTGGGAAGGGTACTGACGGAAGGGGCCGCCACATGGATTGGGACGACCGCGTAAATGGCTGGTCATCAGAAGGGCCATAAGTGCTGGTGTTAGGCTCCAGCGTCCGGTGCGAGGCTGCAGGCTGTCGATGCGCACCGCGCCTGCTGGCGGCTGTCGGCGACGAGGCTGAAGCAACACATGATGGACCCGTCCCGGAAGCATGTTGCCAGTGGCCACTATATGGATACTAACCGTAGAACAAGAATAATAAGATGCAGAATATCAATAAGAAGAAACTGATAATAAGATCGAGTAGGGGACGGTCTGAACTGTGGGTGTCGCTCCGCCGATTCTTTCCAGCTCCTTCCCCATCATCCTCCCCACCGCCCTCGCCCCTCCCTCGGACCTCTGGCCTTCGAAGCGGCGCAGGGCCGGCCATCAGAAGCCTAGGGCCCGAAGAACAGAAAATAAAGTAAAGAACACGTCGACGGGACATGCCATGAGAAGCAACAGTGCCCCAAGGACCAAATAGTACGGAGTGCGCTGCCATCAGGTGCAAATTCAGGCTCCGACTTCTGCCTGCGTTCTCGCCAACGTGCTGCCTCACGCTCCGCATGTTAGAAACACCCGTGTAAGCTATACCCACACGGCGCGAACCGTCTTGCGTAGTTCTCCCCATCTGCCCTGGACCAGTATCGCACAGTCCAGCAAAGTCCTTCTATAACCTCTGTCCTGTCCCATTCGCCTCCTCCCCACCTCTTCCCTTTCCTTCTCCTACTCCTCCTCTTCCTCCTCCTCCTCTTCCTCCTCCTCCTCCTTATCCTCTTCCTCCTCGTCCTTCTCCTCCTCCTCCTCCTCCTCCTCCTCCTCCTCCTCCTCCTCGTTGTCGTCCTCCTCCTCCTGCTCCTCCTCTTCCTCCTCCTCCTCCTCTCTCTCCTCCTCCTCCTCCTCCTCCTCTCCCCCTCCTCCCGGTTCTCCCTCCCCCTCCTTCTCCCCCTCCCCCTCACCCTCCCCCTCCTCCTCCTCCTCCTCTCCTCCTCCTCCGCCTCGCCTCCTCCTCCTCTCCTCCTCCTACTCCTCCTCCTGCCTCCTATCCTCCTATTCTTCCTCCTCCTTCCCTCCTCCTCCTCCTCCTCCTCCTCCTCCTCGTCCTGCTCCTCCCCCTCGCCCCCCTCGCCTGCCACTGCGCCGTCAGCCTCTCCAGTGCCTGGACATGCTGGGCGGTCTGCGCCGCCAGCTCGCTGTTGGCCTCGGCGTCCTCTCGGCACCGCGACTCCTCAGCCCGCGACGGCGCGATCGACGACGACGACGACGACGACGACGACGACGACGACGACGACGACGACGACGTTGACGAGGTCGACGACGACGACGACGACGACGACGACGACGACGACGACGACGACGACGACGACGACGCCCTCCTCTCGCTGGCCGCGCGCGCACGAAGCGGGGTGGCGCTCCCGGGGGGGGGGGGGCCTCCCCGAGAAAGTCATGGGGGGGCTCTCCCAGAGGGCGGGGGCCTTTCTGCGCGACGCCCGGGCCTCCAAAGAGAAGGCCAGGAGGGCCCCTGCCTCCTCAGGGAGGCCCCCCCTGCCTTCTTCGG
>CAUYUJ010005623.1:17452-29952 GCA_963575745.1 Prorocentrum cordatum | reverse complement strand
CAACTCCTTCCTCCTCCCGTGCTTCCCGATCTCTCTTCCTCGTGAATAACACCACCCTGTCGCACCACCAGGCGCGCCCGCAGGCTGGCCTGGCCGTCTCGCCTTGGACCCCTTGCCAAATAAGATCCCAGAGGTGAAGGTTCCCACACCTACACGGAAAGAAGCGGGCGCTTTTTTTCAAATGTGCCTCTCAACTTCAGGAGGGAAAACACACAGACACAATTACTCGTCGGTTCCAAGGAAAATATGGGACAATATGGGAAGTGGTGGGGAAGACAAGTATCCCGGCAAAGCAACCTAACAGTGATGAGTATAAGCATATCTGGAAGCATTCCCCTTAAGATTCAGGTGAGAATTCAGTTGTAGAATTCTGCTTCTCTCCTATTCGCAATGACAGTCGCGGTGGAAACGGCCTTAGGATCCAATGGAATCCTAAGGATCCCTAGGGATTCCTAAGGCATCCTTAGGAATCCATAGGAATCCTTAGGAAACCTTAGGCATCCTTAGGAATCCTGATTCCTAGGCATTCCTATGGATTCCTAAGCATTCCTGGGGAATCCTAAGGATTCCTACCTGAGCCTGCCTCGGCCTCAGCCTCAGCCTGCCTCAGCCTCAGCCTGCCTCAGCCTCAGCCTCAGCCTCAGCCTCAGCCTCAGCCTCAGCCTGCCTCAGCATCAGCCTCAGCCTCAGCCTGCGTCGGCTTGCCTCGGCCTCAGCCTGCATCAGCCTCAGCCTCAGCCTCAGCCTGCCTCAGCCTCAGCCTCAGCCTGCCTCAGCCTCAGCCTGCATCATCCTCAGCCTCAGCCTGCCTCAGCCGCAGCCTGCCTCAGCCTCAGCCACAGCCTCAGCCTCAGCCTGCCTCGGCCTCAGCCTCAGCCTCAGCCTGCCTCAGCCTCAGCGTCAGCCTCAGCCTCAGCCTGCCTCGGCCTCAGCCTCAGCCTCAGCCTGCCTCAGCCTCAGCGTCAGCCTCTCAGCCTCAGCCTGCCTCAGCCTCAGCCTCAGCGTCGGCCTCAGCCTGCGTCAGCCTCAGCCTCAGCCTGCCTCAGCCTCAGCCTGCCTCAGCCTAAGCCTCAGCCTGCCTCGGCGTCCCTCAGCCTCAGCCTCAGCCTGCCTCGGCCTCAGCCTGCCTCGGCCTCGACCTGCCTCAGCTCGGGCATTCAAAATATGGCACAGGACTGGTGTTATGGGAACACGAAGATCACGAAGTGTCCCACAATTGGCTCCGGGCAATCAAAATATGGTACATGAATGGTGTTCTGGGAAGACGAAGAACACGAAGTGGCCTACAGTTGGCTCCGGACATTCAAAATGTGGCCTGGGAATGGTGTTCTGGGAAGACGAAGAACACGAAGTTGGCTCCGGGCATTCAAAATGTGGCCTGGGAGTGGTGTTCTGGGAAGACGAAGAACACGAAGTGGCCTACAGTTGACTCCGGGCATTCAAAATTTGGCCTGGGAATGGCGTTTTGGGAACACTGTTCCCAGGAATCTATAGGAATCTATGGGAATCTATAGGAATCTATAGGAGTCCTGGGGAGTCCCCAGAGTCTCCCGGCACCCGCCCAGACCCCCCTTGGGAGTCAAGATGCCCTCTTTTGACCCCACTAGAAACTTATCAGTCTTCGCTGTTAGGTAAAAACCCTAAAAATATTTGAAAATATGGGGGATCCTGTTATGTGTATTTATTTGTGTTTCCTGGGGCCCCTTCACAACTGAGCTTAGCACAGCGCACACTCCACTTCGAAGCTTCCAACTGCTGCACAGCCGGAGGCCACTAGCTGTTCAAGCTGAGACAGCCGCGCGAGCGGTCATCCACACATCTTACGGTGAGGGCATTGGATGAGGAAACATTCGACGGTGAGGACATTGGATTGCTGGCTCTTGCGAATCGACGCTAGATCGATGCTTAATCGACGCTGCCCGACTCTAGCCGACACTAAGCCGACGCTGTCTGATTGACTACGGTGTGGGCATGGGATAAGGAAGCCTTAGATGATGAATCCAGGGTCTGGAGGCCAGTGGAACTCCAATCGTGGGTTGGCCATGGATATCACCGTCGCCCTCATCAGATAAGGACCCCTCCAGGGTCTGAAGCCTCCTGTGCACGTTCCTTAACGAACGCCCCCACCGCATCTCAATCGTAGACCTGTGCAACGGTTACCGGGTGGGGGTCGTTTCGTTCCCACATGGCGCTCTCCCCTGACAGTTCGCTAAGACTGCGCGACCAGAAACAAAAAAACAAGTCTCCACGGATGGGGGGCGGCCTCTGTTCAAACCAGGGTTGTCGGTGGGGGTTTCCTTGAATTTCCTCACTTCGACAAGCTTAGGATGAATCTCCTTGAATCCCACCAGCCCTTTGGGCGTGAGTGGTTTAGAGAGCCCGCTCTGTTCTCAACCCCCTTCTTCCCCTTCGGGGAGGGGTTTACCCCTCCCCCTACCCCCTCCCCCTGGGCCTGGAGAGGGCGTTCCGCGGGTGGTTGGGGGGGTCTTTTTCGACCCCTGGGAGGGCTAGAATTCGACACCCCTCACGAGGATTCTGGCCCCGACGGGGGGAGGGAGAAAAATGCTCGCCTCTTCTTTGAAGCGAAAATCATTGATTGTACTAAGGTTTTGGCCCGATTTTGGCCTTCTGAGGGGGCAGCGCTAATTAAAGCTCCCCTCTTCGTAGAAGCCAAAATCATTGATTTTACTAGGGTTTTGGCCCCAGTTTGGCCTTCTGAGGGGGCAGCGCTTATTGAAGCTCCCCTCTTCTTTGATCGATTTCCTCCAAGATGGCCCCAAGAAGCGCCCAGGAGGCACCAAGAGGCCCCAAGATGGCCCCAAGAGGCCCCCAGGAGGCCCCCAAGAGGATCCCAAACGGCCCAAAGAGGCCCCCCCGAGGCACCCAAGACGCCGAAAAGCCCCTCAGGACGACCCTCTACTCGCCTGGGCGTCGTTTCTGGACGGGCTGGTGGGGATACGCGAAGCGTAAAGAATTTCCTCATTTCCTCGCTTCGTCCTTGAATTTCCTTCCCTGAGTTCCCTCACAACAATTAATTCGAGGATGGAGGGCGGTTCCCTTTCACAATACTCTCCCACGTGAACTGCTGGCCCTGTGGGCGTTCGTCTCGCAAGGGGGCGCTTTTGACGAAGTGAAAACAGGCTAGTCTTTGCAGGGACGAATGAAGAAATTTGAGACGGGGGGGGGCGCGTTTTGAAGAATCCGTAATTGATTGGTTGACTCTGGTCCTCCTTCCTTTTCCTCACCGTCCTCCTCTCCATCCTCCGGTGTCTCATCCCTCTTCCCCTTCTCCCCCTCCTCCTGTCCCGCCCCCCCGAAATCTGCCCCTTGCCCGTTCCTGGTGCGCGCTGTTGGCAAGACTCCCGTGGCGGATCGTGCTGTGGCCGCGAAGGGGCCCCGGGAGTTTTGCGACGTCCGCCCGACGACATTGATCCTCCAACGCCGAACAGCGGTTTGCAATCGCTTCGCGGCTGGAGGGGTGATTGGTTTAACACATGCCGCTCTCGCCCCAGCGCCGCGCGCACTCGTGCGAAAAGTGCGCAACGGCTTCCAGGATGGAGGCCGGCTCCTTTCATAGAGGCGGTTAGCGCCCAAGCGCCGCGCGCAGTCGTTTTTCAAGGTCGCAGCAGCTTCCAATAAGTATGGTGGATCCTTTCTCGAAGGCGGCTCTCGCCGCATCGTCACTCACGTGTTGCCTTGCAGCACGTGCGCGGATGGGGCCCGCGCCGTTCTGAAAGTGGGGCTCTCGCTCGACGTCGCGTCGCGCACGCTCGTACTGAGAGAGTGCACAGGGCTTCAGGGGTGAATGGATCGTCAGTTTGAGAATGTGACTACGTCCCACTACAGCAGACACGCTCTGCAAAAGTTTGAGGCCTCGGTGGCGGTTCCTTCTCAAAGTGGCTTTCTCGCCTGAGCGCCACGCGCATTCGTCTTGACATCCTGCAGCCGAGGCGAGGAATCAGGACAGGTCGGTTCCAAAATGGTTGGGTTGCCCAAGCCCTGCGCACATTCGTTTTCTCTGAATACAACATGTGTCTTCTAAGGGTGAATGACAGCTTTGTTCGGCACGGGATAATCGTTTAAGATTTCGGTCCTTTTGAAAGACGGATGTGGACCTAACATATAGCACTGCGAGAATCCAGGGCTGCTCTTCTTAAAAATGGATGATCGCGTGGTATTTCCTCGAACTGCATGGCCGCACGTGCGAGGCCGGTCCTTCTTCAACAAGGTGTATCGCAAGACACCCCGGTAAGCTACGTGATCGATTTCCTCGCGGTCTGACGCGAGCCAACAGGATGTAAGGCAATTATTTTTCAAAGCAGGACTCTCGCTAGAATTGCAGCTCAGCTGCGCTGGTCTTTCTTGAGGAGTGCGTCTTGCAATGTAAACGACACCTTGTAGTGACGTCTGAAGAGGGAAAAGGAAATAGAGGCTAAACTGGTCCATCGCTGCATACTGGGCTTACTCGGTTCCTCCTCCTCCTCCTCCTCCTCCTCCTCCTCCTCATTATGTTCCCTGGCGCTGGCGTGTCGGGCCTTTGGGTCCCTCTCTGGGTTTCTTCCTCCTCCAATGACGGCGAAGTGGCCGAGCCTGGCCAAGGCCCGAAGCGGCAAGCAAAGCAGGCGCGGTGCTACTGGCTTGCGAGCCCCACTACTGTTGTTTACGTGCGTACCTCTGAATATGGCGGGGTGTTGTCTGTGCACATGTCACGCTTGCTTTGCTGGGCAGCCCAATTGGAAACGAATGCCTTTGCAGTGGCCGGGAATCTTAAGTTGTACCAACAGCTCGGATTTCACAATTGGCGCTGGTATGTTCAGGGGTAAACGCTCCTGACGAGCGGAATGCGACATGTGTGGTCCGTCATTGTTTGCCGCCCGCCAGTTGGGATCTTTGAAACCGAGCGCGTTCTCAAGTCAAATACGTTGTGCAATTTTGCAACCGATGGCTCCGACACATACGAATGGCCACTGCTACACCGAAGCCCTGCGATAGGCGAAACTGTTAGCCAGCGTGGGCTCCAAACAATGTTTCTCGCGAGCTATGATTTGCCATGTTTGACCTGGTGTGCAACGTGTGCGGTGGAATCTATGTGATACAATATACGCAGATGTGTGTATGTATATATATACATATATACATACATATACATATATACACATATGCGTATGGTGCATTCGGTGTTGTGCAATCCATGTGGGGCAACGTATGTGCTGCAATCTATGTGTTGCACCGCGCAGTTGCGGATGAAAGTGAGGGGGCGGGCGCGGGGTGATTCGCGGCTGTGTCGCGGGTGGGTTGGGTTGGGTCGCGGGTGGGTCGCGGGTGGGCCGCTGGTGGTTCGTGGCCGGGCCGCGCGGCGGGTCGCTGGGTAGGTCGCGGGCAAGTCGCGGCGGGTCGCGGGCGGGTTGTCCCTGCTCCATCTTCCTCCTCTCTCATGCTGTCGTCGCTATGTTTAGATATCTCGGGAGATCCTCCCCTCCGGGTGACTACAGAACAAAGGATGCTGCTACTCTCCAAGCTTCTCGGGGGGGGCCATATGACTAGAATTTGCAAGGATAGCCCAGCCCTGGCGACGAGGGCTCGCCAAGACGAGCAGCGGTATCGGTACACGTTACCTCTCTGACTCCCTCCTACCTGCCTCCTCCCTCCCTCCACCTCCCCACTCCCCTGGTCCATTGGCAGTTCCTTGGTTTCGCCACGACTCACTGGAGGTACTGTTCAATGGCGGCTCGCTCGCAGTTATCCCATGGCGGCCTCACCTGATAATTTGTTCAATGATCCCTCCTCCCCAGGTGCACTGGAGGACGATTCGGTGGCAACTCATGGGAGCCGCCCGTGCCATCTTGCTGGATCTTGAGAAGCGACGCTAGATCGATGCTTAATCGACGCTACCCGACTCTAGCCGACACTAAGCCGACGCTGTCTGATTGACTACGGTGTGGGCATGGGATAATGAAACCTTAGAAAAGGAATCCAGGGTCTGGAAGCCAGTGGAACTCAAATCGTGGATCGGCCATGGATATCACCGCCGCCCTCATTGGATAAGGAATCCTCCAGGGTCTGGCGCCTCCTGGGACTATTCCTCAGCAGACGCCTCCACCGTACCAGACGCTGGTCAACGCGAGCGCACTATAAAAAGGTACTTACGAGGGTGTACGGGGCTCCTATGACTCGCGACCGAAGGGCGAGGGGGGCAGAGAACGAAGCAGCCATACGCCAAAAACGCGTGGGCAAGGAAAACTAGAGCGACGTGCCAAATGCGCGCGAGAGCAGATGATTACGCGCGCGCCAAACGCGCGCCTACCTGGCCTGGACGCGCCACACACAGTTGGGGGTAGAGGTGGGGGCATAAGCGCCGACACGAGCAGTTAAGACATCGGAGGCCCGCGCGGACCTCTTGGATCAGCGCTCCCTCCCCCCTCACCGCCCCCCCCCCCCTCCCGCCACCTCCCCCCCCTCCTCCCCCCCCCTCCCCCACCCCCCCCCCTCCCTCCCCCCTCCCCGCCCCCCCCCCTCCCTCCCCATCCCCTCCCTCCCCCCTCCCTGGCGCGCCGAGCGCGCCAGGGGCGGCGCCGGAGGCGACGCCAGGAGGGTCCGGCGCAGCTCCCCAGACATCCGGCCGCTCCATGTTCTTCGATGCGTGGGCCTTTGAGGTCTGGGCCGCGACCCGAAGGCCGGCTGTTCGTCCCGATTCGATATTTGACGGTCCCGAAGCTCGGCGGGGGCACCGAGAGGCCGAAAAGTCCGCGCGGAACCCCAGAACTGTGCTTGTGCCACTGCCTGGCCCCCGAAGAGGGCTGTCGGGGCGCGCAAGGAGGTATGGGAGAGGGGGGGGGGGCTTCTTCGGACACAAGGCCCGCGCCTTCTAAGAAACACCGGTGCTTCTAAAAATCGTGGAGACGTACGACTCGGGTACGGGGGACTCGGGATGGCCTGACGGGACCATCATGAAAATGACGAGACCCACTCTGAAATTTGATGCGAGCTCCCGCTGCAGACATCCCACGAAAACAGGACCGTCAAAATTCAGGACGCGCTCGTCCAAAAAAAGCGTCGGCAAACTGGAGTTCCGGTTTACTCGAGTCTTACGTTTCCCCGAAGAAGCCTTCCCCCGTCCCCCGCCTTCTACGAAGCAGGGGTGCTTCTAAGAAGCCTTCCCCTCTCCCACTCCTCCTGCTTCCTGTTTCCTAATGGCATGAGGGTGCGTCGCACGCTGCCGCTTCCAACCCAGGTGGGCCAGTCGGCCACCCCTGGGGGAGCAGGGGGCATGCCCTCCTCCTCCTCCTCCTCCACCTCCTCCTCTCTCCTCCTCCTCCTCCTCCTCCTCACCTCCATCTCCTCCTTCCTCCTCCTCCTCCTCCGCCTCCTCCTCCTCCTCCTCCTCCATCTCGTCCTCCTCCTCTCCACCCTCCTCCTCCTCCTCTTCCTCCTCCTCCTCCTCCTCCTCCTCCTCCTCCTCCCCCTCCTCCTCCTCATCATCATCACATCATCATCATCATCATCATCATCATCATCATCATCATCATCATCAACATCATCATCATCATCATCATCATCATTCATCATCATCATCATCATCATCATCATCCGCCTTCCCCTCCTCCTTCACCTCCTCCCCTCCCTCCTCCTCCTTCCTCCCCTCCTCCTCCACCTCCTCCTCCACCTCCTCCTCTCCACCTCCTCCTCCTCCACCTCCTCCTCCTCCTCCTCCTCCTCCTCCTCCCTCCTCCTCCTCCCTCCTCCTCCTCCTCCTCCTCCTCCCTCCTCCTCCTCCTCCTCCTCCTCCTCCTCCTCCTCCTCCCCTCCTCCTCCTCCCCTCCTCGGCGCGCCCCCCGAAGACGGGGCGCGGTGAGACGCTCCTCCGCCTGCCGATGGGCCGCCGCCTCGTGCCTCTCCAGCTCCTGCGCCCCGACTGGGCGGGGGCCGGGGCCGGGGCTCGCTCGGCGGCAGGCGGGCGGGGCGGCAGCGGCTAAGAGGACGAGGAGGAGGAGGAGGAGGAGGAGGGAGGAGGAGGAGGAGGAGAGGAGGAGAGGAGAAGCGAGGAGGAGGAGGAGGAGGAGAGAGGAGGGAGGAGAGGAGGAGGAGGAGGAGGAGGAAGAGGAGGAAGAGGAGGAAGAGGAGGCGGCGGCCGACGAAAGTGGCTAAGGTTGTGCCGAGGAGACAGGGATGCAAAGGAACTCTTGGGCCTGTCGTTACCATGCGGGTCGACCGTAAGAGATGTACCCAAACAGTTGGTATTACCCAGCGGTTCGGCCCGAAAGTACGCAGGGGATGCTCGCAGGTCGACGAACATTCTACGTACTTTTTTGTTCGTACGTTCGACGAAGCGAAGCAGCTTGGGGGTAATTCAGTTCTGCAGCCACTGGGTCCTGTAGGCAGTCGGAGGAGGAGGAGGAGGAGGAGGAGGAGGAGGAGGAGGAGGAAGAGGGAGGGAGGAGGAGGGAGGAGGAGGGGGGAGGAGGGAGGAGGGAGGAGGGAGGAGGGAGGAGTGGGTCCTGCAGGAAAGGGGTCCTGGCCTCTCGCCGTTTTCGGCTTTCCCGCTTTGTTGGGCCCTCCGCGGGCCCTTTCCGGACCCCCCCTTGTTTCGCCCACGGGGCGGAGACGACGAGGACGAGGCGAGGGCCCTTCTTCCATCCCCGCTCCACTGCGCAGTTCCCCCCTTCGCCTTCGTGGTTTTCGAAGCACTTCGCTCTCGACGAGGCGAGAAAACCTCCAAGAGCCAGCGGAAGCACTGGATCGATCCGTGAGGGCCCCTGGGCCATAAATTAGGCGGAGCCGCCAGAAATGGAAGCAAGGAAGCAATGCCTGGATCTCAGGGCTGATCTCAAAGCATGAGAGGAAATTTCCTGGAGCAGCATGGGGCAAGAAGGAAATAGGACGGGCAGGAGGAGGAGACGAGGGGCCGGAGGAGAGGAGAAGGTACGGGACAAGCTAGGTGCGCTCGCGCCATATCTGACCTCCTACCCTCCCCCCATCCCTTTGTGCTGAGGGCTTATCTAACCGCCCACGCGTGTCACAGCGGACCTGGAATTCCAGGAAGGACCCGAATTGCACCATGCACAATCGGACATGGGGAGCTGCGTGCATTGGAAGGGGAAGTGGCGGATGAACAGGAGGATGAGTAGGAGTCGGAAAAAGAGGAGGCGGATGAGGAATAAGGATGACGAGGGCAAACAGCAGCAGCAAGAGCTGGAGCAGAAAGAGCGGGAGGAGCAGGCGGAGGAGGGGGGCGACAACGATGAGGAAAGACTCGAATCCAGAAAGGAGGCGGATGTGGAATAAGGATGACGAGAACAAGCAGCAGCAGCAGGAGCTGGAGTGGAAGGAACGGGAGGAGCAGGCGGAGGAGGGGGGCGACAACGATGAGGAAAGACTCGACTCCAGAAATGTGGCCCTCGCTGGGGCAAGAGGGGGATCCTGAACGACGGGAGCCAAGCGTCGATCCTCCAATGAGGCCCCTGCCGTAGCAGCAGCACCTTATTGAAGGACCGGAAGCGGCGGGATTAGGCGAACACGTCCTTTCAAATCAAGTGTACAGGAGGAACGAGACGCGCAGGGCGCTGGCCACTCCCCGGCCATCTCCGGGGAAGCGGGGAGAGAGCACTCTTGTTGAGTTTTCGGGGGGGGGGGCGAGAGAGAGCGAACGCGCTGCCGTCGGATCCGGGGGTCCAGCCCTGAAGAGGCCGGGCGGCGCGGCGGGGCCTCGGTTTCCAGGTCAGACAGCACTTGTCACTATCCACGGCCTCTAACCCTCCTTTGCGCTGTCCTCCATGACGTCGCCGGCGCTGCGGTTGAGAAGGGGGGGGGGAAAGGCAGGGGCCTCGGCCCGCAGGTCACACAGCAATTGTCAGCGAGCGAAGAAAGGTATAAAATAAACGTTCCGCCGTCGGGGACACCTGCCCCTGGGCGGCTGGAAAGTTTGTACCCCTACGGTGCCACCGTAAGGGTACAAACTTTCCAGCCGCCCAGGGGCAGGCGCCTCCGACAGCGAAAAAGTTTATGTTACACCGTTTTTTTCGCCCGTTAAAATTGTCAGTGTCCGCGGCCTCTTCCCATCGTCTGCGCTGTCCTCCGTGACGCCGCCGGAGCTGCGGCGGGGGAGGAGGGGCGGGGGAGGCATGGGGCCCCGCGGCCAGCGCCCGAGCGGTCTGTCGCCCACCGCCCCGGCGCCCAGGAAGACATCCTTCTGGCTGGGCTTAAGTCGGGCGTGTCCCCCTTAATGGGGGGCTTTTCGACGAAAAATAGACGATGCCCCCCAACACACTCCAAAATGGCCCCCCCCAAAAAATAATCAAAGACTAGTCCCCAGAAAGTTGTCTGACTATTTTTGAATGTCCCCCCGGTAGAGGGGCAGGCCCGACCTGCCGCTGGGCGCGCCCCCGCCGCGCGCGGCGCGCCCGGGGAAGGCGAACGCCAGCCGACACCGCCCGGCCACGGCGGACGCCCGACCCACGACTTGAGCAGGGACCGACCGTCCCGGCATTCCTATGGTCATGCCACGAAGTGTTCCTAGAACCCCAAAAGGTTCTAAGAACCAAAACAGTGTTCTTAGAACATAAACCCGATGTCTTAAAACAAGACAGACTCCGCCATACTTGGGCGCCCGAGTTATCCGGGGTAACTCGGGTCCGGGGTAACTCGGGTTTGGGTTCCCGAAAAAACGAACCCGAGTTATCCCTGACCCGAGTTACCCCTGATGATTCGGGGCTCTGGACGCCCGAGTTATCCGGGGTAACTCGGGTCCGGGGTAACTCGGGTTCGGATTCCCGAAAAACGAACCCGAGTTATCCCTGACCCGAGTTACCCCTGATGATTCGGGGCTCTGACATACATGTTCTAAGAACATTTCGTGGGAACCACAAAAGGTTCTTAGAACATTTATTTTTTGGTGGGGCTATAGGCCAGCCGGGGCGCTTCGCCACTGCTTGAACGACTGGCCGCGTGGAGGGCGCGGGGAGGAGAGACGCGCCGGCACCCCTTCGGGGGGTGCGCGCTCGGGGAGGGGAAGGGGGAAGAGAAAGGGAGGGGAAGGGGGAAGAGAAAGGAGGAGGGGGGGGGGGAGGGAAGGGAAGGGAGGAAGGGGGGAGGAAGGGAAAAGAGGACGCCCTGGCACCCATCTGGAGGGGGGGAAAGAGGACGGGGACGGGAGGGGCCGATCGGATCGGAACGGAGCGACCGCGCAGACGGGCTTCTCAAAAACCACAGCGCAGGCGAGGGCTATCGACTCGGAGGGGGCGTGGGGCGGGGGAGGAGGGGGGGAGAATAACAAGAAAACAAAACCAGCCGAATAATCATAAGCATAACAACAATAATACTAATACTAATAAAAAAAATCCAAATAATACTCAGAAGAACAACCCTGGTCATAATAATAATAGTGATGATTACTCCAGTGCGACCCTACCTAGGTGTTGGAGCCCCTAGGAAAGCAGCATTAGTAGTAACGGTAAACGCCGTCCTCCTCCTTCTCCTCATCGTCGTAGTTGCCTCGGGTTTTGCTTGTTTTTGCTTGTGCTTGGTTTTGTTTTTGCTTTGCCTTCGCACACACACGCATGTTTTTGCATTCGCTCATCGGGTGGGCTCTCTGATCGTACTGTTGCACATTGCTTTTGCTTTGCCTTTCTTTTGCTTTGCTTCTGCGTTTGCTTTGCTTTGCTTTGCGTTGCTAGTGTTTTGCTTTGCTGTTGCTGATGGTGCTTTGCCTTTGCTTTGCTGTTATGCTATGCTATGCTATGCTATGCTGCACTATGCTATGCTATGATATGCTATGCTATGCTGCGCTATGCTGCGCTATGATATGCTGCGCTAGGCTGCGCTATGTTATGCTAGACTATGGTGTGCTATGATATGCTGCGCTATGCTATGCTATGCTGTGCTATGTCGCGCTATGCTATGCTATGCTATGATATGTTGCGTTATGGTATGCTATGCTGGGCTATGCTATGACATGCTAAGCTAAGCTGAGCTACAGATACGCGAAGCTAATATGAAGCTAAGCAAAGCTAAGCTAAACTAAGCTCAGATGAGATAAGCAACGCTAAGCTAAGGGGACGCAGCTGGGGGAACCGCGGAGCGGATCCTGGGGGAACCGCCCGGGGCGTTTTGCACTGCCCGGCCCCTTTAAGCAAAGAGGGTAAGAACCCTTCTAGGCAGAGCCTAGGTAGGGAATAATACCATAATGCAGATGTTCAAAACTAATAATGATAATATGAGTAACAAACAGAGGAACAAGACGATTAACAATAACATGATCGCATCAATATATAGAAAGACGCAGGAGGATACCGATTCTATGATTTTGAACCATCAGGTGCTCGTGCCTGCTTTGAGGCGGGCGGAGGCAGAGAAGGCCCGAGGCGGGGGAGGCGGGGGAGAAGAATCACGTGAATACTACTACTACTACTACTACTACTACGACGACGACGACGACGACGACGACGACGACGACGACGACGACGACGACGACGACGACGACGACGACGAGACGACGACGACACGAC
>CAUYUJ010005623.1:0-17352 GCA_963575745.1 Prorocentrum cordatum | reverse complement strand
TACTACTACTACTACTACTACTACTACTACTACTACTACTACTACTACTACTACTACTACTACTACTACTACTACTACTACTACGACTACGACTACGACTACGACTACGACTACGACTACGACTACGACTACGACTACGACTACGACTACGACTACGACTACTACTACTACTACTACTACTACTACTACTACTACTACTACTACTACTACTACTACTACTAGTCATACTAGTAGTAAGACCACCCACGCACAACACAGCAATAAGAAGACAGAGGCAGGGGACTCTATTCTGTTCTATTGCGCTATCAGGCGTGCGTGCCTACTCCTAGGCGGGGCACGTAGCTTCAAAGAGCACCTGACCTCGAAAAAGTCGACATCCGCTCGGCGGAGCTGCGAAATCACACCCTCCACTGCTTTCGGAGGTGGTGCACTCATGCTTGAGATCGCGTGGTATCTCAACGCACTGTCGGCCGCACACTTGCCAATAGTGAACGCACGCCTCTGACAACTGCAAGGTGGGGGCTGACATGCCAAATCCCAGCACAAAGGATGAGCAGTCTATGTGTCCCTCAGCTGCCGCCGGCGGGCTCTGACGCGCCACGGGCGCCGTGATGGCCCAGCGGCCCGCGCAAGAACGTGGACGAGACGACGGGGGTGACGACTGTGTCTTAGTCGAAGCGGTAAGAATCCCAGCCGCGTTCCGAGGAAGGCGTGGGGTGCACGTGGCCGAAGTGGGCTCCGCGGCGACGACACGCGACGACGGCGGCGGCGACGCGGGCCCAGAGATCCGACGTCGTGCCTTTGTCAACTACGGGGTCCCCCGGGTCCTCGACTCGTTCCCCAGGACCGGTTTTTCCTCCCGGGTCGTTCTTTGACGGTCCCAAGGCTCGGTGAGGGCCTCTACAGAGGCTCAAAACTGCGAGAAAAACTCCGCGTGGATTTGTTTTAGAGCCCAGCGAAGGCCTCTGGAACCGGCGAGGGACTCTGGAGGCCGAAAACGGAAAAAACCAACCTCCGTCCTGATTTTAGTGAAGGCCCGGGGCCAAAAGCTTCCGACGTCAGCCGCTCAATGCGCACGGCGGGCGCTGGGCCGGGGGGGCTTCGCCGCCGCCAGCGCCCTCCTCCTCCTCCTCCTCCTCCTTCACCTCGATCCGTGGCGTTGGAATCCCAAGAACATTGTTTTGGTATGCTTCAGCGTCTTCAAACGGTTGTCTTCCAACCAGGCAGTTCCCACAATGGAAATGAACCGTTGTAGGGGCCTCTAAGGTTGAGCTTGGAGGGAGAGATTCTTCCAATGTTTACACTGGTCCGCCTCCTCCTCCTCCTCCTCCCCCCCTCCTCCTCCTCCTCCTCCTCCTCCTCCTCCTCCTCCTCCCCTCCTCCTCCTCCTCCTCCCCCCTCCTCCTCCTCCTCGCCCCCTCCTCGCCCTCCTCCTCGCCCTCCTCCTCCTCCTCCTCCTCCTCCGCCTCCTCCTTTTCCTTCTCATGTACCTCTCCTTTTCATTATCCTTTTCCTCCTCCTCCTCCTCCTCCTCCGCCCCTTTTTCGCCCTCCTCCTCCTCCTCCTCCTACCTTTCCTCCTCCTCCCCCTCCTCCTCCTACCTTTCCTCCTCCTCCTCCTCCTCCTCCTCCTCCTCCAATTCGTCCTCCTCCTGGGGCGGCGCACGGCGGGCGCCCGCCTGCAGGCGCTGGGCGCACAGCGCGTCCCTGGCCCTCAGCTCGGAGGCCGCGAGCTCCCCCGCGGCCCGCCCGGCGGCCACCTCCTGCGCGCGGGGGAGGTCAACCTGCTGAGAACATCACGCCCTGCTCTGGTGGGGGGCTTGCACTCCTCTTTCAGGGAGCGCGGGCTCTCTACACAGTGGCAGCCGCAGGTTGTACAAAATAACACACCACGGTAAGTGGACAGGTGGTGTGTGAGATGGCATTGTTCGGCCACAAGATGATCCAGACCCCCACCCACTCCCGCCTCCCGAGGCCCCAAGTCACCAGGAAGAGGAGAAGGCTCCCTACTCTGCGGGTCAGGTGCCCGCTCTCTCGGAGGAAGAGCCAGAATTCTTTGCTGAATCTCAGCTCGGGGTTTGCAGACGCACGGCCAGAACTCTGAAAGAGCTCTTCTCCGACTGAAGCTGCGCAAGCAGTGAATCCAAACACTGGTGTCCTGCATCCCGAAGCCTACACCATCTTTGATCAAGCGAGCGCCTCGAACTACGCACACGAGGCGCTCGATTGACACTTTCGGGATCGGAAGTGAACACGACTTCTCTCTGGACAGCAAGCAGACGGCCTAAAACCTTGAAAGCCCGCTCATCGCACGAGAACGTTGTGCGGGCCTGGTCGTCTGACACCTGGCCAGCCTCTGCGGCCTCGCCAGCATAGAAATCGGCCGTTTTATTAAAATAAGATTCAAAATCACCAGTACACATACTGGACATCTGAGCCTGGGTGGGGAGGAGGAGGAAGAGGAGGAGGAGGAGGAGGAGGAGGAGGAGGAGGAAGGAGGAGGAGGAGAGGAGGAGGAGGAGGAGGAGGAGGAGGAGGAGAAAGAGGAGGAGGAGGAGGAGGAGGAGGAAAAGGAGACGGACCGAGGCGGGGGGGAGGCGTGGCCGCTGCGGCGGCCGCTGGCCAGCCTGGCGCACAGGCGGCGCCTCGACGACGACAGGGCTCTGGGAGCCGCGGGGGGCTGCCGGTGCGGCGCCCCGGGCGGCCCCCCCGGCGGGGAGGGGGGGGGGCGGCGGCGCAGCGAAGGCGTCGGCGGCGGCGCCTCAGCCGCGGCGCGGGGAAGGAGGCGAAGGAGGAGGAGGAAGAGGAGGCGGAAGAGGAGGACTCAAACTCAGAACTCAGAACGTGGCGAGGCCCGCACGTGGGGGCCAAGTCCCAAAAGAAGAGCGAAACGACGACGCGACGGAGGTGGGACAGGCTGCGTCCAGCCTGCAGGGCCAGGCGCTGGAACAGCAGCAGAGCCCGGGCAGGGGCCCAGGCGATAACAAAAGCATTTAAACAATGCCTGCGGTGTCGGCCAAGGACCGCCACACCGACGTGTCGGCGAAGAGAATACTCCACCCCCACAACTACTCAACACACCTCCTCCTCTTCCTCCTCGAGCGCTCGCCCGAGCATTCATTGTCGCTGCGCGAATCTCGCATACAATCTGCGGCCACTCTCGGCAGGGCCAGCGCATGGCAGCGGAACTTTGCACACGCATCGTGTTCTGCGTTGTTATACTCCTCCCCCAAATCGTCAACGAGAACGCGCTGGGGCGGACAAATCGTGCCCCCCTTGTGGCACTAAAGCCGCCTCTGCGGGTGTACCACAGAGGAAATCGTCAGGGCAGAAATTCTCACCCTTATTCCGCATGTTCAATACCAAACTCCTGAATATCACGGAGTTGGTGCGCTCAGTACCCGCTTTCGTCACCGAGCCATATAATACATAAGTATTGGCATGCCGAGGTAACGGGGATACATATATATATATATATATATATTTATGAGCCCCGTACCCGCTGAGATCGTCAAACAATTGTGGGCACGGGATCGTTACTCGCCCGAGGTCTTGATCTGTACGGGGGTCCCGGCCATCCATCAGACGCGCATGCCTACGTCTGGTAAAATCAGCCCGCGGACGCTGTAGGCATACATTCTGCAATGTGTGAATATCGGTCGCACTATAGTACCCACGAGCGCGGCAGAATACATACTGCCCACATGCTCGGAGCACGTGGCCATAGCCCTCAGGGGCTCGGCACTCCGCCTTCGGAATAATGAATTGATAGCGGCTGGAAGCCCAGCAGGCTATGTACCTAAACCTCGAAACTGTCGTGTCCTATGCGACTTGGTGGATTGGATTGGATTGGATTGGCTCCTTCCCGAAGGGATCAAGATGATGAGAGACACGTGGCCCCTCTTAGCCTGGGGAGGGGCCAGGACAACTAGCCCAGGAACAGGAGGCCCCACTTGAGGGAGGAGGGATGGACACATTTCGGACAGCTTCAAGGCGTTGGACACTACAGATGCAATAAACTTAACAATGATAGTGACAACTACTGTGCTACGCTTGATGCGCGTCAGGGCATCGTCATCTACCACGTGGAGTGCAGATCCACGTTTAGCATACATGTCTGCACCAGCATTCGCCCGAGTACATCACACAGGCTGTTCGTCAGTTTGCTCTGATAAATGCTTATTTGACCTTATGTATGTGGATGTGTTCGTAGCCTATGTCGCTCGGCTTATCGTGACTAGCTTTCCAAAGACCAGCGTGCATGCACATGCCATTGCACGACGCACTCGGAGGGAGTGACCACGTATCCACCACCCACTGGCAATCATAATGATAATGGTAGTTTTGATCATCTCCGGGCGCTCTATGCCGAAGATACACCAAAAGGGCAAACGTTTCAGCGTCATGAACACATTGCACATGGCTTGGATAAGCTCCATAAGCAACAGTAGTGGGATGTCCCGTTGGATTTACCGAAGCTGATCGCCCGCACCTTATTGTGCGGGGTGAGGGTCCGTGCAATCCTGAACCATTCCCAGAGCTGGGGACGTAAAAACTTGGCGCTGGACCCCACCTTCGCCCACTCCAACTCCATTTCAACTGAGGGAAAGGGAAAGAGACGCTCTGCGTCGGAGACAAGGGCAGCATACCACACAAGGTCGTGCGGGTGGTTATCTTGTACCCGCTTGATGCGCTCCGGGGTACCAAAATCGCGTCGAAATGGGTACGTCGCAGGACAGCCCATGATCAAGTGATGAGTAGTTTCTCGAAGGTTATGAGACACGTGTTGACAAAGCGAACAACACAGCCGTAGATGTAGACTGCGAGCCAAAACAGCCTTCAAAGCCTGAGACTGCGCAAACGTCCACCCAGATACGCCCTCTTCCAGGATAGCCCGAATGGGGTTCAGGAGTGGAGTCCCTGACAGGTGCTGCATCAAAAGGATGCTGAGGTGCTGATTGGCGCCTTGCCCATATTTCGGCCTCTCTGGCCATGATTGTCTCAACGTCTCTGGGAGCCGTCGTAGAGATACCAATCACGTGTCCTGCCGGACCTTTCCACAGCGTCGGAGACTGGAGAAACCATCCAAGACAAATCGACGTGGCAACAACAGCGGAAGCAGGGCCATAAAGATCGTGCCAATGGGCAATGGACAAAACAGTCAGACACGCCCAACTCATGGTTTCATCAAGCATCGCTTCCGGCAAAATGCGATCCCATCGGCATGCGCACCACATGATAATGACTTCTGTGTGTCCAGGGACTGCAGGGTGCACAACTTTGTCGAGCGCCATGTCCGTGGTTATGGAGCGATGCTGTCTGGACGCCACAGCAATATGGTAGTACTTGCGCACTTCGTGCATATTTGCTGTAGACATACAAGTGGCATGAGTACCATACATGGCGACGGGACGCACGGACGCCTTTGTCACCAATTGCACTCGCCATTCATCCGCAACTGAGCAAGCCGCAGGGCACGACTCCTCACCTTTTCCAAACGGTGTTTCAACACAGAGCGTGCTAGACCCCTGCTGGGGCGATGGGTGTAGTCAACACCGAGATTGCGAGCAACCTCTCAGGGTGCCTCGCTCAGGTCAGGGACCTGCTCAACAATGGATCTGGTGATGTCTGGGTTGGGAACAAGCAGTGCCAGCTTGGGATATGAAAGTGGCAGTCAAGACACGTGCAGATCCTGCATAAGTGTCGAAGCCACTTTCGGCATCCACTCCAAAACAAAGCGGGTGGTGCCAATCAGGGGAGGAGGAGGAGGAGGAGGAGGAGGAGGAAGAGGAGGAGGAGGAGGAGGAGGAGGAGAAGGAGGAGGAGGAGGAGGAGAAGGAGAAAAAAAACTAGGAGGAGGAGAACAAATGTGGAGGAGGAGGACTGGCCCCCCGTGGCTCTGGGGCGTGGCTGCGCGCCCTCTGATGCCACATGCGCATACGGCGCTGCTGGGCGGGCCCTGTGGGGACGAGCGCCTCCCGAAGACACCGCCCAGCCAGCTCACAACCCCAACGTCCCCACCCCAGGGCGGGCGGGGGACCGACCCCGTCGGCTGCCGAGCGGAGCTCGGCCACCACCCTGGACAGGGTTCCTGGCTGGTATTTGTACACCGCCCCAACCAGGCGGACCGCAGGCCAGCGCACAACCCACCTGCGCGCAACGGCACAGCACCAAGACACGGCGCGACGGCACTGCGTGACGGCACGGCCAACAGCGGCTCTGCGTGACGGCGCGGCACCACGGCGCGGCGCTGCACCGCCACTCCCCGCGCGCCACGGCACGGCACCACGGCACTGCGTGACAGCATGGCACCACGGCGCGGCGCGGCACTGGCCCACTCCGCCCTCGGGACGCCGGAGGTCACCAACCATGACGTGGAACCGCACGTGCTCGACCGAGGCCGCGAACCGCCACCCTCCAGGAAGGTATCGTGTGCTCAATGACCTCAATCACAACCGCCGCCACTGCTACCAATCCTCCTGCCGCCACTCGAAGAGTATGGTTTCAAGAGTAAGGGGATGAGGAGGACGATAAGGAGGAAGACAAGGGGGAGAAGGAGGAGGAGGAGGAGGAGGATCATGATGATGCTGATGCTGGCGATGCTGTTGCTGATGATGATGGGGACGATGATGCTGATGCTGATGATGATGCTGATGAGGATGACGAACATCAGAACCGTTGGACGATGGGAGGAAGAAGGAGGCGGATAGAGTAAGAGGAGGCATAGGTCAAGAGAGGCTCGACACTGACGAGGAGGGGGAGGAGGAGGAGGAGTGGGTAGGAGTAGAGGAGGATTATGACGGAGGAGGGAGGAGGAAGAGAGGAGGAGGAGTAGTAACAAAGCAGCAGGGGGGAGCACCAGAACCATGAACAACAACTGAGAAACGAATCGAGGGTCAGAGAGCAGCGACACTGAGAGGAGAGTGAGGAAGGGGAAGGATGAACAGAGGAGGAGGATGAGGACGAGGGGAGAGAGACTTGAACATAGCAGGCAGGGGCAGCATGAGCACAGAACCATGAAACACAAACAACTGAGAACGGAGATCGAGGTCAAGAGAGGCCGACACTGACTAGGAAGGAGAGGAGGAGAGGAGAGGGAGGAGGAGGAGTGATGAGGAGGAGGAGGAGGACGAGGAGGAGGAGGAGCAGTAACAGCGTTGTGTTTTCCCGGGGGACGCTGCCCAGACGCCGCCCGGGACGCCTGGGACGCTGCCAAGGACGCTGCACGGGACGTCGCCCCGGACGCTGCACGGGACGCCGCCCGGGACGGCTGGGACGCCGCCCGGGACGCCCGGGACACACGCAGGACACGCTGGGGACGCCGCCAGGGACGCCGCCCGGGACGCCCGGGACGCGGCCGGCACAGGGACGCTGATCGGGACGCTGCCCGGGACGCCGCGTGCGTTCCTCAGGGGGGGGGGGGGCGGCGGGGGCGGCGGGCGGGCGAGGGGGGAGCCGGCAACGAGGAGGGCGGCGGGGGCTTGGGGCGGCCGCGCACACGAAGGTTCGCCATCGGCGACCACCACGGCCACGACGACGAACGACGACGACGTCGTCTGGACGCCTGCGAACGCAAGAGACCGCCGGCAGTCTCCCCGAGGGTCTTCACAGGTCCACCAGCAGCACCACGACATGACCACAAGAGGTGTGCACAGGAGTGCCGCGGACCAGTGCGACCGTTGCACGGCAGCTCAGAGCAGACCACAAGGGCACCAAAATGTCCAAAGCGTGGATGGCTTGGCAGTGGAGGTCGGGGAGGGGATGGAGGAGGGGGGTGGAGATATGGGAGGACGTGGATGGAGGAGGGGAGGGGTGAAAAAAAGCATTTCACCTGAGACATCCTCTGAATTCTGTCCCCAGGAGAGAAAGAAGGAGGGGCTGGAGGAGGAACGGATGATGCGGATGGAGGGGGGGGGAGGAGGAGGAGGAGGAGGAAGGAGGAGAGGAGGAGGAGGAGGGGAGGAGGAGGAGGAGGAGGAGGAGGAGGAGGTGGAGGAGGAGGAGGAGGAGGAGGAGGAGATGGAGGAGGGGGACGGAGGAGGAGGATGGAGGAGTGGATGGAGGTGGTAGATGAGAAGGATATGGAGTAGGAGGTGGAACCTTAGGAGGAGAAGAAGGAGGAGGAGGACGAGGACGAGGTGGATGACGAGCTCGAGCGGGCGGGTGCTCCTCCCGGAGCGCGGCGGACCTGCTTGCCTCCAGCTCTCTGTGCGCCTCGAGCTGCCGCGCGGCGGACGCCTCCAGCTCCTGGGAGGCCACCGGGGCCGCCGCCGCCGCCGCGGCTGCGACAGCTGCCGTCGCCGTCATTGTCGCCGCCGCCGCAGCCGCCGTCGACGCCGTCGTCGCCTCCGCCGTCGGAGTCGTCGCAGTCGCTGTCACTGTCGTCGTCGTCGTCGTCGTCGCCGTCGCCGATGTCATTGACGTCGAAATTGTCGTCGCGGTCGCCGTCGCCGTCGTCGTCGTTTTTCTCCCTCTCCTCCTCCTCCTCCTCCTCATCCTTCTCCTCCTCCTCCTCCTCCTCCTCGCCGTCCTGGGGCGCTCCTAGGACCCACAAAGAATCCAGGAGAGCCCCTGGGGGCTGCAAGAACCCAGAGGCTCAACATCATCCAAAGTTGAGGTTCGATGCCCACCCTTGAGCCTTGCTCGTTGCAGTGTGGGCTCTTAGGCCTCCCTTCCGACTTCCTCTTGCCCATCGCTCCCGCTCCCATCCTGTTCGTTCTGTTGCCTGGGGCCTCTTTCCTCGTTCTGTTGTCTCTGTCCAGTGGGTCGTGCAATGCGCGCGCATCCCACGTGGCTTGCACAACGAGCGACAGTTCTTGTCTTGTCGTCAGCCAGACTAGCCTGGACAAGCTCCTCTTGCCGCTTGTACAATGCACTTGGGTTGGGTGCGCATGTCGCAGGGTAGTTGACAGGGGCGGCGGGGGTGCCAGCATATGGCCAATTGCGCGCAGGGCCACCAGGCCTGTCAAAAAGCAATCCACACTGCACTTCGCTGCTTGCTCTGGACCACGCTCGGGCGGTTGCACCCCGCCATCACTGCGCCTTGGCTCTTGACGGGGGCGGCGGGGATGCCGATGCATTTGCCCGCTGTGCGCAGACCCACCACGCAACACGATGGCCCCTCCGCCGCGCTTGCGCATTGGTTTGCGACAAGGCTGGTGGGGGCCGAGGTGGCGCACATCGTCTCAGCGTCGCGCACCTGAGGTCTGCTTTGACTTCGCATATACATGTTGATTGCACCCTGTATGAGAATAGCGGACGACGATGCAAGGGAGGGAACGAAGAAAGAAGGTGAAGTAGAAGGAGGGGAGGAAAGGATGAAGGGAGGGAGAATGCATGAGCGAAGGAAGAAGGAGGAAAAGGACGGAACGGTGAACGAGGGAGCAAACAGGATGACGTAAGGGGTGAGAAGGAAGGGTGAACGAGGAGGAACGAGGGTAGAACGAGGAGGAAGGAGAGTGGCAGCAGCAAGGACGGGAGGAGTTGGGAGGCGCCAGGTGGAAGCTGGAGGAACGGGCCAGTTATTCCGGATGCTGTTGCGTACAGAGCAGGCGTCCTACTCGTCGTCGTTCTCGTGGCCCTCCTGCTATTCCTGCCCCTCCCTCCTCTTTCCGCCTCCCCCTCCCCATCCTCCTCCTTCCTATTCACCCTGCTCCTTCCTCATCAACGTCCTTTCCCTCCACACTGCTCCTCCCTCTTCCTTCTCTCTTGGTATCGGCGGGCGCGCTCGAGCACTTACCGATGGACCACCCCTTTTTCTTCATTGTCCAGCTTCTCCTGATCCATAGACTGCGTCTCTTCGCCTCGAGATCCTCTTTGACTCATCATAAATAGTTCCCTCCTCGTCCTTCCCCATCCTCTTCCTCCTTCCTCCTCCTCCTCCATCCTCCTCCTCCTCCTCCTCCTCCGTCCTCCTCCTCCTCCTCCTCCGTCCTCCTCATCCTCCTCCTCATCAAACTCCCCAACCTCCACCTCCTCCTCCTCCTCCTCCTCCTCCTCCACAGCCTCCAACCTTCTGGTGGGGACCATTCTCAGCACCGACACGTCCAGCTGGAACCACTGCCCCTGCTCGGAAAATAACATTGGCATGCAACACGCTTGCGAAACGACTCCTCCCCCCTCTCTTTCTCACTCTCTCCCTCTCTCTCTCTCACTTTCTCCCTCTCTCCCTCTCTCCCTCTCCCTCTCTCCCTCTCTCCCTCTCTTTCTCTCCCTCTCTCCCTCTCTCTCCCTCTCTCCCTCTCTCCCCCTCCCCGTTGCCACTCGCGCTTCCCGGCGTCCTCCCTCCCCCTTTTCCTCCTCTCGCGGAGGAAAGCAGGCGCGCCATTGGAGTTGGAGACCTCGTGCGCAGGACTTCGACTCGTGGGCGAAGATCGCGCTTGGGCACCACCGGTGCAAGACCAACGAGGCAGAGGTCAAACGCCCGCCAAAATTCGGCATGAGCATGGTGGTCGGAGGCAAGCAGAAGGCCCTGCAGCAATGCGTCGAGCAAGTGGGGAGCGCGGCGCGCGCACGTCGCTCCCCCCCCCCCCAGGGGGGCCACAGCAACTGGAAACGCTGGCTCCGGGCGAACGCCCAGCACGCCAGCGTGGAGATCGACCGGGGTGCTGACCCGGCCGGCGAGGACTTCCGGTGGGTGGACCAGAAGTGTCCACACCTGTCCCGCCAAGACCTTGCGCGATCTGAAAGTGCGTCAGGCCAAGGGGGGGAGGGGTGCGAGGCCAGGGCCTTTCGCGGTGGTGGTGTTTGTTAACCCTGCTGCGTCGCGTTCCCGCCCTGGGTGTGGGCACGTTTTGTCCGGGCACCGCGTTCTTAGTGGGCCCCGGAAACGGCAGAGCCGTTCTTTCACCGTTTCCGAAAAAAGGGTCCCTTGAAAATGGAAACGGCAAAAAAACGGCGACCGGAAACGGCAACAAAAACGGCTCCATGCAGGAGTGGAACCGGAGCGGGAACCCGTACAAACACCGGCGACGGAACCGGCAACAAAAACGGCGTCGGAACCGGCCACAAAAACGGCAGCACGGAACCGGCAAAAAAAACGGCCCTGTCGTTTCCAGGGCCCACAAAGATCGCGTTCCCGCCCTGGGTTCGGGAGCGGCAAAGAGGGGGGCGTCAAAGAGGGGGGGGGGTGCAAATCATGACCGGCGGCACGTGGGCGGCCCAGCGGGGGGGCCCGGGACGTAATGAAATAGAAGAGGCGCCATGAAATCCGAGATATCATGGCCCCCGCCATGATATCCACCCCCCCCTGGTCATCACCCCCCTCTTTGCCGCCCCCGATGGGTGTGGACACATTTTTGGTCCGGGCACCGGTTGGGCTCCAGGTGCGGCCTGGCCCGTGCCGCGGCGCGCGGCGCGGCATGCAGCCGAGCCTGGGCGCCGCGCCAGCGGGGGGCGATCGCTGGGGGGCAGCGCAGGCCGCCGAGAGGGGGGGCCCTTCGGGGCTACCAGGAAGGGGCGCCCTCTGCGGCCCCCCAAAGGGGGCCTTCGGGCCGGCCCGTGACATGTGGCCTTCTCCCCCCCCCCCCCCCTATGGTACCCAGACCTCCTCGCGTCGTGAAAAAATCACGACGGGAGGTTTTTCGCTATTTTCGCCCTCTGGAGGCCCTTCCCGGGCCTCGGGACCGTCAAAAAACGACTCAGGACGAAAAACCTGTCCCGGGGAAGGGGTCCAGACCTCTGGGGGTCGACGTCATGAAAAAATCATGACGTCGGGGGTCTGGGTATATCGCTCCACATTGCAGCTGGGCTTAATATTGGAGAGGGCACGCGAGAGGACACACGACCCTGCCGAGGGCCACGCGGCCACGGGAACGCAGGAGGCATGGGTCGCAAGACGCAGGACACGAGGGTACCCTTGATCTGGCAGGGTCGACCTGCTGATCCGGGCCGCAATGCACGCCCAATGAGCACAGAGACGGGATGCGTCCGGCGCGCGACCCAGGGCGCAAAGGGTTCAGAACACCACAAACGAGATGGACAGGGGACGAGCGCAGTACCACAAGGTAGACGGGTACAGTCGGGACGTTGACCCAAGGAACCCTAAATAAAGGAACGAGGCCCGTTGTTCCCATAAATTGAGTTTAGATTTCCCATGTAAAACGATAGGACAACCCAAGGCAAACTGTACAACTATCGAGGAACACCGAGCCCCTCGCCAACGAGAAGGGTTTCTTCTTCAGCGCCCCGACTGTATGGCACCATCGCAGATCTGACGGGCGAGACGGCCAAAGGGTGTCTGAACTGGCAGCAGGGTCGCATGTAACCCCGTGCTTGGAGAGTTAAGAACATTTTTAGGTCAAGAAGATCGACGTCCCTCCAAGCGTCTTCTTCCAAAGGGTAGTTCAACGACCAGACACGCGAACACATTATATGCAAAAGGAAGCTTCAAGGAAACGCCCAAGGTCCAGTCCAAATTCGCCATTCGCCCCTCCCTTCCAGTTTGTATCCGGGACCGTTGGAGGCGACTGGCCTCCTTCCAACGCGGCGATGGTGCGCACACGGCGGATGGCATGTCAACGAACACGGTTGGCATGCACCTGCGCTCTGTCGCGTACTGCGTGGGCGCCACAGGCAGGGCGCTCGGGGTGCCAGTCGGTCCCTCGACTAGAGCGCCCTCCATATGGGGGTGCGCGGCAACCTGTTGCGCCCGTCTTTGCGCCCGTCTTTCTTGTCCACGCATGCCATGCCGTGGATTCCTCCGCAGAGACAACTGAATCTGGAGTCGTGAGAGCCTCCAGCACTAGGCATTGTGAGTTCTAGTCCCCTCCCCCCCCTGACGTTGCGTGGAAGATGGTCGGCCCTGTCCGCGTACAGATTTTTACACACTGTGTCAGCAGTTGTTCTTCAATGTGCCTTTACCATCCGATTGTTTCGGTGTTCGGAAACGGCGTCGACGCTGCAGCGCGGGCCCCATCTTCGGATGGGCGCCGTGCTCCCGTCGTTCAAAATAGCGATCGGGCGCCCCAGCGCGGTCCATGTTTGAGAATCCCCGTCCTTGCTCATCGCTGTCGCCCCCTCATTTCACCTCCTCCATGTGCCCCTGGTCCTCCTGCTCCTCCCACCCCTTCCGCTCCAGTTCCTCTGCCGTTCGTCCTCGTCCTCATCCTTCCTCGTCCTCCTCCTGTTCTTCCTGCCCATCCGCTCATTCACCATGCCACCGCCACATCTTCCTCGTTCTCCCCTTCGTTCTCCGCTTCCGATGTGAGCAGCTCTCCTCCTTCCGATGGCGCACAACACGATGAGGCCCTCTTGGGGATCCCAGGCCAAGTCGGTTGTGCCTCGCGTTCACGGATCGAGACGCACCGCCGCAATTGGACATGGGCACGGATGGCAGGGATGTGCTGCCAGATCTGGTGCGAGCGCACCTAACTGGCCTCCTCCTCCATCTCTCCGGCCTGCCGCAGCGCCACGCAGCGCGCCCAAATCCGCACAAGCGCCTGCGGGCGCGCGCGCGCGCCCGCCGCCGCGGAGGCCCCCCCCCCGAAAGCCACCTGAGGACCTGGCCTCCGTTTCCAAGAAGGGGGGGGGCGAGTGGAAGGAAGAGGCCACCATCACGCCCTGCTGCACCATGACCTTGCTCTGTCTATCTCGCTCGCTCTCTCTCTCTCTCTTTTTCTCGCTCTCTATCTCTCTATCTCTCTTCTCTCTCTCTATATGTGTGTGTATCTCTCTCTTTCTGTCTCTCGTTCTCTCATTCTCTCTTTCTCTCCTTCGTTCTGCCTCTGTCCCTCCCCCTCCCCCTCACCCGGCGAGGGGGGCAGCCCGTCCGTCCCCGGCGACCCCCCACCCCCCCCCGAGCGTCCCCCCCATCGGAGCGCAGGCGCTCCCGGGACTCGAGCGCCCCCCGCCGCGCTGCCGACGCCTCCTCGGCCAGCGCCTGGGCGGGGCGAGGAAGGGAATGGGAGGAGGAGGAGGAGGAGGAGGAGGAGGAGGAGGAGGACGGGAGCAAGGAGGAGGAGGGAGGAGGAGGAGGAGGAGGAGGAGGAGGAGGAAGAGAGGGGGGAGGAGGAGGGGGGGGACGTGTTTCCCTCATGCTTCCCCTCCTCCTCCTCCTCCTCCTCCTCCTCCCTCTTTCCTCCTCGTCCTCTCGTCGTGCTCCCTCCTCTCTCCGGACCCTACACCAGTCCCCCCCTTCCTCCCTTCCCTTTTCCCCCCGTCCTCCTCTCCTCCTCTCCTCCTCCTCCTCCTCCTACTCCTCCTCCTCCTCCTCCTCCTCATCATCATCATCATCATCATCATCAATATCCTCATCCTCCTCATCATCATGCATATCCTTCCGCGTCCTGCTCCCCTTCGTTCCTCCATCGCCGTCCCCCCTCATACTCCACCACCCTATCCTTATCCATCCCCCATCCACCTTGCGTTCTACACTGTCCAGCCTCCCTCTTGTTTTCCCGTGTCTATATATACATATATAAATATATACAGATGTGTATATATATAATTACACCCGTGCATCTATATATATATATGTATGTACCTCTCTCTATATATATGTGTACCCCAAGTAATTCGACAGAAAAAGCCAGATCCCGCTGAACGTTCCCCCTGTCCGCAAACCCCCCCGTCTCGTGCTCCCCCGCGTCCCGCGTTCGTCCTACATTATCCTCCCTCCTCTTTCGTGTCCACATCCTCCTCCATCATGTTCCTTTCTGCCCCCCACCCCCCCATGTTCTCCCATCCACCTGCAAACGTGGCCTATTGTTGAAGAGACAACTGGGCACTTGTCCAAGCGTGTCGCGATACACCAAGGGATAGATGATCCCTCTCTCCGGAAGTTACCCGATGACCACTTCAACCTTGAAGGAAAATGAGCCTCCGCGGAAAGCCTGTAGGCAGCTTGGCGGACCCACCTCCTCTTCCTCCTCCTGCTCCTCCACCACCTTTTTCTCCTTTCTCTCCTCTTCCTCCTCCTCCTCCTCCTCCTCCTCCTCCTCATAATTCCTCCTCCTCCTCCTCCTCCCGCCACCATTCCTCCATCCTCCTCCCTCTTCTCCCCCCCCCTTATCCTCTCCTTGTCCTCCCCCCCCCCATCCCCCTCATTCATCAATCCTCCCTCCTCCCTTGCTTGACCCTCCCTTCCCCTCCCCCTCTCCATCCCCCATCCATCCCCTCCCTCAACCGCGACTCTCTCACGCTTTTTCCCCCCCGTCTTTCCCCCCCTCTTCCTCCCTTCCCCCGTCTCCCTCCACCATCATCCCTCCCCCCGCCCCCCCTCTCCCTCCCTCTCCTTCCCCGCCCGTTCCCTCATTTTTTCCGTCGCCTAGATCAGGTCAGGGACGGCCGGTATCTGACCTTACAATTCAGTTCCGCCACTGCGCGCACCGCCTCCTCGGAGGCAAGCGCTTCCGCTGTGAAAGGGAAACCTCGCTCGCCGATGAAAGTCCCGGCCCAAACAAGGCAGGCGAGCACGCGCCATTCAACCGAGGCGCGCCCCAGCCTCAACGCGCCAGGCGGCTGCACAGCGCAACCATGCTCGACTGCCGCCGTCGCTGTGGATCAGATGGCTCGTTCGGCTCCGATCGAGCGGATCCTTCGGGAACTGCTGATCACGCGATTTCTCCGAGTCCATTGTATAGCTGACCAGGTAGCCTGCGTTCATAATTCAATCGCGCTTGGCCGTGGCACTTCAATGGATGGGAATTGCCAATCGCACCGGTCATCTTCCAGATGCGACTGTATTGAAAAGCTCTGGGCAGTGCGAGCGGAGGCAACACCGAGGGAAAGCGCTGACAACCCGGTAGATCCATTGGCCGCGCCAGCAATAGGCCTGCAATCCGTGATGAGCACGATGCGTCTGGCAACTCAGTCCCACTGCGCGACGGGCGCGTCGTCGCTGTGCTCGTTATCAGGCTGTTCAATTCAACGCGTGGCTAAAACTCTCTTCTCAGACGCACTCTGGACTAACTGAATTCACCGATACCGCTACTCCCCGGGCCTCTCCTGGGGTGCGCTCTGACCAGAATTTCGGGGCGAATTCGGCCGTGGCGACGACGGCGATGAAAGCCCGCGCGCTCTGAGAAGCAGGGTGCTTCGAAGAAGCCTTCCCCCTCCCCCGACCTGGGGAAACCAGAAGGTACCCATACCGCTACTCCGGGGACCTCTCCTGGGGTGCGCTCTGGCCATAATGTCGAGGCGTATCCAGCGGTGGAGACGAGGGACTCCCAGGAGGCCCAAAAGGGGGAAGATGGGCGGAGGGTAGCGGTAGGGAGGCAGTCGGACCCAGGCCAGAAGAACGTCCTTCAAGAACATGAGACCCTCCGCCGGCCAGAGCACTCAGAGCATCCAAGGGTACCCTCCCCAGGATGCACAAACACATCAAACAAGCACGAATGACATTCGGATGCCATCCCTAAAGCGACCTCGATATTACACAGGAGAGCTCAGAATCGAATCGACAAATCGGGTCGGCGGTCGAATTGAATCGGATCGGCGGAAATCGGCAGCCAAGTCGGGAGAACTGGAATCGGCAGAAATCGGCAGTCTAAAACGCCTCGGGTGAGGAATATCGGAAACCGACTCTACATCCGAGATCGAATCGAATCGGAAGCGGAAGCCATCGACATCGAATCAAACCGAATCGGAGGAGTCGAACACACCTCAATCGTATACCTCGGCCCGACCAAACCTTTTCCTCCTCTGGCTGCCCCCCCTTGCGCGTGTGGCCAAAGCGCGGCGGCGGAGCCGCTCCCATTGCTGTCGATGCGTGGGCCCCGGAGGTCTGGACCACCTCCCTAGGACGAATGTTTCGCCCTGAGTTGTTTTCTGATGCTCCCGCCGGCGAGGACAGAGGCCGGTCAAGCGGCAGAGGCCCGGAGGAGCAGTGCGGGCGGCAGGAGGGGGAGGAGGAGGGGGAGGAGGAGGAGGAGGAGGAGGAGAAGGAGGAGGGGGAGGAGGAGGAGGAAGGAGAGGGAGGAGGAGGAGGAGGAGGAGGAGGAGGAGGAGGAGGAGGAGGAGGAGCCTCTGGCCCGGCGAGGGCCCCCGGGGCCCCATTCAGCCCACGGACCGCCCGCTCCCATGTTCGCTGGAGCGCGTCGGCTCTCTGGGCTCTCCCCCCCTCGGCTGCACGGAAGGAGCGACCCCAGGCGAGGGTGCTCTGGCGTGCGCGGCTTCCGGGGGGCGAAGGGGGGCGACGGGGCCGGAACCAGGCGCGCAGGCCGCCGCTACCGCTTCGCGCTCCGCGACGGGAGGCCCAATTGGGCCCGCACCGACGGTCACTCCGGGGAAGAGGCAACTCTTGCGTCCAGACGATCCTCTGGCGGGCCCCCCCTCCGCGCGCACGGCCGAGGCGCGACGGAGGAGGGGCTCCTCCTCCTCCTCCTCCTCCTCCTCCTCCTCCTCCTCCTCCTCC
>CAUYUJ010005622.1:56921-59946 GCA_963575745.1 Prorocentrum cordatum | reverse complement strand
AGCATGAGTCCCCAACAAAAATGTACCCCCCCCCCCCACTTGACCATGGAATCTTGAGTATGAGTATAAGCATGAGTCCCTCTATCATACGACCCCCCCCCCACTTTATCATGAGATCTTGAGTATGAGTGTAAGCATGAGTCCCCAAAAAAATGTGACCCCCCCCCCAATTTATCATAGAATCTTGAGTATGCGTATTAGCATGAGTACGATGCAAAGACGGATTCGTATGAGGAGGGGGAAGAAGGGGGGTGGGGTGCAGAAGGAGGCGGGGGGCAGCGAGGCGGAGGAGCAGGGCAGGGCGGGACCGGGCCGAGGAGGAGAAGCCATGGGGGAGGGAGGAGGGCGAGCGGGAGGAGGGCCAGGAGGACAAGGGCAGGGAGGACAAAAGAGGACAACGAGGAGGCGCAGGCGCGTTCCGCCCGCTGGGGCGGCACCACCCATGCCGCCCGCGATCTCGAGCTGGCTGGTGGTGGTCCGTGCCGCTGGCATGCCTGACGCCGGAGGGGCAACGAGGAAACGGCGCCGACGAAGACGAAAACGAAGAGCAATGATGATAATATGCCACCGTGCCTGCGCGGAGTGGGCGTACTAGAACGATCGTGTGGTCACTCTGGGAATGTTTCTTGATGATTTTGGGGACGACCCCCCCCCGCCCCCCTGCATCACGACCGGGGTTTAAACATCGCCCTCCCTGAAGTTGCTCCCTGGCACTCTGTTCGGCAACCAGACGGCCAAGATGGCCTCCAAGACGGCTTCTAAGACAGTGAAGACGACAAGAAAACGGCTTAAGGTGGCCCACGATAGCTTAAAAGGCCTCTCGAAACGGCCTCAAGACGGCCCGAAAAGCTCCCAAGAAGGCCTCAAGACGGCCCACGAGGCCCCCAAGACGGCCCAAGAAGTTCCAAGAGGCCTTCCTGGAGAGCCCAAGGGGGCCCAAACCAGTGATTTTCCCTCGGTTTTGAGGTTCTGGCCTGTTCGGGTTTGCAACCGCCCAAGACGGCTCAAGAGGCCTCCGAGAGGCTTGCAATATAGCTCCAAGACAGCCCAAGAGGCCCCCAGGAGAGCCACGCCCAAGAGGACCCAAAGAGCGCCCAAGGGGCTCCCAAGAGGGCTCCAAGATGGCCTTGAAGCGCTCCAAGACAGCAACAAGACTGCCCAGACAGACCTCGTGGGCCGTCTTGGGCGGTCCGAAACCCAGGCTTGCCAGACCCTCGAAATTCGTCAAAAACCTGAGGAACAGCAATGGTTTGGGCCTCCTGGCGCTCTCACTGAGGGCCTCTTGGGGCCGTCCTGGGGGCCTTTTGATATGTCTTGAAGCCTTCTTGGGAGCCTCATGGCTTCCAGGACAGCTTTCAAGGCAGGCAAGATGACACCAAGATGGCCCAAGATGGCTCCAAGAGGCTGGCTATCCTGGAGAGCTCAAGGAGGCCAAAACCATCGATCTGCCGCAGGTGCTTGAAGGATTTAAGAGTTCTCGTTGTTCGGGTTTCCGACCGCCCAAGACGGCCCAAGAAGCCTACAAGAGGCCTCCAAGATAACTCCAAGACAGCCCAGGAGACCCCCAAGAAGGCCTCAGTCGGCCCGAAAGGGTCCCCAAGACTAACAGCGTCCCGTTGTCTCCCTGACCGAAACATCCAAAACAGCACGTGAACAACAGAATTTGGTGGCCATGCTCCTTCCGCAAGTCTTCAGCAGCAGCAGCATCATCATCATCATCATCATCATCATCATCATCATCATCATCATCATCATCATCATCATCATCATCATCATCATCATCGTCATCATCATCATCATCTCATCATCATCAGCATCATCCATCATCATCCTCTTGCTGCTTTTCACACTTCCCCTCCTCCCTCCTCCTCCTCCCCCTCCTCTTCCTCCTCCTCCTCCTCCTCCTCCTCCTCCTCCTGATCATCATCATCATCATCATCATCATCATCATCATCATCATCATCATCATCATCATCACCATCATCATCATCATCATCATCATCATCATCATCATCATCATCATCCTTCTCCTCCTCCTCCTCCTCCTTCTCCTTCCCCTTCTCCTTCTCGAGAGCACCTCAGGAGGTCATGTAAATTCGCGGGTCCAACGAGCCTAGGGCGTGCTAAGATCTCCGGTGACTGGTTAACAATGTTATAATTCGCGCGCGCGGGGCCGCCCCTGGGGGCCCCCGGACAAAAAGTACCCCGGCAAGGTCCCAGCAAGTCCGGGCAAGGTCCCGCCCGGCAAGGTCCCGGCAAGGTCCTGGCAAGGTCCCGGGCAGGTCCCGGGCAGGTCCCGCCAGGTCCCAGCAGGCTCCCAAGAGCGTTCTAGGAGCGCTTCAAGAGGGCTCAACATGGCCCGAGACGGCCCAAGAGCGATCCAAGACGCTAAAGATGGCCTCCAGACAGCCCAAAGCGCCTGCAAAACGCCCCCAGAGGCCCTCCCAAGAGGGCCCACAGAGGCAGAAATTAAGGATTTCCCTTTAGTTTTTGAAGGTTTTTGGCGTTCTCGCCCTGGGTGCTTCCTGGCGCTCCAAATCGGCCCTAGAGGCTTCCAGGATCGCCCCAGCACGGCCCAAGAGGCCTCCAAAAGCGCCCACAACAGTCCCAGAAGGCCCCAAGGCAGCCCCAGAGGCCTCCAAGATGGCCCAAGAGGCTCCCAAGACGGCTCCAAGAGCGGGCCCAGACGAGGGACCCGAACGGACATGTCGAGCTCTAGGCGCAGAGAGGTCCCCTGGAAGCCCGAAGAGGCCCCCAAGAAGCCCCCAAGAAGCCCCCAAGAAGCCCCCGAGAGGCCCCAAGAGACCCCCAAGAGGCCCCAAGAGACCTCAAAAGAGGCTCAACAGAGGCAGAAATGATTGATTTCCCTTCAGTTTTGAAGGTTTTCGGCGTTCTCGCCCTGGGAGCTTCCCAGCGCTCCGAGACGGCCCTGGAGGCTTCCAGGATCGCCCCAACACTGCCCAAGAGGCCTCAAACAGCGCCCACAACGGCCCCAGAGGGCCCCAAGACAGCCCCAGAGGCCTCC
>CAUYUJ010005622.1:21921-51921 GCA_963575745.1 Prorocentrum cordatum | reverse complement strand
GGGGAGCAGGTACAGGGAAAAAAGGGCGCGGCCTGGTTGGGTCGATGCGGTGCGTTATTTCGGGGCAGGGATGGGATAAACGGGGAAGAGAAGAGAGATGTATGTATGTCTGGATGCATGCATGCATGCATGTATGTATGCATGCATGCAAACATGTATGTATGGATGTATGCATGCATGTATGTATGCATGTGAATATGTCTACATGCATGTACGTGTAAATAGGTATGTGCGTATGCATGCACGCATATATATATGTATATACATATATATATATATATATATATACATAGTCTGCATGTGTGATTGTATACATGCATGTAGGTAGGCATGTATGGACTGATGCATGTATATATGTATGAATGTGTGCATGCATGTATGTGTTTATGAATGTATGTAAATATGCATGTACGCATGTACGCATGCATGTGTGTATGCATACATGTTTGCATGTATGTATGTGTTTGTGGATGTATGTGCATGGATGAATGTATATGCAGATGTAGATGTATAAGTACATGTACGTGTACATGTACGTGCACACGTATATGTATATGGATATGGATATGTATATGCACATGCAGATGTATGCATATATATATGTATGTAAATTATGTGTATGTACGTATGTATGGGAAATGTATGTAGGTATGTATAGGTGTGCATGTATGTCTGTATGCATATGTGTATGCATGCGTGCATGCATAGTTGTATGTATATGCGTATGTACGTATGCATGCATGTATAAATGCATGCACGGATAAATGTATGCATGTGAGCAGGTATACATAGATGGCTGTATGGCTTTATGTATATGTATGTGTGTATGTATGTATGTATGAATGTATGTATGCATGTATGTATACATATGTCTATATATATATATATGTATGCATGCATGGATGCATGTATGTGTGTATGTACGTATGTGTGTACGCATGTATGCAATATGCATGCATGTATGTTTGTCTGTCTGTCTGTCTGTCTGTCTGTCTGTCTGTCTGTCTGTATGTAGTGTGTTTTGCTTATACGTATGTACGTATATATTTGTATATGAAGAAGGGAGGGCGAAGAAGGGGGAGGGGGAGGCAGGGTGATAGGGAGGTGGGGAAAGGGAGGAAGATGGAATGTAGATCGAGGAGCAGAGAGGAAACATGCAAGGGACTATGGGTAGGAAGAAGGCATTCATCTTCCCTCTCTGTCCTGCCTCCTCCCTCCTCCCTCCTCTCCGCACTTCTGGCTTCCACGGGGAGCCCCAGACGGCGAGGTGTCTCCAGACGCGCACGCCATCTGGCTCGATCCGATCCTCCTATTCCTCTCGTTCTTGTCGTCCTTCTGCTGCTACTCCTGCTCCTGGTCCTGCTCTTCAACTTCCATTTAGTCTTCATCCCCCGCGTCTCTCTCCTCGTCCTCGTCTTCCTCTACGTCTTCTTCCTCCTCGTCTCGCTACACGTATTCGCCTCCATGTCTCCATACTCCTCCTTGTATTCCTCCGCTTCTTCGCCCCCCGCGCTTTTTGATTGTTTCTTGTTTCGAATATTCCTCCACGTTTTCTGCCGCCTCCTCCTTCGCCTCCTCCTCTTCCTCCTCCTCCTCCTCCTCCTCCTCCTCCTCTTCCTCCTCCTCCTCCTCCTCGTCCTCCTCCTCCTCCTCCTCCCTCCCCTCTCCTCCTCCACCTCCGCCTCCTCCGCCTCCTCTTCCGTCTCCGTCTCCTCCTCTCTCCTCCTCCTCCTCCTCCTCCCTCCTCCTCCTCCTCCTCCTCTTCCTCCTCCTCCTCCTCCTCCTCCTCCTCCTCCTCCTCCTCCTCCTCCTCCTCCTCCTTCTCTACTCCCCCTGCCGGTCCCTCCTCGGTGTCGGCGACGGGGCAGACTGCCGGCGGGGGCTGCCGGGCTCTCCCACCCCTGCGTAGGACGCCAGTGACTCGAGGCGCTCCCTCGTCCTCGTCGTCGTCGTCGTCCTCTTCCTCGTCCTTGTCGTCCTTGTCGTCGTCGTCGTCCTCTTCCTCGTCCTCTTCGTCGTCGTCGTCGTCGTCCGTGTCGTCCTTGTCGTCGTCATCGTCGTCCTCTTCCTCGTCCTCTTCGTTGTCGTCGTCGTCGTCCTCGTCGTCGTCCTCTTCGTCGTCGTCCTCGTCGTCGTTGTCCTCGTCCTCGTCTTCGTCCTCGTCCTCGTCCTTGTCTTCGTCGTCCTCGTCGTTGTCGTTCTCGTCGTTGTCGTAAGAAAAAATGCCTCCCACTCCGCCTCGCCCCCCCCCTTATTCCACTCGAGGTTTTGTTTTTGTTCGTCGTTTCCTGGCGGTTGCGCCTCGCCGAGGGTGTTCTGGGGGTGCTCGGTTCGTGCCGAACGGCCCCCGGAGAGCAGATTTATGGTCTAATAACCACTGGCGCTGTGGATAGGTTCAGGGCCTCCCGACCCCCCTCCTCTCCCAGACCTCCAACGTATTGGCGCACTGGAAAAGTCGATGCGGAGGCTTTTGTTCGCCGTTTTCGACTCCTGGGGGCTCTTGCCAGGCCCCAGGGAAGACGGAAGGAACGGGCGGCCCTGGGGACAAGGTCGGGACTTCTGGGGGCCCGGCATCGAAAGACTCAAGATTTGCTATATCTGGGCCCCCCTGCCTTCTCCTCCTCCTCCTCCTCCTCCTCCTCCTCCTCCTCCTCCTCCTCCTCCTCCTCCTCCTCCTTTTCCTCCTCCTCCTCCTCCTCCTCCTCCTTTTCCCCCTCCCTCCTCCTCTTTCCATCTCCCCTCCTCCTCCTCCTCCTCCTCCTCCTCCTCCTCCTCCTCACTCCTCCTCCTCCTCCTCCTCCTCCTCCTCCTCCTCCTCCCTCCTCCTCCTCCTCCTCCTCCTCCTCCTCCTCCTCCCCTCCTCCTCCTCCTCCTCCTCCTCTCCTCCTCCTCCTCCTCCTCCTCCTCCTCCTCCTCCTCCTCCTCCTCCTCCTCCTCCTCCTCCTCCTCCTCCTCCTCCTCCTCCTCCTCCTCCTCCTCCTCCTCCTCCTCCTCCTCCTCCTCCTGGTCCTCAGAGCGTTCTGGGGAACGCTCTGGAACGGGTTATCCTGGCCTTGGCCCTGGCCGAACCCTGGCATCTCCGTGGGGCAACGCCATGGGGGGCCACCACTGGGGAGGTCGCCGCGTCCTGAAGGCAACGCCAGCTCCTCGACCTGGAGCCCACGGACTCCCTCTTGCTGCGCCCTTTTTCGTGCCGGATCGACCTGTGAGGGCCCCAGGGCCGGAACGGAGCGAAGCTGCCTGGCTCGAAGGAGTGGACCCGACCGAGCCCTGGCACCTCTGCGCTGTGTGCGGCGGCGGCGGTCCGGTTCCAGCGCCATGGCGACAGGGGGCAATCGATCGCCGCGTTGGCTGGCACGGGTGGCTCGGGCCAGCGCGGCAGCTCCAGGGCACCGCGCGCGCGGGCGGGTAGGCGAAGCCTCTGCGCGGCAACTGCTCCGCCGATCCGCTGCCACGGACACACCCACCCTCGCCAAAGGCGCCCACCCCAGCGCGCTCCAGTTCCAAGCGTCGGCTGCGCGCAAAAGCTACAGTGGGCACGCACGACATAAGAAGGCGTGCTGTGAGAAGTCTTGACATCTGAGCGCTGTCAACTTCTCACAACCTGCGACTTTGCCCAGGCTCGGGCCCCAGGACCATCGCAGGTCGATGTGGCTTGGGAAACGCAACAGGAAGACGAGGTCTAGGGCCCCGATCGCGTTTTGTCGCGATGTTGAATGTTGTCGCAACATCTGTCTAAAGACACATACCCCGTCGACCCTGCATTTCGCGAGGCGCCCCAGGCTCTGCGGGCCTATCGGGGATATGGAGTTATCGTGGGGCGCCTGTTTGCGGGCCAATTACTGATTTCGCGCACCCACCGTGTAGGGCATCAGGACCACCCTCATAAGCAGCACCCCGACAAGCCAAGCCCTGCAGTCAACGCGCCAATAAGCGGGAGCAAGCAAGGCAGGGCTGCCTAATTAACGCCAATGAAATCATGGGGGTGGAAGAGGTGACAACTGTTCGACTGCTCAAGGCGAAGCTACCTGGAACGCCCCAACGCGACGTCCACGCGACGGCTTCACACTGACACACACACACGCACACTTTTTGGCGATCGCGGCCTCGCGCGCAGCGACGGGGCGGAGCAAGTCGAGCAAGCGTCACGGAAATAACGCGGGCGGCCGGGCCCACAGACGCGGGACCACATTGGATCGATCGCCCATGGGCCACCCAGGCGCGGGTGGCGAGTGAGAATATTGAGACAACGCCCAGAGACGGTGAAGAGCAGCACCGCGACAGGCCAATCGACGGCGACAAAACAAGAAAGAATGAGAACACAAAGCGCGCAACCCAAAAGACCGACCGACCGAGCCAGCGGCGCCGACAAACGGCAGGGGGGAAGGGGCCGCGCATGGGCCTCCATTATTTCCGCACTGCCACCCGCGCCCCCCGCAGAGAGGCCACGGGCGTTGAGTTGTTTTCGCTGCGCGGCGCGGTTGAGGAAGCCTCGGTCCGTCCGCGTGCGCCTGCTAATCTGCCCCAACAACCACTCTTAGGATGCCTAACCTTTGCCATACTCGTCGTTGCTGTGATCGCACGTGGCGAGAGTCATGGACATGCGCGGGCACTTGTTTCATCTCTTTGTAGAAGGGCGGAAAGACTTGTGGGGCTTATCCATCTCGCTCATGATTTTCAACCACTCGTCGTAGAAGCGATGGAGATCGGCGTCCGACGCCTCGCCCGCACCACGAATCTCGATTTACATCGGATCCTGTCACGGGGCGGTCAAGCGCACGACGATAGTTCGCAGAACTGCACGAAACTTCAGCAGTTGCTTCTGTCTGAGAATTGCGGCATCGAGGCGATCGATCTCGCTGGTCAGGCGACGAAGCGGGGGCGACGCCTTCGAGCCCTCCGAGATCCGACAGGTCTCGCTCACCAGATCTGACGCGAACACTAAATCGAACCAGCCAAAGTTTCCAGGGTCTGCAACCTCGGCCCTGACCTTCTGAGCGTTGAACGCGCCCAGGATCCATTCTGCGGCCTGCTGCCAGCTAGGGCAGCGCGACGCGGCGTGAAAGACCACGTCTTTGCTCCACTTCTCATAGCCGGCCGAGTCGGGGACGGGCACGACGTTCACCTTCTCCGTCTTGCCAGCGCCCTTGCAGTAAGCTGCAGTGCCCGGCACTCCGTCGGGGAAGGGCGGGCCGCCAGGCGGCCCGTTGCATCGGCCGCGCCGACGCTCACCCCCATCGCTATCTTCCTCCTCGGATGTCTCGTCTTCGTCGTCCTCTGAGTCGTCGGAGCCCTCGCCCCAGTCGTCACCTTGATCGTCGTCATCATCGTCTGGCGGGCCAGAGTCGCGCCGCTGCCTGGCCGGCGCCGCCTCGGCTGGCTCGGGCCGCCCCTGCCCCCCCCCCTGGAAGGCGCCGCCCTCGCCGCCGAAATCGCCACCTGACTCCTCGGGGCCAGGCGGAGCGCACATGGGGAACAAAGATGCGAGGGCTGCCTGAGCTCGCTCCGCTTGCCCCTCTCTCTTCTGGCGGCGCTCTGCCTCTCCCCTGGATCTCCCCTCTTCCCCCTGAGCTTGCTTTTCGTCGGCGACAGAAGCCTCCGCGCGCCTCTCGGCGCGCGCCCCCTGCCCCCGGGCCTCCGCCTCGACTTCGCCCTCCACGTTCCGCATCGCTCCCGCGAGCATCTCCGAGAGCCCCGGGCGCTCGGCCCTGGCAGACTCCCCCGACGCCCCCAGGCGTCTGGAGACGTCGTCTTCCGTCTTCTGCTCCTCCGCGCGCTCCGAGGCGCTCGCGGCAATCCCGAGATGCCTCGGGCGCCGGCGGGCGCTCATAGGGCTCCGCTCCAGGCGCGGATTGCGAGGCGATCCGTTCATGGTGCCCCCATCTTGCTTCGCATTATTATTCCTCTTCTCTCTCGCGACTTCTCAGCCCCACGGCCCTCGCCCGCCGAGCGGTCGACGCAAGCGACGCAAGTCCATTCAATCGCATCGCAGCGCGCGCCACAGAACGACCCGGCGCACCGCACGCAGTCGCGGCCCGCAGCTCCGTTGCACGAGAAACACGAGAGCCCGCCCAGGCGCGGCGCGAGCGCGGCTCGCCTGGGAGACCCCCGCCCGCAGAGGAGCCGCGCTGACGGCGGCGACCTTTGCCGCTCTAAGATTCGCATGAGAAGCTTGCTTCTCCCACTGATGGCACGCGTGAAGTTCGGCCTGCTGTCGGCACAGTTGTTCTCGCTGTGACTTCCAGTTCTCCATGGGCAGTGTTACTCTGATCTCGTTGTTCCAGGCCGCCGTAGTCACCTCGTCATTCGCTCGCCGCTCGACGCGCCGCGCCATCTCCAGCGCGTCGCGAACTGCCCCCTCTCTCGCATGACGGCATGGCATTGCGCGGCCTCGGATGGGAGCTGGCCGAGGAGAGACTGCGGGAGGCAATGGCCGAAGAAAGGGATCGGGAGCTGGCGCAAATGCGAGACCATTTCGTGAGAAACGAAATTCGACATCGCGCCGCTGCTCGTGTCCAGGCCGACAACGATCGCACCGCAATGATTTGCGCCGTGGAGCAGGCCGAGGAAATGCAACAGGCCGTCGCCTCAGAGCAGGCGATGCGAGCTTCAGCAGAGCTACGTGGACTGACCAGCAGGGCCCAGGCTTCGGCAGCCGCCGATGAGTGCGCTCGAGACCTCGAACAGAGCGTGGCAGAGGAGGCTAGGCGTGTCGTCGGGGAGGCCGGAGAGGCCCCGCCGGTGACGATGCCCAGGATCGCTGAAGAGCTCGAGGCGGCTGGGGCGCGCGACGATCTCCTGGGGGCGGGGGCGCAGGCAGCGGTTCGACGGGCCCGGGCAAATCGACCGACCGCTGAAGCAGTTGCAAAGAGGGTATCGGCCGAGAGCGCAGAGGCGGCGATGGGGCAGGCGCAGGGTGACGTCAGCGACGCTCGCCAACAGGCGCACACGGGTCCCGCGCCCCTGGCCCGAGGAGAGCGAGCGCGAGGGATGGGGACCCTCGTCGCACTGAGGTTCAGGTGTCCTACACTCAGAGTCCTCTGCGGACTGGTCAGTGGGGGGGGGACCCGGGAGCGCAGCCCCCAGGATCTCCCCCCCGGTCGAGCACCTGGTTCTCCTCCGGCATGCCTTCCGCCTTGGTCCGCTTCACGAGCGGGGATCTGACAGACAGGCTGATGGCCTCCCGGGGCTGCTTCGCTGCGGGCGCTCTCGACCCAGCTGTCTCTTCGGCGCTCTGCTGAGCGGCCGCAGGCAGGCCTGCCATTATCTCTGCCATTTCACCTTGCTGATATTTCAACAAGGCTTGGGCGACACAGTCGTCGAATAGTCCTGACGCAGGCGATGGTTCCTAAGCCGATATCGGGGACGACCCGAGGCGACAGACCTCGGAGTCGCCCCCCAGATGAGATTCAGCAGCCGTTTCCCAGTTCAGGCGGGAAGTCGACTTGACTGATCTCCAATCTTCCGACGAGACGTTTACGTGTTCATCCTGTTCATCCGATGAATTGGAGGAAATCACGTAGCCTTGACGGACGCCGACCAGCAATGGTTGCTTGTCAGGGTTGCCGGATCCGCACCTCCGCCTCCGCCTTGTGCGCGCCCGTCCGTGGAGTGTCCTGGCGACCGGGGCCTTCGCCTACAGGCGTATCTCCCGACGACATCGAGAAGCTTTTGCTGAGATGTTGTGAACCCCCCAAAAAACAAAAAAAACAAAAAAAAAAAAAAAAAAAAAAAAAAAAAAAAAAAAAAAAAAAAAAAAAAAAAAAAAAAAAAAAAAAAAAAAAAAAAAAAAACGAATCGGAGCCCCTGGCACAGTCAAGGGGCTCGGTTTCGAAGACGATATTTGGGATTCCACTGGAGCCGTGGCATTGTTCACAACTACTTGGTACATCCACCCTCGAGACACGAAGCATAGCTTCGTGATTTCGTGGTGGTCCTTTCGGATGATACCAGCATTTTGCAGATTCATCATGGATTCGGGCAGTATTCTGATCATTTTGATAAGCTCTTGTTCTGAATGTCCTGGTACGTCATATCTTAATAGCGGTCCCAAGTTGAGCCTCGGAGAAAAATGTACTCGATGCCATGGCTAGGATGCCTTTTATGCGGATGCATGAGTGTACACGAGCAGGATATCGCCGGCCGAGAGAGGGAGGCCAGCCGCGCGCACACGCCTGTTGACGAAGCAGAAACAGCGATTGTCGATTTCAGTGTTACTGAAGGTGGCGCCGCCAACCCTCAGCTGGAGGATAGTGGCGGCGCGGCAGAAGAGGGCACGAGGGGATCGTAGCTAATCGCTCTCTCTCTCTCAATATATGTATATGAACCTACATACATACACACCTGCATACACACATACATACATACATACATACATACATACATACATACATACATACTTACATACATACATACATACATACATACATACAGACATACAGACAGACAGACAGACAGACAGACAGACAGGCAGACATACAGACAGACAGACGGACAGACAGGCAGGCAGGCAGACAGACATACACCCATGCACACATGCATGCATGCATGCATACATACAAACATGCCTGCATGCATGTATGCCTGCATGCATACATACGTATATACATGCACACGTACATACATACATACATACATACATACATACATACATCCAGACAGACAGGCATACAGGCATACATACATACAGGCATACATACATACATACATACATACATACATACATACTTACATACATACATACATACATACATACATACATACATCTCTCCACCTCGGGCCAGACGGAAACAGGCGCAGCCGTGTGGATGCACATCTGTTTTTCAATCTCTGTCTGATCAAATTGCATGGCGAATAGCTTCATCCCTCGATCGAGCTCCGACCGAGGCTCCTTTGCCTCGGCAAGCACAGGCCTATACAGGCCACAAACGACACAGCAACTCCCAACCAAATAGGCTGAAGGAGGGGGCGGCGGGCGGAAAGACTTGAGCGTAAACAGTTGCGGCCAGGCACCGAGAGAGAAAGACGTTCCGAGAACTGTAGCATCTCTCCACCTCGGGCCAGACGGAAACAGGCGCAGCCGTGTGGATGCACATCTGTTTTTCAATCTCTGTCTGATCAAATTGCATGGCGAATAGCTTCATCCCTCGATCGAGCTCCGACCGAGGCTCCTTTGCCTCGGCAAGCACAGGCCTATACAGGCCACAAACGACACAGCAACTCCCAGACCCATACTGTGCTCTGGAGCCGCCTGAGGTGCAACCTCAACCTAAGCAGCGAGACAAACGAGCCCCACGAAGAGCCTCTGCGGACCTAATCACCCAGAGGACAATCGCTTTGGACAATCGCTTGGGGTAAGATGCCGCGAGAGCGGTCAGATTGACACTACTCCCAGGGAGCTTTCCTCGCAAAATTATGTGAGGTCTAAAACTGAAACTACAAGACCCATGGCCAGAACACAAAACATTTTCTTGTCTAAGCATCGGGACGTGCCAGCCTACGAAGCGAGTGCGTTTGCGCCAACGTGACCCAAACGCACATTGGTCAACTACCAGCTGTCTACAAGAAGGGTGGCCCATCAGGGCCGCCATCATGGGCTCACGCCAGGCCTTGGACGCGTGAGGGTTCTCAAGGAGCATTGGTACCTTTTGCTTGATGCAAGCCCTGGCGAGCCTTCTAGTGGCAGTGAGCGTGCGGTTGCCTGAGCTAAGCCGAACTGCCTCAGCTGGGGTCGGGTCGGGAATCCCGTAAGGGCACCAGGATCGTCTGATCTGGCGAAAAAGAGCCGGAGTCCAGCTGCTGCATGGGAAAGCTGCGAACACGCCCTTGACGACACCCGACTGGATCCAACCGATGAGTACGTTGACCACCACTGCGTTTGAGAGATCATACTCTGGGCCGTTGAGCACGTCGAAACTGATACAGCTCTCACCCTGAGATTTCATGCAGTCGGTGATAGTCCCAGTACCTGAGAACAAATCTAGATACACTTTGTGATCGTGACTGAGTTGAACAAACTGACGCAATACCTTTCGCAACTTTGCTCGAATCATGTGAGCAGGTAGATAAACGTCTAAGCCCGCGTTGTGGTCCCCTCGGCCTTCATGAAAAGGCCTCCTTACTTTGCTGCAACCAGCACCTTGGCCGTGGCCCCAGGAGGAACTGGGACTCTGGCTGTGAGGCCCATGTACTGGCTCAGCTTCTTGTCTATCAGATTGCCGTAGTCGCGAGCACTGGCGGGTAGACCCTCGAGTGACTTGAGTACCCTGGCGTGCTTCTCGTAACGTTTCACCGACGTGTCCGCGGCCGAGCGGCCGCGGCGCTTGATGGCCTCCAACGATCGAGTCTGTCTGAGAGCATCGTCGCTGGCGCCTCCGTGCCTCATCATGTACGGGTGGAGCTTCGCCTGTCCCAGGCCAGCGACCTCGCACACCCTCTTGAACAGGTTGGAGAACTTGCGATAGTCGAATGACCACACCTTGTTCTGAGGGTTGCGCTTCTTCAGGGTGGCAAACCGTGGGTACAGGTATGTCAACTCTACGCTGTCCAGCAGGATGCTCTCGTCGAACTCCTTCGTCTTGGTGGGCACCGCCTCCTCCTCTGGTGCAAGCAAAAGCGCCCAGTGAGAAGTCCCTGACCCCGCCAGCGGCGGCACCAGCTGATGTACCCGAAGACCCAGACACTCGCTCGGCCGCAAGTAAGTCCGAAAGAGAAAGATGAGGCACTGTGCAAACTCCAGTTCGTTGATGTGTAGCGCAGCTCCGACTAGCGCGCACAAGCCGATCCACGGCAGAGGGGCCCTGCTCAGGCCGGGCGCCAAGCGGCGAAAGCCCCGTAGCGAGTGCTTGGCCCTTTCTAGCGTCTTTGAGCTCCTCATGCCAGGCACCCGATACTCGAGGGCTGCGATGACCTTTTCGCCCGAGTCGTGGTTGTGGCCCGCGAAGTAGAGCTCCTCCAGATACTCCAGCATAGCCCTGCTGATGTCCGAGCTCGTACTCAACGTCATTCCGTTGGTGTTGGCCCAGTCCTTGAACTCCTGGAAGTACCTGTCGTACATCATTGCCGAAGGACGAGTCACCTTGTTGACCTCCAGAAAATATTGGCCGAACTGCCTCGCATGCATTGCTTCGTCCAAGTGCTCGCGCCGTCTGCGCTTTGCCCGTTGAGCGCGAAGCTGAGACGTGCGATCTATCCCGGCCTCTGTCACAGGCCTCTTGGCGGGCATGGGTAGTCTCCTGGCCAGCAGCATCTTCTGAGTCGGAGCCACTGGAGTCGACGAACTCGGGGAGACCGTCGTGGAGGTCCTCGAAGCCATAGCCTGGTGGTCCCAGCGGTGGAGAGCGCCCGCCGAGCGCCCAGTCCCCGTCGTCGAACTCGCCGATGGGGTGCTGGCTGTCTGTGGACCGGGCAAGCGCCTCGACAGCAGACTCGAGCGCAACACGCGCCTCGGCGTCTCGGACGACCCAGGGAGGGCGAGCATCCCGCGGCCCGCCGCCGCCCCGGACGGGTGGCCCCGTCTTGAGCCTCGATGCGGCGTCGGCAGGGTTGAACTCTGAAGGAACCCACCTGGTGACGAAGTCTGAATCCGAGATCATGGACAAGGCAGCAAGTTGGCGACAATGTCTGTTGATATTTGCATTGCTGGCCCTGCCCTTACCCTGCGCCAAGACAAACCCCAAGTTGTCTCCCAAGAAGAGATGACGATGCGAGAAATGACGGGCGGAGCGGAGACGATTTCTGGCTGCAATGACGGTAGCACGGCCCTCCGAAGACGTAATGCTCTCTGCGAGCCGCCAGCGCCCCCGCACCTTGAGGCCCCACTCACTGAAGTCGCCAATGTCCCCACGACGAATGTCGAACAACTCAGGTGGGAGCTCATCCGGGGGGCAGTCTGGGTCTGGCAAGGACTTGATATGATTGTCGGACTCGGCCAGGGCACGCTGTCGAGCCTGAACCGCATCATCGACTGCAAACCCCCAACGTTCACTCTGGCGGCCCCAACCTCGGACGGTCTCCAGCGGGAAGTTCCGATTCACGATGCCGAACCCCCCGTTGTCGACCGCGTTGGCGCCCTCAGAGTCTGAGGCCGTGACCACTGTAGCCCATGGCCTCTTTGTGTCGGCGTAGGCGAGCGGAAGTAAGACCATCATCCACCGAAGCTCCTTCGACACAGCTGGCCAGAGGCGAAGCCGCCTATGACCCGCGACGTCAATGAACCTGTAGATGGCGTGCGGGATACTGAGCAAACACCGACGAAGGATAGCCGACCAGGTAAAATGGCCCACGATGCGGTGAAGAAGCTCTCCAGAACAGAAACCCTCGTCCAGGATGCCCTTGATGGCGAGACGCACCTTCCAGCAACGGCGATGGCCGACTGAGATGCGCCCGCTGGCCCTGTCCAAGGTCATCCCGGTAAACTGAGCCTCGGGAAGTCCGTGCTCGAGCTCCTTGCACTGTAGGCCGTCGGCCGCCAACTGCGCGTACAGTCTGCGGGCCATGCCCCTGACGACGTCGTCATCAGTGCCCACGACCCCAGCGTTGTCCACATAGATGGCGGTGCCGAAGCCGTCGCCAGTGACGTCTGGAGCCTGCTTCTTGTCCAGCAAGAAGGCCGAGGGCGGCACGCCCGCCCGAAGAGCGCTGGCCGTGACCATGGCCTGACAGAAGTAGAGCGCCCAGGACCAGCCCATCGCCATGACCTCCAGGTGTGGTGTGACGTAGCCTGTGGACGTGAGGCCCAGCTGGTCACACAACCTGGCGTCCACGCGGCGGAGTTGGCTGGCCGAAACTCTGGGGAGGGCGAACCAGTCCGAGACCCCTGGCGGCGCCTTGCATCTGTAGAAAGCGTTATCAACGTCCATCTGAGACAGCACCAGGTCATCCGTGACCCCGATCTCCATGGAAGCCCAGGACGAGGGAGTCGGGAGACGAGAGTGAGCTGGCTCATCGAACATCATGTTCACCGCTCTGGTGTCTAGGATCATCCGTAATCTGCCATCCTTTTTTGCAACAAAGAAAATGCCAACAGTGGCCGACCGTTCAGGTCGGAGAGACACAAGATTAGCCCGTACCATCTGCATGATGAAATCGGCATAGCGTTTCTGATCTTTGACAAGTGCAGGATCACTATAAGGTTGAATTGTGCTAGTGGTCGCGGTCGAGTGGGAATCTACTCTGGTCCGCAAGTTCGTCGAAATAGACCTCCAGCGTTGTAGAGCCAGACCGGACAGCACCTGCTCGCCGTCGGCCAGACCGCCCATCCCGGGCAAAGAGACTAAGTCAGGCTGGAAGCTGCGCCGAGGATCCGTGTCGGAGCACCCAGGGCGACTGCCGCCAAGCTCCGCAAGGGCTTGCGCGGCTGTGCAAGGAGGCGGTGGTATCGAACTATAAATGTCGGTCAGCAAGCGCACGCCGAGGTTCTGGGCCTCTGAGACCACGAGCCCTGGCGGAGGATGAATTGTGCAACCGTACATCTCGTTCAGACACTCCACTGCCGAATTTACCCAAGTCTGCCAATGCCGACGCATGTGAGAACGACGTCGAACAGCGCGGCACCCAGCGACCTGGAACCAAAATTGATCTTCTCGGGGGCAAGGCTGCGCAAGAGGCAACAACTCTCGCGACACTGGCATCCCTGATATAGGCGACTGGACGGGACCCCAGCCGCCTGTGGCTCTCAGGTCTTCTGGGCTGCCGCGGCTGCAGCTGCAGTGGCCTCTCTCTGGGCCTTGGCAGCGGCCTTGGCGGCAGCCCTGTCGGATTTGCCCTTGCCCTTCCCGTCGGTGATGGGAAGACCTGGCACATCATGCAGAGACGATAGCGGCGGTGGCCGCTGGGAGTGGGATGCTTGTCCGGCCTGCAACCTCCTCTCCTCGTTGAGCTTCCTGGACTCTTTTGCGATGGTCGACTCGCGATGCAACTCTGAGGCCACATACTCCTCAAGCAGCGGGCATAGCATCAACTGGCCTCGAGTCTCGCCCACCCCCAAGTACAGAAACTCGTCCTGAAGGATGTTGTCGATCTGGCTGTCGGTGCGCAGGAGCCTGCGCTTGTAGCGGTACTCCGCCAGTTGAGCACGGCGAAGCAGCAGTTCCACAAACGCAAGCTCTGAGGCGTTGACTTGATCGTACGTCAAGGCATATTCCACCGCTTTCATGGCCGTCTCGTGGTCAGAGACTCCAGGGTCGGCCACTGAAAGAGCACATGTCGACTTCCACCACGAATGACGAGCCCGAGGATGCCCGTTGGTCTGCAGTATGAACTGTAGGCACCACTTGGTAGTGCGTGGGCCCGTGAGAGGCCATGAGTCCCACTCCGTCTCCGAAGTGAGGTCAACCGCGACCTTGAAGTCCTTGAATCTTTTCCCGAGCCGATCCCTAGTCACCTCCAGTATGCGAGCGTCCAGATCTACATCGTCCCCGTCGTCTCCGCCACTGGTGACTGGATCCCGATCAGAAATCAGCTTGGTGACCCCGTCCTGCATGAGAATGCCGAAGTCGCCGCAGATGGCCCAGCCGTCTCCAGCTGGCTGGTCCAGCACCTTGCCCTCGGCAGCGCTGATGTCCAGCCAGCGTCGAAGCGGCGCCGGCAGGCGCCCCGTGCCAAAGATGAGACCGAGGTCGCGGCCGACCCTCAGCGCCACGGCGTCCTCGGGGCTGCTCGCTAGCGGCAGCAGCGGAGGCGTAGCAGCACCGATGGGAGTGGCCGTACCATCAGCCCCACCTGCAGCAAGGTCTACCTGGACGATCGGCGCCACGGGGTCAACGTCGTCGTCGATAGCGGGAATCGGTCTCCGAAGATTCTGAGCCCGACATGCTGCTCGAGCTCGTTCGTACTGAGCTGGGCGTGGTATCTGTCCAAATTCGAAGACCCGTCCCCAGTGCGACTGTGGCCCTAGGCCCTGCCCGACGATCGGCGTCCCCTCGAGATCGCAGGGTGCGACGGCGAGCAGTGGTGGACAACTCAGCTCCTCCGGGTATATATCCCCAGTCGGCGTCATTACCCAACGAACTGTGGCGGCTGGTACGTCGGGCGGTTCGCCCATGATCCTCTCCAAAGTGGCGGCGTCGCTGTACTCCAAAATCAATCTCTTGTGCCAGAGCCGTCTCTCGGACTCGTATTTCACGATGATCTCGCGGCCTGGGCGAAGAAATCTCTGAGCTAGATCCGTCATGTCGGCGGCAGTACACAGCGTGACCAGCCGCCCCGACCACGATCCCTGCAGCAAACGTCACCGCTGAGAAGGCGTACGGTGAGCCCACGTAAGTGCTCTGAACAGCGCAGGTGAGTGCAGATGAGGCTATCGGCGAGAGGGAAGGCCAGACCACCTGGCCCGCCTCCCACAGGGCATGGGCTGCCGTGAGAAGCATGCACCTCAGGCGTCGCCGCCCCAAAAAGACTTGAGCGTAAACAGTTGCGGCCAGGCACCGAGAGAGAAAGACGTTCCGAGAACTGTAGCATACATGCATACATGCATACATGCATACATGCATACATGCATACATGCATACATGCATACATACATACATACATACATACTATTCACATACATGCATGTATGCATACATACATACCTACATACCTATACATACATATCTACCTACCTACCTACGTACAGACAGACAGACAGACAGACAGACTGTCAGACAGACATACAACATATATATATACATACATTCATACATGCATACATGAACATACATGCATACGTACATACATACGGCTATGCCTGCACATGCATATACATATATATATATATATGTACACGCATCTAGACATGTAGTATGCATAGCGAGATGAGTGTGTACACATATATATGTATATATATATAAATACATATATATATATATATATATATATATAGCCGTGCGTGCCGCTGGAGCAGCACGGCGGCGGGCCCGCCGGCGGAGGCTCGGCGGAGGGCGGCAGCGCTGCGAGAGCGAGGCGCCCGCACGCCCTGTGCCGGGGCCCTCTGGCGTTGCGCAGGCGGGGCCTCCCGGGACGCACAGAGACGTACTGGTACTTCGCTTCGCTTCGCTCGCAGCTCGATGTCCCGTTGGACGAAGCTGTTCGCGCGGCCGCGGCCGCGCGCGCGCGCCCGAGGCGCGCGGAGGGGGCCACCCCCCCGACACGGGCCCCCGCCAGGAGGGCAAGGAGTAGAAGCCGCCTAGGCCTCGCAGGAGAAGCCGCTTGGGCCTCGCAGGGGGAGAAAAAAGGGCCCAGAAGTACGTACTGGTACTGTACGTCCTCCTTGGGAGGCGCGCGTCCGACCCGAACATCCCGTAGACCCATCTTGTGGTATATCGTATCCCGAGCGGCGTGGCCAGAAGGCGCCCGCCACGACGCGTGTGCTATAAGATGTCTCGGTGCGCGCATCGCCCCCGGGGGGGGGCTGGCGACGCACATACAGTATAAGTCCCACCAGCCCTCTGGGCGTGGGCGCTTTAGGGAGTTTCCTTTTCCAACCTCCTTCTTCCCCTTCGGGGAGGCGTTTACCCCTCACCCTCCCCTGGACCTGGACGGGGGGGTTCGCGACGCGTTGGGGCGTCCAAAACGGCCTCGGCAAGGAAGCTAAAATCACTGGTTTTACTAAGGTTTTGGCCCCTTTTGGCCTCTGGGGGGGGGGGCCTAATTAGGAACCCCCCCTCCTGTGATCGATCTCACCCAAGATGGCCCAAAGATGGCCCCCAAGGCTCCCAAGGGTGCCCCAAGAGGGCCCCAAGAGGTGGCCAGGAAGCCCCAAGAGGCCCCCAGGATGCCCCCAAGAGGCTCCCAAGAGACCACCAAGACGCCCCAAGAGACCCCCCAGATAAGGTTTTAGCCACATGTTGGCCTCTTGGGGGGGGGGCACTGATTAAGATGACTCCAAGAGCGCCTGGGAGAGCCCAAGATGACCTTCAAGATGGCTCAAGATATCCCAAGATGTCTCATAATGGCTCCCACGATGCTCCAAGATGCCCCAAGACCGCTCCAAGACGGCTACAAGTGGCCAAAGAGCTCCCCCTGGAGGCCCCGAAGAAGCCAAAACCTTAGGAAAATTCGTGTGTTTGGCTTTCTCGCCTTTTCGCTTCCGATGGCCATCCGAGGCCTCAAGATGGCTCCAAGATGGCCCAAGAGGGCCCCAAGAGAAGCTCAAGAGAGCCCCAAGACGGCCCCAAGAGCGCCTACGAGCGCTCCAAGAGCACCCCAAGAGCGCCCCAAGAGGCGATTGTTTGGGCTCACGAGGGGCAACGCTACCTAATGCTCGCTTCTTGTTTGATCGATGTCCTCCAAGATGGCTCCAAGAGCGCTCCCAAGGCTCCCAAGAGCGCTTCAAGAGGGCCCCAAGAGGCGCCCAGGAGGCCCCAAGAGGCGCCCAAGAGGCCTCCAAGATGCTCCCAAGAGACCCCCAAGAGGCCCCAAGAGCTCTCCGAGGCACCCAAGACGCTCCAAGAGGCCTCAACTGGGGGACCCTTCCTCTGTGTGCTGCCCACTTCCCTGATCGAGGCAATTCCTCTGGGCATCGTTTCTTGATGGGCTGGTGGGGTTACTTTGTTTGGTCGCGGGCGCAAGCGAGAGCGCAGGCGCCGTCCAAGTAAGTCCGGGTTGCGGCACCTACTAATTTACAGCGAAAGCAGGCGACTACAAATTATACAGCGACAAGCAAGCAGGGCTGGCGGGGTTACGCGAAGCGTCTAGAATATGTTGGGGTGACGCCGACCTCCCCTCGGCGGTGGACAAGCCTCCCTTCAGGAACCCCCCCCTAGCGAAAACGGCCTTAGGACCGAAACCGACGGGCCTGGACCCGCAAGAAACGACGGCCGCGGCGCCCTCTCGCGAACCGAAAACGGCCGATCCGCCAATCGACGCCTCAGGGTAGGAGGTCTATCAACCTCCGATCCTCCCCACGCCGCGGGCGAGCGAGCGAGCGCCCATCCCGGCTCTACTGCGGGTAGAGCCGCGCCCAGCTGGGCGGGACGAGAAGAGCCCCCGGCCCTCGAGAAGAGCCGCAGCCCTTGTGGGTCCTCCTCCCCACGCCGCGATGTGGATTCGGCGATGCATCTCCGGCAGCTCGGCGATAGGCACCCCAGCGCGAGCCCGCACGCTCCTGGGCGGGGTGGGCTACATCAGGCCCCCGTCGCGGCGCTCTGCGGGCGATTTGGGGTCGATGCGCTCCTCCCTGAGCCTGTCGCCCCACCTGCCCCCTGACGCCGCGGGGTCTGAACTGGATGGACCTCGAGGACATCGGTCGGGAAGGGGAGATGAGAGCAAATCCGCTCAGAATGAATCCCCAGACCCCTCCTGACCCCTCCCAGGATTTATCCGGTGCAGTGTTTCACCCTGGACCCGCTTCTGCCAGTGCATGGGCCGGACACGGCCCCTGGAGCCCGAAGAGGGCACACGGCAATTGTCCTCGAACCGAGAACCTAGAACCTGCCCACCCCTTCCTGCTGACCAGAACCAATGCTGTGTCACCTCAGACCCCCAGCCGGCTCCAACCTGATTCTCTCCCTCCTCTTCCCCCCTCTCCCCCGTCGACAAACGTGCGATTTGGGGTCGATGCGCTCCCCGCTGAGCCTACCCCCAAACCAACGTTGCCTACTGGCTTTCGGCCATACCTCGGCTCTCTGGCTGCAGCTCGGGACGATACGGGCACCCCTGGAACGCCCTCGCCGAGGCGCAGCCGCCGATGGAATGTCAAGGGAGGGTACACAGCCGGAAACCAACGAAACCCTCCAAAAACACTCTCTTACCATTCCTCCTCCGTCTCCTCCTCCTCCTCCTCCTCCTCCTCCTTCTCCTCCTCCTCCGCCTCCTCCTCCTCCTCCTCCTCCTCCGCCTCCCCATCCTTCTCCTCCTCCTCCTCCTCCCCCACCTGCTCCTCCTCCTCCTCCTCGTCCTCATCCTCTCCTCCTCCTCCTCCTCCTCCTCCTCCTCCTCCTCCTCCTCCTCCTCCTCCTCTCCTCCTCCTCCTCCTCCTCTTCCTCCTTCCGCTCCTCCTCCACCGCCTCCTCCACATCTCCTCCTTCTCTTTCTCCTCCTCCCCCCTCTCCTCCTCCTCCTCCTCCTCCTCCTCCTCCTCCTCCGCCTCCTCCACAACCTCCTCCTTCCTCCTCCTCTTCCGCCTCCTCCTCCTCCTCCTCATCCTCGTCCTCCTCCTCCTCCTCCTCCACTCCTCCTGCTCCTGCTCCTTCCTCCTCCTCCTCCTCCTCCTCCTCCTCCTCCTCCTCCTCCTCCTCCCGCCCTCCTCCTCCTGCTCTGCTCCTGCTCCTCCTCCTCCTCCTCCTCCTCCTCCTCCTCCTCCTCCACCTCCTCCTCCTCCTCCTCCTCCCCTCCTCCTCCTCCTCCTCCTCCTCTCCTCCTCCTCCTCCTCCTCCTCCTCCTCCTCCTCCTCCTCCTCCTCCCCATCCTCCTCCTCCTCTCTTCCTCCTCCTCGTCTCCTCCTCTTCCTCATCCTCCTCCTCCTCCTCCTCCTCCTCCTCCTCCTCCTCCTCATCATCATCATCATCATCATCATCATCATCATCATCATCAGCATCATCATCATCTCATCTCATCATCATCATCAGCATCATCATCATCAATCATCATCATCTCATCATCAGCAATCATCATCATCATCTCATCATCATCATCATCATCATCATCATCAGTCATCATCATCATCATCATCATCATCATCATCATCATCACATCATCATCAGCTCACCATCATCATCAGCATCATCATCATCTCAGCATCATCTCATCATCATCATCATCATCATCGCATCATCATCATCATCCATCATCAGCATCATCATCATCAGCATCATTATCATCATCACCATCATCATCATCATCAGCATCATCATCATCATCATCATCATCATCATCATCAGCATCATTATCATCATCACCATCATCATCATCATCATCATCAGCATCATCATCATCACCATCATCAGTACCATCATCATCATCATCAGCATCACCATCATCATCATCAGCAGCAGCAGCATCAGCATCATCAGCATCATCATCATCATCATCATCACCATCATAATCATCATCATCATCATCATCATCAGCAGCAGCAGCATCATCATCATCATCAGCATCACCATCATCATCAGCATCATCATCATCATCGTCATCATCAGCATAATCAGCATAATCAGCATCAGCATCATCATCATCAGCATCATCATCATCATCGTCATCATCGTCATCATCATCGTCCGCCTCCTCCGCCTCCTCCGCCTCCTCCGCCTACTCCGCCTCCTCCTCCTCCGCCTCCTCCTCCGCCTCCGCCTCCTCCTCCTCCTCCTCCTCCTCCTCCTCCTCCTCCTCCTCATCCTTATCCGCCTCCTCTTCCTCCTCCGTCTCCTCCTCCCCCTCCTCCTCCTCATCTTCCTCCTCCTCCTCTTCCTCATCCCCCATCCTCCTCCTCCTCCCCCCTACTCCTCCTCCTCCTCCACCTCTCCTTCCTCCTCCCCACCCCTCCTCCTCCTCCTCCTCCCCCTGCGTCTCCTCTCCTCCTCCTCCCTTCCTCCTCCTCCTCCTCCCCTCCTCCTCCTCCCCTCCCCTCCCCTACCTCCTCCTCCTCCTCCTCCTCCCCCACCTCCTCCTCCCTCCTCCGCCTCCTCTTCCTCCTCCTCCTTCCGCCACCTCCTCCATCCTCCTCTTCCTCCTCTCATCCTCCTCCACTTCCTCCTCCTCCTCCCTCCTCCTCCTCCTCCTCCTCCGCCTCCTTCCGCCTCCTCCGCCTCCGCCTCCGCCTCCGCCTCCCCGCTCCTCCTCCTCCTCCTCCGCCTCCCGCCCTCCGCCAGCCTCCGCCTCCTCCTCCTCCCCACCTCCTCCTCCTCCTCCCTCCTCCTCCTCCTCTCCTCCTCCGCCTCCTCCGCCTCCTCCTCCTCCACCCGCCTCCTCCTCCTCCTCCTCCTCCTCCTCCTCCTCCTCCTCCTCCTCCTCCTCCTCCTCCTCCTCCTCCTCCTCCGCCTCGCCTCCGAAATGAGCACGCGGGGCGCCGCCCAGCGCACGCCTCCCCCGCCCAGGCCTGGTTCCTCGTGCCGCGGGAACTCATGGCTTTGGGCGGCACGAAGTGGCCTCGGCTGGCCGCCCAAGCGCGCTCTGGGGCGGGGAGGGGGCGAGGGAGGAAGGGAGGGACGGAGGGAGGAGGGGAGGGAGGGAGGGAGAGGGGGAGGGAGGGAGGAGGGGGAGGGGAGGGGGGAGGGAGGGAGGGGGGAGGGAGGGAGGGGGGAGGGGGGAAGGAGGGAGGGAGGGAGGGGGGGGAGGGGGGGGGGGGAGGGGGGGGGACAGAAAGACACCCAGACATGCTCGCGTCAAAAGAATATAGCCTGGCGAAGGCCCCAACCACGTGCAGCTGCGAGTACCGCAAGACAGGTGGAAACTAAGGGAGGGGGATAGCACAAGGACTAAGGCGCGCGTGAGAAGGACGGAGCGGCATTGCTGAAGGGGTCCTAGGCGTCAGCCGCAACGGGCTATATCTGGATGTAACCCGTCACGGCTGATCTGAGCGTGTCGACCTTGCCCTGGGGAGCAGCAGGGCACAGTCTGGGGAGCAGCAGGCGGCGGGGCCTTTGGTGGAGCCCCGATGGGACCGCGAAACGTGCGAGGGGTGTCCCAGAAGATGCGCGGTCACGCATGCATGCGATTCCTGCCAATGTGGCCTCAGGTGGAGTTCCTCATGAGGCCACTAGTGAGGGGTGTGCCGACATAGGCGCGGTCACGCATGCGATTCCTGTCACTGGGGCTTCGGTGGAGCTCCCTATTGGGCCACGAAGCGTGTATGGGGTGCGCCGAAATGGTCTGGAGAAGGCATGCGAACGCAGCCACTGGGACCTTAGGCGGAGCTCCGAATGGTGCCACGAAACGTGTGCGGGGGTGCCGAAACGATTCCTGCCAATGAGGCCTAGGTGGAGCTCCCTCTGGGGCCACATGTGAGGTGTATGTGTGTGTGCCGAAATGGGAGCGGTCACGCATACCATTCCTGCCACGGGAGCCTTCGGTGGAGCCCCCTGTTGGGCCACAAAGAGTGTTAGGGGTGCTCCGAAATGGTCTTGAGAAGACATGCGAACGCAGCCACTGGGGCCTTAGATGGAGCTATCTATGGGGCCAGGAAAAACGACAGCGTATGAGGGATATGCCGAAGTGCGGGGCCAAGAAAAGTGCGAAGCGTGCGCCAAAGTGGTGCGGTGGCGGCACGCGGGCGCAACAGCTGGGGCTTTCGGGCCACGATACGTTCGAGGGGTGTGCCGAGACAGAGACGTGCGGAGGGCAGAGGCAAGGGATGGGAGGAGGAGGGTGAGAAGGCAGGCAAGCCGCCCGGCGCCGCTGGTTCAAAACGAGGACCCAGCTCAGCACGGCATGGTTGGGAAAATCAGGACGGGAGGTGTTGGCCGCTTCCAGCCGCCGGGGGCCTTCGCTGTGCCCCGGGACCGGCGGAGAACGACTCGGGCTGACAATCCGGCCCTGAAGAGGGAGGGTCGGGACTTCCGGGAACTACGCGTGCGGGGCGCGGTCCGGCCAGGGTTCCTGGGAGGATCCCGCTGGGACGGCGGGGGACCCTCTGGGGCGAGCAGCGGCATCGGCCGACGGTCACCTCGCTCCTCCTCCTCCTCCTCCTCCTCCTCCTCCTCCTCCTCCTCCTCCTCCTCCTCCTCCTCCTCTGGGCGGAGGGAGAGCGGAGGCTCAGACTTCGACCGCCGTGCCTCTGCTCACGGCGCGAGCTCTTCCTACGAGCTCGGGGCCTGGGGCCTGGCTTATGGCCCAGAAGCCCGCGGGCGATCGTCTGGCCGGCCGCCGCCAGACCGACACGCGGCCCGAGGCCGCTCCTCAAGCGGGCGGAGCCGGTTTACGGTTTAGGGTTTGGGGTCAACGAGCACGAGCGTCGCAATACACTCGACGCTGCTCACGCTGCCGCGGCGCTCACATCCCACCCACCCTGGATATCCATGACATATGAAGGCAGAGAGTCAGAGTGCGCTCGATGTCGGCTGTCGCGACAATCCTCGAGCGCGCCCATGTGGAAGTCACGCCATCTTCGAACGGGCACGCATGGAATATGGGTTTAGGAATTAGCCGCCATGCGGGAGTACCGCGATACTCCAGCGGAAGGGACGCGATCCTCGAGCGGGTACGCATGGGATGCGGGTTTAAGAATTAGCCGCCACCGGGGGGGAGGCGGGGCTAGCGCCCCCCAGGGCGGAGAGCGCGGGTCACATTTCTGTTTAGCATTTAAATTAATATGTTATAAAGGGCGTGTAAGGTTTAAGGGTAGGGTCAACAAGAGCGCGAAGACGTCAACATACTGGGCGTGTCACACACTGACGCGGTGCTCACATCCCACCCACCCTAGAAACCCATTACATATCATGACACACACACACACACCCTGGCGTATGCAAGCCATCGGGGAAGGCCGCGTGGACCAGCCAGGAGCAGGAAGGAGCAGCGCGGAGCACGAGGGAGGAACAGCAGGCAGGAGGAACAGCACAGGAGCGCGCGGCGGCCCTCGGGAGGAGCGCACGACATCGTTTCGGAGTGTCTAGAAGGGGGGCATTCCCGAGCAGGAGGGGCACGATCCTCGAGCGGGCACGCGTGGGATGGAGGTTTAGGAATTCGCCGCCACGCGGGATCGGGCACGATCCTCGAAAGGCAGGGGCACGATCCTCGAGCGGGCACGCATGGAATGAGCGGGTGTGGAATTAACAGCCGCGCGGGAGGGGCGCGATCCTTGAGCGGGAGAGGCGCGATCCTCGAGCGGGCACGCCTGGGGTAGGGGGGTTAGGAATCAGTCGCTATGCGGGAGGGGCAGAATCCGAGGGCGGGTACGCATGGAATAGGGGTTTAGGAATTAGCCCCGACAGGGCGGGCACCGAGGGCGATTTTTTGCTTAGGAGTTCAAGTAATAAAAGGTTGTTTAGGGTTTAGGGCCTGCATTGGCGCGTGCGCGCGCTAGCTTCGATCCCCCCCACATCAAGGCTGTTGGGGGAGATCGGTGCCCAAGCCGCGCGCGCCGCGGAAGTTGCACTCCCGCCCCAGACCGCCCAGAGTAAAGCCTTCCAGAGTTTAGGGCTTCTCCCCCCAACCCCCCTATCACAGGGGGCTTTCGAGTGGCGCGCGCAAGCGGCGTAGCTGAATCGCGCATGCCGCTGCGGCCGCGGAAGCGCGCATCCATGTGAGCACGCGCGCAGGGCACTTGGCGCAGGCGCTCGAGCCCGCCTCGTCGAACGGGCAGACGTTCTTGCCTTTGGCGTTGAGCGTCGCCGTGGGGCTGCCGATGGCGCAGCGTGTCCATGGGGCTGCGTATTTGCATTGCGTTGCCGCACTACGCTGCCGCTGGCGCAGCATTCCCGCGGGTTCCCATGCGTCCTGGGCGCGTACCTGCGCCGTAGGGCTCCTCGCTGACAGCAATGCGCATGGAAGTTGCCTTCGCCCTCGGCGCTGGTTTTCGCCGTTTGGGTCGCCCCGCTGAAGCGATTGCACTCATCGACGCAGCCGCCTTCGGCGCGAACTTCGCACTGCTGGAGGGGGAGCGAGAGGACGTGGGCCTGGCACCCCCTCGCTACGATGCGCGGGCATGGCTGCGGCAGCACCTGCATGGTGGGCCCCCTGGGAATGCCCTGGCGGCAGTGCGTTGCGTCTCAATGCGCAGCTGGTGTCTCAATGCGCAGCTGGCGGGAGCGCTCTGCGAAGGCGCTGGGAAGGCTCTGAGCCGCCTTGGCTGGGGAGACCTTGAAGGCGCCTTTGATGCGTCCTGGAACGGCTCCGGGAGCGTCCTTGGGAAAGCAGCGGGATGCCCCAGAAGCGCTGAGGAGCGCTTTGGGAAGGCCTTGGGAGCCTTGGGGAAGCTCCTGGACCCCCAGGAGGCTGGCAAGCGTCTGGGACGGCCCAAGGAAGGCCTTCGAACGCTCGGAGCCGCTCAGGAGCACCCTGGGGAGGCCCTGGGGAAGCCCTGGAGGTGCCTTGGAGCGCACGGGGAGCTCTGGGAGCGCATGGGGTAGCCCTGGGAGGGCTTCGAAGTTGCTCCGCAGCGCCCTGGAACGCCTTGGAACGGTGCTCGTATCTTTACACGTGCGGCGCGCTCCAGCAGGCCCCAGGGGCCCGCCGTAAGCGCATTCCCACGTGCCTCGCAGCTCCACGGGATGCAGGAGCCCATGGCAGACGCCATGGCTGGCCCTCAGGCCGAGGGTTCCCTCCTCCTCCGCCAGCACCACCCGGAGGGGGTACACGCGCGGCGGGCGCATCCTCCTCGGCGCTGCTCTCGCGCTCCATCGGTGCCACGTCCGTGCACGGGCTCACTTCGTTCGGGAGCTCCCGAGCGAAGTGAACCCCACCCTTCCCCTCAGAAATCGTGGGGGGTATGGGGTAGGGTTCGCACGTGGCCCCCTACCCTCGCGCCGGTGCTCGCTCGGGCCACAATGGCCCCCAAGCCCGGGTCGGCCAGAGGGGATCGGCTGACCCCGGTCACGTGAGCCCCGATCGCCCTGCCCGCCGTCCCCGCTGCCCCTGCCACGGGGCACCACGGGGCCGAAGAAGGGCGTCGAAGGAGGGAAAGAGGGAGGAGAAGAGGAGGAAGAGCAGGGAGGAGGAGGAGGAGGAGGAGGAGGAGGAGGAGGAGGAGGTCGAGGAGGAGGAGGAGGAGGAGGAGAAAAAGAGGAGGAGGAGGAGGTCGAGGAGGAGGAGGAGGAGGAGGAGGATAACAAGGACGCGGGCCACGGTGCTGCCACGGCCCAGTCGGCCTGCAGCGCAGGGGGCCGGCGCGCGGCCCTCGGGGCCGGGCGCGCGCCCCGGGGCCCCGGGAAGGCCCGGGCGGAGGGCGGCACGCGGCCCCCGCGGAGGCAGATCCAACATGCACTCAGCGAGAAAAAAGTGCCCTCGACATCTGCTTGCCGCTAAAAATATAAATAGTAGTAAAAACCATATTAAAATGCACCGACAACCATTAATAACAATAATTAGTAGTAGTAATGATAATCATAGTAGTAGTAGTAGTAGTAGTAGTAGTAGTAGTAGTAGTAGTAGTAGTAGTAGTAGTAGTAGTAGTAGTAGTAGTAGTAGTAGTAGTAGTTAGTATGTAAGTAGTATACAGTCGTCGTAGTTGTTAGTAGGTAGTATTGGCTAGTTAGTCAGTTCAGTAAGTGAGGGAGTTATATTAGTAAGTTTAGGTAGAAAGTGAGTATTGCAGTAGTAGTAGTCGTACTACTCAGTAGTAGTGAGTGAGTAGTCGGAGTATATTAGAGTAGGAGTAGTAGTAGTAGTAGTAGTAGTAGTAATCATAATAATAGAATAGTAATGATGAGTAAACAAATACATAAAAATAATGTTAAAAAAGAATACTAAAAATCATCATGATAAGCATGATCATGATCATATCATAATCATAATCATAAGCATACTCATAATCATAATCATAATAATGATGAGAATACTAATAATAATGATACGACTAATAATAATAATAATACTAAGAATAACAATAATAATACAAGTAGTAGTAATACTAATGATGCTAATATTCAAAATCATATTATCATTACTAATAGTAATAATAATAGTAAGAATAGCAATAAGAAGAAAAAGACGATGAATAAGAAGAATAATGAGAAGAATCTACAAACAGAAAACACACAAACAAAACAAACAAAACAAAACAACAACTCCAGGGAGCGAGGGAGCGCACTGCTGAGGAGCCTTCCCCCCTCCCCCACACTCCCCCCCCTGCGCGCCGCCGAGGCATCAGCAGTAGAGGAACAGAGAACTCAGAGGCAGACTCAACATGCGCTTAGTGAGAAAAATGCCGTCGAAATCTGCTTGCCAAAAAAAAGCCTCCAGTGAGCGCACGGCTGAGAAGCCTTCCCCCCTCCATCATACCCCCGCCTCTGCGCGCCGCCGAGGCATGAGCAGTAAAGGAGCAGAGAGCTGCATAGGCACAGACTTGCGGAGGTCCGCGCGGACTTCTTGCGTCGGCGCCCGAGCCCCCTCCCCCGGCGCGCGGGGCATCCACCGCCCGCCCGAGGAATCCGCGCGGACCTACCATGGTTTGTGCTCATGCATTTGTTTCTTCCTGTGCGGAAGGAAGGCTGGAGGAACGAGCAGGACGCACAGCAGCCCTGAAGGGTCAGAAATCGACGGCCAACGCTCTCGGTTGGCACGTGATCGCTTTGATGAGAAAGTGGCAAACAGACTGTGGGAGGCTTGGATGAAGAAGAAGAAGAAGAAGAAGAAGAAGAACAAGGCAGCGCAAGTAGCACAGGGTTTCCAGAGGAGCCCAAGACAGGCCGAGGGGGCCCCCGGAACCGCCACAAAACGGCCACCGGGGACCCCGAGAGGCTCCCAAGACGGCCCCAGCAGGCCCGAGGAAGGCGCCGCAGGCGACGGCTGCGGCCGCACGCCCGGCAGAGGGCGCACGACCTCCCGGCGGCCGGCAGCCGGCCACCGCTCGGCGCCCCGGCGCTCCGCGAAGGCGCCGCCCCCGCGCGGAGGGAGCGCGCACCGAGAGAGCAGGCGCGGCGTGAGCCGCCCGGCCAGGCGCGCAGCCGCGGAAAGCGCCGCCCGCGGCGAGGGCACTGGGCAAGGAGCCAGCGGATGAAGAGGCCACGGCCTGGAATGGGGGGCCACAGGCGCACCCTACCTCTGCCCCCCCCCAGAAATCGTGGGGGGTAGGGGTGGGGTTCGCATGTGGCCCCCTATGGAAGCGGGTGGGTCGCCAATCTTGGCCTGGCCATGGATACCACGGCCGCCCTCATCGGAGAAGGGCCCCGGGGGCTGGAAGCCTCCTCTGGGCACACGCCGTGCCCAACGCCCCCACAGCAGCAGAACTCAGGATCGCAACTGCCCCGACACGCAACACGCAACACGTAGCGTGTTGATGCGGAGCTGAACACGTAGGAACTGAAAACGAAGCCTGACGCGATGTTCCTCAAAACGCGGGGCCAATACGCTGAGCCAACACACAACGTATGGACACGGACGTCACGATACGTGATGCGTTCAAAAGCGGGCAAATTGAGGCAGCTAAGCTCAGGATCAGTCGGAATCGGATCGGACATTCGGATCGGATCGGGACGGGCATCGAATCGGGCTGCATCGAGACGGAGCCGACATTGAACCGCACTGGCCGCGCCAGGCGGCACGACTGCGCCACTCGAGGATCAGGCAGCAACGGGCCACCATGAAACCGGACTCGAATCGGATTGGGCTGGCAGAGATCGGCATCGAATCATTGCGATGATGATGATGATGATGATAATAATGATAATGATAATGACGATGATGATGATGATGATGATGATGATGGTGATGATGATGATGATGATGATGGTGATGTTGCTGCTGCTGATGATGATGCTAATGGTGATGATGATGATGATGGTGGTGATGATGATGATGACGATGCTGGTGATCATGATGATGATGGTGGTAATGATAATGATGATGATGGTGGTGAAGGTCATGGTGGTGATAATGATGATGATGCTGACGAACCATCATCATCAGCATCATCAGAATCAGCATCGTCATCATCATCATCATCATCATCATCATCATCATCATCATCATCATCGTCACCATCAGCATCGTCATCATCATCATCATCATTTTCATGATGTTGATGGTGGTGATGATGCTGGCGGTGATGATGCTAATGGTGATGATCATGGTGGTGGTAATGGCGATGATGGTGATGATGATGATGGAAGTGATGATGATGATCATGATGATGATGGTGATGATGATTTGATGGTGACGATGATGATGATGATGGTGGTGATGGCGATGATGGTGATGATGATGATGGTGGTGATGATGGTGGTGATGGTGGTGATGATGATGGTGATGGTGAAGAAGATGGTGGTGGTGATGATGGTGATGGTGGTGATGATGATGGTGGTGATGCTTATCATTATCATCATCATGATGATGGTGATGATGATAAGGATGGTTATGATGATGATCATGATGGTGATGATGATGATGATGGTGGTGATGGCGATGATGGTGATGATGATGACAATGACGATGGTGGTGGTGATGATGATGATGGTGATGATGACGATGGTGATGGTGATGTTGATGCTGATGGTAATGATGCTGACGATGATGATCATGATGACGGTGATGGTGATGATGATGATGACGGTGGTGGTGATGATGGTGGTGATGATGATGATGGTGGTGATGATGATTATGGTGAAGATGATGGTGGTGATAGTGGTGGTGGTAATGCTAATGATTATGATGTTGGTGATGATGGTGGTGATGGTGGTGATGATGATGGTGGTCTTAGTGATAATGATGATGATGATGGTGATGATCGTCATAGTGATGATGATGGTGATGGTGATGATAATGATGATGATCATGATGATGATGATGATCGTGGTGTGATGATGGTGGTCATGATGCTGGTGATAGATAATGGTGATCGGCGAATGATAGTGATGAGAAATGAATGATGGTGGTGGTGATGATGATGGTGGCGCTGACGGCGATAGAATAATGATGATGATGAGATGACTGATGATTGATGATGTTAGATAGAGGCATGAGGATACCAACGGTTGTCCTCGTCATCGACATCCTCCATCATCATCCGTCATCGTCAACAGTCAATACGGTCATACGGTCATCATCATCGTCAGCGGCTCGTCAGTCGTCACCGCCCTCGTCATCGGCCAAAGCGCTGACCGGACTAGGGGCCGGTCGCGAAGCAGAGTTGAAGCCAGCTGAACACATAAAAAAATGCGAGCCCATACTAATCGCGTGTAGGTGCAGGAATTGATGTGGGTGTTGCTTGCAGGCTTGCAACACAATGGCTCCTCGACGGGAGCATCCCAACCTGCAGCTGAGGGGGCGCTTCTTGTTGATCCGCGCAGCCTGTGAGTGCATGTCGCAGGCCGTGCCCTACCCACCTTTGACTGGCCAGGCCTTTCCACCTGGTCTTCATCCGGTCGCCACATCGGGGGCGTGAGAGGGGGGAGCGTCCAAGAGGGGGGGTCGCAAATCATGGCCCGA